>JAQMCX010000003.1:17668675-17732742 GCA_029814765.1 Acanthurus leucopareius | reverse complement strand
TATCGCGTTAAAATCTTTATAATTAATTGATCGAAATTAACGCGTTAAAGTCCCGGCCCTAATATATATATATATAAAATTTACATTAGTGGAATGTTGCCTCAAGAATATTGGGAATTTTTCTCTACATTTTATCCAGAGACAACAATTAGTAAAGCAGAGATTAGTTGTAACAAATTATATGGGCAACTCTATGAAAAAGAATACAAAGTCAATATTCAGTGTGTTTTACCTCAAAATCGTGCATCTGCTCAGCACGTTGGACAATGTTAGCTTTCCTCTAAGCTAACAGTGCAGCGGTGAGGCTGCTCTACGCTGCTGGAAATATAAAGTCAATAACACTGAGCAGCTCTTGCAAAACGAAAGAAACGAAAAATGACTCAAATCAAATTCCTTGCTCAGTGATGGCTGCTGACCAAATATCTATTTCATTTTTCTAATATCACTACAATCCAATCATATTTATGCATGAGCATTTCCAGTAACCAAATTTTTGTGGCTCTTTCATTGGCCAAATTTCCCTCACCCAGCGACTGACTGATATTTGCACACTATGATGGATTAACTGTATCATCATGTGAAATTCACTGGCGCCAAAAACTCAATCAGTGCACATAATGAATCAGCCGTTTGCAATGAAACAATGCCAGGCTCTGCGGCCAAAAGCCATCTGACATTTGGCTTTAATTTCACAAACATTACAGAAACAAGCAGGCTATAAGATGAACTTGAATCAAGGCCAGTTGTGAGCTTTAATCAGGAGGCCAATGAGAGAAAAGAGACTGCTGGGAAAAAAGAAAAACAAGAACTATTTGAAGAATGCTAAGAAAGTCCTATAAATTTACAGAGAAGCTGCAGGAAGTATGTTGTTTTTCCTCAGCCACTGACCAACCAGATGGTTCAACACCATCAACATGGATACCCGCTTCCTTTCGGGTCAAAAAAACACTCTGTGAGTTGGCTAACTACGAGGACTGATGCTGTCTTCTTTCCAGCAAGTGGTGAAAAACTAGACGCTCTTTCAGAAGCTCCCACTGCCTTTTGCAGAGCGAACAAAATGCAACAGAGATACAATATGTCCCTGTCCTCTCTGGCCGTGTTCTGTTTCATCTTACAAGCCACCTCAGATTACGTTAAGAGCACGAGATACAGAGATTTAGCCCCATTGCTGGAAATGAAAACAGCGACGTGTCAGAAACTCTGCCAGTTTCTGCCCACTCACAGCAGCAGCAGCAGCAGCAGCATATTAACTGGATTCTATTGTGCCAGTGAAAACACTTGTTGAGTAAGAAGATGTTAGGTTCAAGGAATTACTACACAATACTGAAGTCTTAATACCTCATCCCAAGTGTCTTTGATGCTTTACAAGAAAATCTGGACCAGTTATATAGTTAGATAGCTGTCTTTTAAATGTTAGTAACATGTATACAAACATCCCAATCACCTACAGACCTCCCTGCCTGCAGGTTAGTAAAGATCTGTGCATGAGCCAGTGAAAAATGCTAAATGTTATTAGAGTCAAATCTAAAATTGCTGGTGAACTCAAGCTGATTTGAGCACTTCACCTTGGACTGAAGGACATTGGTAGATCCAGTTAATTATTCATTCTTCACACCTTTATTCCTATGCTTTTGTTTACAGACCCCCTTCAAAACCTTAAGCTGTAAACCAAGAGGATCTTTCATGCAATAGCCTAATTAACTGCTTTCACATGGAGAAATTTAAATCTTACTAGCCCCCCCCCTGTGCCCAGTGACTGTGAGTAAACTGGGAAATCACCGGTGGATGGAGAGCCTCAACACACAGTGAGTTGAGACACTGCATTACTTGTGTATGTATAATTTAAACTTAAGCATCAGGTGACGAATCTGTTGGGCACACAGGAGGCTACAAAGCCAGAATTTTTCTGACTTAAATACAACACGAAAGAAAACAATGTGCCAACAATAGGAAAATCTTTCGCAGCTCTCATCTTCACAGCCTGCAGAATAAATGAGTTTGGGGATTTAGAGTCCACAAAAGCTCACTATCGTTAAGTTATCTCTTACAGCCATTTGGAGATTGCGGTGTGTGAAGCTCTCTGCTGATGGAGCTTGAAATGTGCTTGCCACAGACACACCACTTGGCATTGTGAGAACAAGTTTGACAGCCAAAGTACTGTTCCCTAAAACCATCTCATTACCTCACTGGTAATTTAAAAGCAATAGTTTGCTTATAATTACCTGGTACTGCTGCAAAGCACATTATCTAAGCAGTATTAGATGCGTTGCCTCAAGTTAAACTGCCGCGGTTGAGCGATGTTGCAACAACAGCGCATTATTGCCAAGGTCTGCAGCAAATTGTCTGTTGTGCGTATCAATAATTTGTCAGGGAGTTGTGTTTTGTGTTACACTGACTCCCAAATTATTCCTTTGAAGTCGATTGTGAAGCTGTTGCTTTCTGCATCTCCTGACGATTCCCCTCTTCCTCTCGTTGACTCTCAGTTTCCCGTCCTTCCTCTTCACAGATGGTTGTGTTCGAGTTACTGCTCACTGGTGTTCTGCTCCACATCTGTCCCTTCCCTTAAGCTGGTGGCCAAAAACGGTCATGTTTGCAGTTCCTTCAGGTGTGGTCGACCAGGGCAAAGTGGCTTATAGCCCACTGGCCAATACTTTTCTTATTAGAATAACAAGAAAACACAAGGCTCTTTGCAATTCTCTCAGTTGTCAAAAGCATGTAATTATTGATGAGAGCCACAAAAAGACTGGCATTATCTCCCACAGAGTGGTAATTAAAGCAGGAGGCTGTTAGAAAACCACTAGAGGGCAGCAAGGCTGGACGTCCCACTCAACGCACACCACAGTTGATGAACATGTGGGCTGTAGTGAGCTGCTCCAGTTATATTTCTGCTAATTATTTCTTGCTGCTGATTAGCTGATACATAACTTACTAGATTACTCATTTCTGCTGGTTTGTTTGCCATTTAACAATGATTCGTCTGCTGCTTCACAACTGAAACTCTCTGATCAGTCTCACTGTCTTATGACCCACGATTTTGATTATTCAAAGTTGTTTATATTGGTTACAACTGCAATGTGCTCTGCTTTTATGTACAGTATCTTAATAATATATCTTAATTTGTCCGTATCCTTTTGGAAAGCCACTATTTTCATCTTATTATTGCAATAAAAATGCTTTACAATGTCGTCTACAGCACAAACACACTATAATATTGACAGGACAAGATGATTTTGAAAAAATGTAATTATCATCCGTGTGTGTTTCATTAATATATGGGAATGATCTTTTTTTAAAGGTGGTAAAATATTAAAGAAAGTGTTTTCTGATTGATTTTTAAAAGTATCTCAATTAATCTTACTGTTTTTCATTTTTCAACTTAACTGAGGAAAGGACATTTATTTAATGAATTATTGACCAATTTCATTAACATTTCATATACTTTAGTTAATTGCACAATTAAAATGGCATTAAATAAATCACTTAATGCATTTAGAAATGGAGTAGCACCCTTTGGGCTCTTCATATATTAAATCTGAGGACTTGCAGCTTTTCAATACTTTATATAACAATAAAATGAATATCTTCAGGGTTTGTTTCCTGGACAAGACAATTAAATGTCAACAGAAGAACCTTTTTTCAAGTAATATGCACATAAATGGCCTAGACATTAATCGTTCAGTCAAATCAAAGGTCCATTTATTCCAGTTTTTCCAATGTGATATTTCATTCCTTATGTTTTGGAGAGGGGAATAAGGTGAAGGAAAAAAAGGTTACATGCAGACCAATCAGAGTCTTTTTTCTTCAAACAAGGCCCATTATTTGCTCACATTACCACTGAGCTGTTTAGCCACAGAAGTTTAGTTGAGCTGATGTTCTCTTTTCACTCTACATTTGAGCGTCCTTTCCTTCTCTTGGTTGCACTTTCTCTGTCGAGACAAATCACTTTAAAAAAAAAATACACTGAAAAAGAAGACAGAGCAGAGAATTGCTGGATCGGAAGACATCATTTAATGCACATGCGGCCGCTACATTGGCCCTTTGCCCTTTGTGGGAGAGGATGAGTGTGAAAGTTAGGAGGATGTCGTTCCCGGGGCCTGTGCTGATAAATATTTCAGGGAGAAAACTTCGCCTCGTCTCTTTGCATCATTTCACAGTGCCCCTGTTCCTCTCACACACTCGCACATACAGTAACGACACAAACAGGCAAATACACTCTTGAGGACAGGCTGTATTATAGAGCTGCGGTCGACAGGTAACCTTTGTCTGCTGCCCACTGCTGTTACACCGGCTGCAGCGACTTCACACAGCCACTCCTGAGACAGAGTTACAGTCAGAGCCGCAGGGAAGAAGTCATGCAGAGCGAGGAGAAGGTGGACAACCAATAAACTCAACCGATGTGTAATGAAGCATGTAAAAGTAAGTTATCGAAGACAAACGGGAGGTTTTTGAGTTTGCTGTCGTTACAAATGAACTATCAGTAATACTGCTGACAAATTGTATAGGTGTAAACTATAATATACATACAGCCAGTCAATGTTAAAAAAGTTAGTAAGCTCTTAATTTTAAAAAACAACAATAGAACAGATCTTCTGCAAAGACGGAGGTGCTTTGTGTGTGTTCGTGTGTTTACATGTCCACCTGAACCCTTGAGAAGGAACGCTGCCATTCGTAACCACAAACATGGCTAAAAACCTGTAATGAAATGCCTAATTAACACAAATCCAAACACTCATGCAAATAGAATTCAGGCTGCAAAAAACAAAACAAATTAGGGCCGTGACTAACAGCTTATTATTTTCATCGTCTATCACCTGATAAGACTGATACCAAGGTGAGGCCTTTGATACCCTTTTTTTTCATGTTCACACACTCAAAAACTATTACTTATGATACATTTATAATTTATGAACAGAAAAAGCAGGGATTCTCATTATCAAAATAGCTGAAGATTAATTATCTGATTTCTAGCCGAATCGTTTTAACTCAGCATGTGACCACATGTGACATTTTGTTGATTTGCAGTTTTTCTATTGCCTCCAAACTCACTCATTAAAGTGAGAATATCGTCCACTGCACTGCAAAGGCCTGCAGTCCCCATCACTTCACAGTGTGGGAAAAAAAAGGGAATGACAGACAGACAGACAGAAAGACAGGACGGAGAAAGAAAGAGACTGAAATGGAGAGACACAGGTGCTGAGTCATTTTGACCCATACGGCAGAGGTCATATCAATGAGTCACTATGGCTGAGTGACTCCTCTATCACTCCACATGCAGAGGAGGCAGCTGCTGAGATCTCTTAAACAGATTTGATAGGAATTTCCTCCGCTGCCTGATGGAGTTGACACTTTCCTACCTCCGTGCCATTTCTGTGAGGGCACTTTACGCCAAGCGTCAGTCTACATCAGTGGATCTCGCTTTTGCCAAAAAGGCCCCACCTCAACCTTTCCAATGTGTCCTAGACCATCGCTGGGTAATTGACTAAAATGTGGTAGGCCAGGGCCAATGTGACAACTGAGAAAGTCCGCCTCGAGCCCCAAATAGGCTGTCTGGGGTGAAACAGCAAGCAAGAGCGACTGAATATTAGAAAATACATTTATTTCCCCCTGGAAGCAATTGCAGCCATTTGTACACAGAGTTCAAATCGAAAATTGGCACTCATTGAAAAGCAAAGGAATTTGCCGATACCCTGACGATCATGGGCTGTTGTAGGAGATATGCATTCAGCTGACAAGTGACTACATTTTCTGTGGTGTTCGTGACATCTGTCGACATGGCAGAAGACATCCAGTTCTCTGAAGCTCGACCTTCAGGCTGTGAGCTTTTCTAAATTCAAAAGAATAATTGATATCGGGATGCAAAGTATGACTTTTCTAAAATTGATCATTGAAGAATAATTTTTTTCTTCCAACAAAGCACAAAAACTGGAAAACATTAATTGTTTTTTTGGACCATAAGGTTGCCTGCGGGCTCTTGACTCCTTGAATTGTGTAACTGTAACAATGTTTTTTCTCTTAGTTGTAACCAAAAGCATCATAAAAAGCAATAATAGCACTGATGCCAAGTTCATTGCCAAAATATTATTCATTAATAAGGAATAAGGATGAGCAGTAGGAAACTCTTAAAGCTCAGTGAACGAAGGCCGGGCAAGGTCTCCTCTCCAGGAGACAGTTTCGCCTTCTGCGTACCTGAAGAAATATTTTAACTAAGTCTTTGTTCAAGGATGCATGAACTCTAAGAATCTTTGTGTCCCACTTTCTCAGGCCATTGAAGTAAGAGTTATTTTCTTTGCTAGCTCATGCGGGGAGTCATCAACTCCCTCTCCATCTCGCTGCGTTTCGTGTTGGCCTCCAGGGAGACGGCGCTTCATTACAGCCAAAGCTCAGTTTAGCTTATTTGGAATGGCTCGCATCGATTTGTTTGGCCCTGGTAGATCACTGTCCAATCCTTTGCATCAGAGGGTTGCAATTAGGGGCTAAATGTTTGCACCTGCCAGGTAATGAGAGTAGCTTTGATGAAGATTAACCCCCATCCCTTTTTCAGGTATCCTCTCTGAAAAACCCTTTCATCTCGAGAACCTTTTGATTTTTTTTTCTCTTTTTTTCCTCCTCCGGGTCTGCAACTCATTAGATATAGATGTTTTTTTTTTAGTTCGTGTCTTCTTTAAAAGTAACATAAATGTCAATCGTGACAGTGTTACACCAACCCATGAAAATGAAAAGTAGTCTTCCATATATATATATATATATATATGACCTTAAAATAATAACGTTCCAGCAGCTTCAGAGCACAGACATCCAAGGCATCAACACTTTGCCAAAAAAGACCAAAAGATAATATTTTTTTTTTCCCCAGCAAAGCTATTCTTCAACCAATACCCTGAGACTTGTATCACATCTCCTGTCAAACAGTATACTGGGTCTGAAAAATGGAAAGGCGCTTGACAGATGTGTACCGGCAAGAAAACACTCTGTGATTGTGTCTGTCCATCACGCAACACCTTGTTTCCTGGTCTCACCCAGGAGAATATGGGAGAGCTCCAGAGTCGGCGTGAGGGTGTGTTAGTGTGTGTGTGTGTGTGTTTGTGTGCCCGCCGTGACACGACTTTGTCTCTGAATATTGGACAAGTCTATTATGTGATATGAGACAGAAGAGGATTGTGCAATGACATCTAATGCTCAGCAGACGGAGAGGGAGGGGGAGGGGGGTGTATCACAAGATTTCTGTGCTCCAATTTTTTATCCTTTTTTTTTTTTTGGAGTGTGCCCCCTTTTTTTTTGGACAGATGCTTCTCCATGAGCCCCTGGAGACAAAGCGCCAAAACTCAATCTGAGCTATGGGCCAAAGCCTCGGCGTGGTATTAAGTATGCATCTCCCCTGAGCCTCCAGTTGTTAGAGGGTCTCTTGAGCAACAGATGCATTTCCAGACCCCACAAAGCCAGACACAGGGTGTTGATCCATGCAGGGGAGGAAAGGCACCACGGAGGTGATGGAGATACCTGCCATCGAGGCAGCGCTGGCTGATCTGTTACTGACAAATGCTCTCCCTGGGACATGAATCTCCTCCCGTTTTCTCCAACCGAGCTGGGGCGGGCAAAGTGAGAAAGATGGAGGGTTGGGGGGGTGGGGGGTGCGTCCAAAAAGGACATAACATGCAGAAAAAGTAAAGTGTTTGAAGACAAGTACTGCTTCATCCAGCGTTTCAAGGTCGGGTCTAAAGAAAGCAGGAAAAGAACCCAGGGCCATTTCTCTCTCTCTAAAATACAGCTTTTCTCCTCTGAGAGAGACATAATAGGAACTAAACTCGTGAATCTGAACATAAATGAGCAGCCATGATATAGTTTCTATATAGACGTCACATAAAGAGTTTGCTCCTTTTGGTGGTTTGCCCCTGTCTTTCTCCTATTTTCCAATTACAAAGCGCGTCCAAGGGCATTTGACACACAGCGGCAATAAAACCTTCAAATTCAGCCTTTTTTTGTGTGATGTTGCATTTAGATTTGATGTTTTTGTTTTCATTCAGCTAACTCTCTTTTCAAGTGGATTGGAAATAGTTCCCCTTTTTTTATTACCGTCTTTTCTTTTCCTGTTTACCGATCATCATCGTCGTGTTGCATCTACATGAGTGGATGTCAAATATGTCTGGAAAAACAAAAAGATAAACTTTATTACTTTTGGCTCAACCGAAAATAAAACCAAATGCAACGATCGGTGAGAAGAGATGTCATGTGAGGACAGAATTTGTCGGTGACCGTGAGCTGAGATGGTGGTAATGTTTAATGATTTTAACACTGAGGGACTGAGCTCATCTGTTTCCACGTCGCTGCACAAATCATCACATTACCGTCTCCATATTTCAGGACTTTGTCTCTGATCCTGCATTCATATATGATGGATCTTCACCATATAGCTCTATGGAGGTTGACCACAATGTATCAGCGGTGTCTGAAATGTTACAGAGTCTGTAAAGAGACTTCAGACTTTTTCACACCTAAATATTCAAACTGTGGTCACAGTTTTGTTATGCTGTCTATATTTGATCCAATTAGTTTTGGTTTCACATTACAAGTACATGAGTTTACCCAAGAACTATACTACTCCTGTCATTACCACTCACAAAAGCAAATTTCTCTCTACACTTGAAACTGGCTGATTTATAAACAGGTTTGTTATGGTGAGTTCGATCCAAACTGAGACGTGTTTCAGTCAGAGCAAGGTCTGGCTCTCAGATCTTGATGGTGAGCCAGGGGGAAAGGTTTCACATGTCTGATTTTGGTCAATGAATCCAGTCCAAACAGTGTAGATGTATAAGCACCCCTTTTCAGGGTTCAGTGATTGCATATGGCTAGCTAAACCTCTGTCCTAGAGGAAATGTTTGGAGTCATTTTGTGTTTTTCAGATCTGCTCTGCCAGGAACTGAATGTATTTCCTGTTAAAAATCAGGCTGAACAATGAAATCTCAAAACAGAAGCAAAAACCTCTAGTGAAAAAAAGGAATGTTTCTTCGTGATAAAGCTGGTCTTTCTGCACAGTTTTACCAATCAACTTTATATGTTGACATATGTCTTTTAAGGTGCCAAAAAACATGACAAACACTCACTCAAGTCCTTTCACAGCAACACCTAATCTGTGTCCCTGTCAAGGCTGATGGCACACTGACAAAAATCAATGAATAGAAACTCTCAGACTGCCTCTTTTCTCACATCACTGCAGGGAATGTGCACTGTAATGCATTTATAATAACTTTTTTGTTGTTCATTTCTCTGAAATGTAGCAATTACAGATTTCAATGTTTTACAATTGCTTCATATTGTTCTTTTCATGTTACGCCTGCCGGCCAGTCAAAGTTTGCTCCAGGCAAAAAAAATTAATGTGAAGACAAATGAGTCAGATTCCTTCATTTTAAATATTAAAAAGAGAAAAATCAAACAAAAAGGTAGCAATTTATTCCTTTCACAAGAGATCTGTTATTTCATTGATTAGCTGGTGGACAGTCAAAACAGGCAGTCATTAAAGTCACTCATCAGAGCAAACATTTATGTGTTCCACTTGCTTTATATGAGGATTTGTGTCTTTTCACTGTTTTCTTACAGTGAATTCAATACTTTTGACTTTTGGGCGGACAGTTTAAATAAAACTGGGAACCTGTGAGGGGAAATTTCTCACAACTTTCAAACTATGAATCAAATAATTGAAAACAGAAACACTTGTGAGATTATTTAACATATATTCATTCAATTCAATAGAAAGCTATTGTATTTGCTGTTTCGTTGTGTTTGCTCCATCTTTAAATTGCCTTTGTTGTTGCTGTTGCTGCATTGATGGGGTCCTGTTGTGTTTAGTCTGTAAATTTTAACATCACTTTATTGACTCCAAAGGGTCCCACCAAAGTACTGTAGTTGAAAATTTGCCAAATAGCTAACACCTGGACATTTACAGAAATGTTAATTGCTGTCTCTTGTCCTTCTGGACGCCTAAATGTAGATAAATGTTACATTTTTAATCATTTGCTTAAATTACTGATGCTGTTGCTGTTTTTAGGAAGACAGATATATAAGAATTAGGTTTTATGGTCCTGCGTGTCGCCGAGAAAAGCTGAACATGACAGCACTTTGAGCTAAAAGCTAATGTCAGCATGCTAAAATGCTTATAATGATCAAGGAAACAGGCTGATGTTGTTGTCTTTAGCTTTTGAGAATTTGCTCATAAAGCAAAGTATTTGACAGATTAATGTCTGACCTGATGATGGCGCTATGTAAGAAAAAGAATTACTTACTTCAATACAACCTGATGAGGAAATGAATGTTTGTGAGGACGCTCTGATAGCTGTTTACAGATTTAAATCAAAAACACAAATTGTAAACCTCAAGGTGGCGCCAGAG
The DNA here is from genome assembly GCA_029814765.1 of Acanthurus leucopareius. Lineage (NCBI taxonomy): Eukaryota > Metazoa > Chordata > Actinopteri > Acanthuriformes > Acanthuridae > Acanthurus > Acanthurus leucopareius. The sequence goes on along the minus strand of JAQMCX010000003.1, from coordinate 17,722,362 downwards.
AAAAAAGCTCAAGTACAAACTTTGGTAACCCATCAAACAGTGTTTGAGATCAGTCTGCACCAAAATGGTGGACTGATCAACCAATCAACACTTCCATCGCTTGTGCCAAAGTGCTAATTAAGCTAAAAAACACATACAACAGTATAATACAATGGAGTTCAGGATCTGGTACAATGTAAATGCAAATACAGGCACATTTACTGGCAAATATATTGATGTCATTGGTGATGTGATGATAAGAAAATAATTCAAGGGCAGAGACATGACCTCCAGAGCACAGAGCACATCAATGCCACTCAGTCCTCCCACAATCGGAATGGATTTCATTTCAACCAATTTCCTCATCAAAGACTAAAGATCCTGGCTTTATTTTGTTAGGTGTAGAAGGAATATAAGGTATATTTCCTTTCCTTAAAAATAACTGATCAACCCACCAATGGGAGATAAACTACACAAGCCATGATGCTGTCTCCATCAAATCTGAGACTTTTTGAAAGACTCAGAGTTAGCAGCTTGATCAAATTTGTTAAGATGTCAGCAAACGTCAAAATCTGAAAGAACATTAATGAAGACCCTCTGCACCCCCCCCATAAAAAACATTAAAAAAAAAAACAAAACTGTGAAGCCGTCCCTGAAAGAGCAAAGGAACTCATCTCTTCTTAAACTAATTATTCAAGGCTTGAGGGACTTAACATTAGAAAGCCGACCGGCTGTGCTCTGCATCCAAAATGAACCGAAAATCTATGATATGAGGAGCATTTTCAATCTCCCGAAAATGAATTCATGTCACTCGCACAAACAATGTTATGCTGTATTAGAGTATGCAATGGGTTGATGACTCATTTAATTACTTTTTTTTAACCACAAATGCTAAAGACTGCCTCGGCGGTACATTCATGTCAGCGTGTTCTTTGGAGTGGTTATGCAAACGGTGCTTTTAGATTTCCTTACACTGTGTGTGTGTATTTTTTTTGTTTCTCCCTCCATGTTGTTAGAGCCTGCATGTCTGTAATCTGAGCCTGTGAGCGCTCCCCTCGTCTGTGGGTGGCTGTGTGGGTGAGTTTAGTTATATTATCCTTGAAATATAGAGACGACGAGTTTGGGTTTCATAAATGCAGGTTTTGAAGTCTGAGACTGACACACGCAAGCCATTACAGGCCAACAATTTGCAGCTCTGTGCAACAGAATTACCGGCCTAAGACCTCACCTTTCACTCTGATCCTCTCTCAGAGTTTAGTAGATTTCAGACTCACTGAAAATTGGAGACATAGCAGATGTGATATGAAATATTGAGATTCAGGAGGTGAGACCGATGGCCAGTTTCATGCCGGCTTACTACTGAAATGTGTGATTTGAGGGCTGAAACAATAAGTCAACACAAAGACAATAATCATTTGTAATCAAAAAACATTAATATCATATTGTTATTTGCATAATAAAGTATTATATATGAGAAATAAAATTATAATTCAGCAACTATTTTGATAATTTCTTGCTGTTCTGGCAAATATTTACTGATTATTTACTGATTCAAGAATCTTAAATATCACAATGTTGTCTCTGTTTTATATCATCTTACTTACAATTTGTGGGTTTTGGATTAATTGTAGGGAAAAAATGTAAAAGGATTTGTCCATGGGCTTCAGAAATTGTGACAGGTATTATCAAGTGTTTTCTAACTTTTTTTTTTCAACATTTAATTGAGAAAATATTTGAAAAAGACAATAAACTTCTCCACAAACATCAGCCATCTGTCAAGTTTGGCCAGCACTTATCACAATAGTGAATGTTATGTTTTTCTCTTTTTTTTGCAAAGTTTTGTTTTCATTGATCATTTATTGCAAAAAGGTGTTACATCATCATGACTGGCAGCTCATCTGACCAAGGAGGCGGGACCACTGAACAGACTGTTGTTTGTTTGTAGGCTGTAAAATCTGATCAGTGCAGAGTAAGTGATCAATATCGATCAGGGTCTCTGTTGATAAATTGGCTATATCTCATCCACCAACATGATCAGTCTGGCCGCTGTCTCAGCCCTACCTGTGGTAAAAGAAAAACTCAACTGTGCAGTTGAAGCACACCTGGAAATGTGCCGGCAATGTTGCATCTTTGGCAGGTGTTGATGTAACCCTGGATGTCAACACTTATCTCAGATGTACTCAAACCCACAAAGGGTTTGTTAAATCTGTGCGGCTCCCCGACATGTTCTTTGCAACTGAAGGCCAACAGAGCAGCATCTGGGTTATCATTCAGCACTCAAGGTTTCCCTGCTTGCTTGCTTGCTTGCTTTCTGTCTGTTGTTGTCTTGCACCTGCCATTGTTATTTGATCAACTCAATAAAATCTTTAATTGTTTTTTTTAAAAGAGACAAGACACAGCTCATTTTTGGCATGAAACAGTTAAAAGTGGGGTTTTGAGTGAGATTAAAAGCAACACAACCAAGTGATTTAAGGGTGCAATCTTAACTTGCTGACTTAAAAAGTTAAGAAATTATTGGTTTCATTCACCTTGAGCACCATTCTGCCAAAAATGTGTTCAAATTTGTGTTGCACCTTGTTGAAAAGAGGCAACTCAGTGTCCTTTCCAAAGGATCCGTGTTGTTACCTGACTGCATTTACTGACATTATATCTTGCACACAGTCCTCCAGCTGTCCTTTTTTTTTCTCTTATCCACATCCTTAATGGAACAAAAAGACTGATTTACTAGAATTATATACTCATTAAATATTACAAAGCAAGCTGATTGTATGTGCGCATTATCAGAGTAGTCAGTGCCAGCTTCCTCCTCATTTAGCCTGACGTTTGTACACAGACATAATCATTCATTACACACCTTCTGACATAAAAAGGAAATAATCATGCAAGAACAATCTGAGTCCACCCTTCCAACAAAAGGGCAAACTAACTTTGACCTAACCAGAGATTCTCAAGCATTGCTACAAATATTGACTCATGTTATTCTGAATGCCAATTAGTAGCTTTCTGTCAAATGAGTGCCAGAGCTCTTTGATATGCAAGCAAAGAGAAAAAAAAGGCATGAAACAATTAACAGAGTTTAGAAGAGGCCAAATCATGTTGTGGGCGCACCAGTCCAAAATAGAAGAAAAATGAAAAGACTGATAATTAGGAAAAAAAAATGTGACACTCAAGAACAATAACAAGGATATAAAGACGGTTACATACTGTTACAGCAGGTTGACAAATAGCTTACTGAATTGTCAATTAAGGAAAAACCATGCAGTTGTTTTCAAAATCTGTCCTTTAGTGCTGTCAAAGTATTGTTAAGCGAGGCGTGATGCTGTGACTTTGTTGCATCACGCACAGACACAGACTTTCACAAATTTGCAGATAGACCGTGTTTTACTTTTTTTTTCTACAACACTTTACCATCAGACTCTTTTTTTGTTCCCAAGTCTCATGCAACAGATATGCTCCCGTTTTTTTTATCTGTGCAGCTGTCTGCACCAGCTAGCGCAGGCTCACGTGTCAGCTGCGTTTTCTTGCTACCTGAAGCGTTTATGCTTCGAGTCTGTTTTATCTACAGTACTCGCATAGACACAAGGTCGACGCTTAATAAAAAAAAATAAAAGACGCTGAATAAATTTTCAGATAATGAGCTTTATCTACATTTTGAAAGCGAAGCGGAGCAGAATGTGCTGCTCTCTGAGCAGAAACAGGGAACACGAGCCTCTTTTGCACCAAGTTTGTTGAAAGCTGCAGCATTTTCATGTATTTTGAAAGCAACAGTCCATATTTCTCATAAAGTTCACTGCTGGACTGAGCAGTTTTATATTCCAAAATGCAAATGGTACTTTTTGTGAGTGTTGTTAATACATCTGTTTAGTTAGTTAACACTATTATTGGGGTGGCTGTTTCATTCCTGACTCCAAAGAAAGAAAGGCCATTTATATGCCATCTTGCAAAGCCAACAAATATCTTGGACAGCAGGCCCTCTGAAATGGTAGACGGATGATCTGCAGGGCATTAAAAGGTGATCACCACTGTGTAATTCAAACTGATCCGGACAGCAATGCATAGCAATGAGCATCTGTGTGTGAATTAAAGCATCAGAGTGAGAGGGTCCTGTCCTAGCGGAGTTAGAAGTCAAACAGCTGTCAGGGGATCCAATTATGGTCATATTCCTCTGCCATCCCACAGCGCGCACTCCAATGCTGTGTATTCCCCCAAACCTTCCATCTACACTCAAGTTAAGCCGTCTCGCCTGCAGCGTTTGTGAATATTTGAAAGTATCGCCTGAGGAAGAGAACGAGGTTGGCATTTCTCCTTCAAGAGAGGTGGCCGGGTACCCTGGTGGCAGAAAAGTCTCTGCCTGAAAACATAACACAAGTCCAAAAAAACAACAGCATCCCGTGGCTTTGTCACTGCTCAACTGTTTAAGAAACTCTCTCGTACGTTGTCACGGTAAGTTTAACATTTTAAGAAGCAAAAAGCTGAAAGAGAATAAACTTCAAATACAAAGAAAACCTTGATTAACATTTTCTATCCATCTCTTTGGCACACAGCAGCTAGATAAATAGTAACAACTCAGTGGAGAAGACTTTTTTTTTTTTTTAAAAAAACACTTTTTTTGTAACATGAAAGGCTTAAAATCAATGTACTTAACCACATCTGAAAATGCAGTGAAATGTTCTTGTATACCAAAGCTGCCTCCTACACGCAACCAACTGCAGAAAGAGGAGCCTGCAACAAACTAAAGCTAATGAGAAACACAGGAACCTGTGATATACAAAAGCACCGTACTGTATTTTTGTACAAACTCTGTGGAAAATGACTGAGATGTAAAGTACCAGCTGCCGGCTTTGCCCTCTGCAAACATAACTGAGTACACTGTGTAACTACTTACTTAGTCCCCACATTAACCCTGCAACCACACATCAGGGATTACAATAACACGGTGCACAATTACCATTAACAGTGTCCTGGTAACCTTTTGTGCACCGCTCATCACTAAGCACACTGTGTACAGTCACATCAACCAAATTTACCAAAGCACCCGATCTAAAATAAAAGTCATTCAACGAGACAGTCAAGTCTCTATGAGATTTATATTATAACAGGAGTAAGACACCTCATCTGAAATGCAGACAAAAACTTACATTGTGAGAATATAAAACATTGACCTTGACACAGAGCAGAGGTGATAATTCACCAGATCTCATACACTTAACAAGACTAAACTGATCATGAGATGAGAGATGGGAAACAGCCTCCCTGTCTGAATTTTGATACAATAAAACCATATTTACACCAAAGTTAGTGAGAATAATTTACTTTAAAACTGCTAAAAAATATGCTTTATACTTCTTTCTCATTGCCTGTCAAAAAGCATTTCATGCTTCTTTTTTTTTGGGTGTGTTGCACATTTGACTCCATGACCGCTCTTGAATACAGGAAACAGCCAAAAGTAACATCGAAGCCAGTGACAATGTGACAATGTTCGGAGCTCTTACTTTTTCTTTTTTTTTATGTCTTTTTACTTCAGTCTCTCCACACTGAACGATGTTCGAGTGCTGCTTGAATGGAGACGGATGGAAGGTGTTGCATATCACAGTGTCTCTTTCAGTGCCAGTAACCTGTCTCCTTATTTCCTCTCACCTTCGCGTCAGGAGAAGCTCTCTCACCTTGCTGTCTTGCCAGCGTTGCATTTTGCACAGTGTGAAGGGTAAAAGCCCTGTTGCATACCTTTCCTAGACTGTAAAATTTTGAAAAAATAGAACTGAAACAATGCATCAAAGCACTGAAACAAAAATCTATTTCACATTGCAAAAAAAAACAATCCAGATTTTAGTGGGTGTAAATAGGTTTTTTGTCCAATGTGAAAGGGATATGAGCTACAAATTGCTGTGAAGTACATCAGTGTACACACCTTTACATTCAAATGCATTTAAACTGCAGCATTTGGATGAGATTGCTACCTGGTTTAAGCAGCTATGAACTATGAACTGCACTATGATATGTTGAAGGTTTACCTGACTGAAGTGAGTGAATGTTTCCACAGTAGTGAATCTCTACTGAGAGAAACCTTGTATTCACTGCTTAAGTTAAAATATATCTGTAAAAACTGACAAATTTTGATGTTAGATTTGAGTAGGAGCATATTTTTGATTGAACGAAGGTTTGTTTTTCACTTCAAGAATCTTAGACTTTTTAAAGGTTATTTTATGGGCATACACAGTATATTCTATATACTATATAATATAGGAGCTATGATGCAAGTCAGTAGCAGAAAGGAACCAAGACATGATGAGAAATAAGAAGTGCCTTGTGTCTTCAACAAAGAATTGCTTAAGAAAATAAACCTTCAAGTTTTACTTTGTTGTCATATTTTCAGCATTTTCTGTCCACAAAGAAGCTTTCGAAATGATTAAACTCTGAGATGATGAGTATATTTTAGTATTACCAAAATATACCTCTGTTTTTTCTCATATAGAAACTGTTTTCTGTCAAAACCTAAAAGGTTCACCCGTTGTGATGTGACAGAAAACTAATGCTTCAAGGATTCAATATGTGAACACTTGCAGAGATTTAAAATAGAAATCTAACCTTTAAAGTGTCTGTAAATCCAGCCGACATCCCATACAGACTACCTCTGTTTATGAGGAAATGTGAATAAATCTGTACCATCAAACACATGTACTGGAAGCTCCGCAGCTGAGAATAATTAACTACAGCATATTAAACTCACAAATAAATCAGGAAGGCTTTGAGCACACAATGCCATGACATTTTGGGGCTTAAGGTTGGCACTGTGTGCAGCAGCAGTAAACAGTTACACTGAGCAGGAGCTTAACACATAAAAATGTAGTTATGAAATGAAGAAAAGCAAAGCAAACTGTGACATTAAACCCTTTGACTTGAGCAGATATTTTTTCTAATGCTCTAATGCTAAATTCTAAATGTTTATTTGACCAAGTTATCTTGCGCATGACAAAAGCCATGTTGAGAAAACCAACAAAGCTAATATTAGGAGGAAATAACCATGCCATTGAGTTGTGTGCAAGAAAACATTGATGTATACATTTCTAAAGCCAATTTACATAATTATCTTCTGCCAAGTTTGCAGTGAGCCCAAAGAAAATCCTCCCAAACAACAACAACAACAACAACAACAACAACAACAACACAATCAGGGGATAAACATGCCTCAAAACCAGTTCTGCCATTAACACTTGTGATACTTAAATAATGAGGACTCGTAATTTAAGTAAACCAATAACGTGGCAATCATGGAAATGCACTTGTCAAACGATAACATTAGAAAATTATTCAGCCAGAAGAAGAAACTGAACTCAGCTCAAATGTTGCACATGAAACCAGCAGCAAAGTGTGAAAAATTTAGCAAAGAGCATCAACAAGCAGAGATGTTTAAAGCAGCCGACACACAGGCCGAGAGTAAAAAAAAAGCAGAAACTTACCTGGAAAAGGTGAAGCAATGGTCACGTTAAAGCTGCTGGCATCATTAACATGAAGCTCTGCGTCCAGCTTGAAGCTCCGTTTCAAGGCCAAAATAGAAAGGATCCATTTTCTTCTCTTTGAAACATCATGTTAGCATGTCAGCCTGTTTGAATCCCACATGAACTGCAGCAGGAAGTGTTTGCAGCAGAGCTTACAGCATAACCACCAAACGAGCAGAGCAGCAGAGTGAGACAGGTGAGAGCACACCTGATGGCTTAATTAAACTGCCATTTTCAAAAGGGTACATTAGATTTAAACTCCACCAAGAGGAGGAGGTCACAAGGAACACGTCAACCATTCTTCCCACCTGGTTGGTTGCTGTATTCATTCAATGGTTTCATCCCAAGTTTTTTGTGTTTTGAATCTTTAGATTGTAATTTTGGGGATTTTTTTTTTTTTATTTTAACCATTTAATTTACTGTTCTTATCTTTTTATTAATCTTCCCATCTTGGATTATGTTGGGTTAAGTAACTAATAAATGAGCCAAGTTTCATAAATGCAGAATAATACCGAAATCTCCATCAGAACTGTTGGCAAATAAGTTGCATTGTGGCTGAGGAAGCTGCCAGGTTTTTGACAGGAGAATTGTGTTACAAGAAATTGTATTTTTGTGGTTTTGCTGCACTTTTTTACTATTTTTTTTTAACTTTATGTCCTTAATCTGACAATAGAGTAGAAGCTTCAAATGTTTCAAATCCACTTTGTCCTTGGGTCAGCCCTCATTTATACCCTCAGCTATATGAAGCAATTTTTAGGCTTTTCATGCTTTTAATGGGGATCAAACAGAGAATGAGGAGAGAAATAGCACAGAGGAAATTCAGCCACACATGACTTTTACAGGAAACAAACCAGGGGATGCAGCTGTTACATGGTTTTCATCTGGAATCCTGAAGTCAACAGGAGCCCAGGAAATTTTTTAAATTTTATTAGAGCCTTAAAGTGTCCAGAGGTTCCAACTATGTCGCTCACTACTTGATGGAAATGTGTATAAACTTATGCAGATTATATTGATTACATAGGGATTATATTTTTATTGAGTGAGGAGCAGCCGTGGAAAATAAATTAGCCTTAGATTTAAATATTTAACTCAGTGTAAACATCATAAAGCTTCACTGAAAAGCCGAACAAGCCAACACTGAATATAAATGTCAAACTGTCAGATTATGTGGAAAATATGATTTTTTCCCATCTTAAAGACACTTGAGGCAAATAAAAGGGAAGCTGAATGTTGAATGTTTTACTCTTTTTTCTGCCTTAGAGTTCATAGTAAGAATTTGCATAATTGAAAGGCGCCAATTGTGCAATTTCCTCTTTCTTATGACACACGAGAATGTGCACTTTCCTCGGTTTTCTTCTTAAAATTACTCCACTAAACCTCTGTTCTCTGACTAAACACCTGCAGCACTCTAGCATTACAACGGTTAAAATCTTTGACAGTTCATGATAAAAGAGCCCAGCTTCCTTTCAAAAGAAAACCTTTTGCACTCCATCTCCCACGTTTCCAAGTTAATGACAGTGTCACACTACTCCTTGTGCTTGGCAGGCTGTTATCCACCCATCGTCTCTGAAGCGTGTAACCTCATTAGTAAGTGGACTTTATGCAAGGTGTACGGAGGCTGCATGCTTTGTAATGAATAGAGATGAGTAATACTGCTTACTTTAATTTATTCAGCAGGAAAGGAAATGCCCCTGCTTCGAGACATTTCCTGTCTAAGATAACACAATGGAGTTATAACCAAGTTTAAGTCTACATACCTCACTTCTGATCTTTTTTTTTTTTTAAATGAACAGTGGAAAATCTACAACCCTCACATCAGTACAACGTCCTCAGAGGACGACCTAATAGAAGATGAGAGATGGTAAAACTTTATGTTTCTTTATGTCTCTTACATTAAAATATAACATCTCTGCGGCTTCGTTCTGGTCAGACATAAAAACAATCATTATAATATCATTTTTTGACCGAATTGCATGATTTTTAAGGTCTAGGCACAAAAATCTTTTCATTAGGATTTGAAAAAGATCATGTTTTGGCTCAGAATAAGTGGCTTCGTTTCTTAAAAACCCAGCTGGAAACAATCGCTTCATCTGTTTTAAGACAACCAGTTCGTAAAGCCACAGAACTCCCAACGTCTGCTTAAAAACAGCTGTTTTAGTTTCCAATAATATAGTTTAAAATTCTCCCACTGTCTCCTAAAACACAGATGTTTTGTTTGCTACAAAATAGCTGTAAAACATCCTGACAGTCAGTGAAATTACCTGACTGTCAGTCGACCTTGATGTGGCCTCACACACTGATCTCCTGCTCTGAAGCTGCCACCACCATTCACACAAACCTCCAGGTGAGAAAATTCGGCCTTCATTTGATCGGAACTACGTCGCCTTGATGTGAACTGTTGAAACACTGATATGTTACATGTGCAATGTGCAATGAATGAATGCATCTATAGTTGCAAATTTTTGTGAAAAAAAAAACATTTTTGTGGCATCAAGGCTGCTTCATGGCCAAAACTCTCACTTAATTTTAGTAAAAAGACCATTTTGACACCAAAACCAGGGTTTCAGGTCTGCCCTTGAGGTTATTGGAAATTCAGAATTTAGAAAAACAAGTTTTCTACACAAAAGGGTATAAAGTATCTCAAAAAAAACAGCAACAGACTGAACCTAATTTGTTTCACAATCATACTTTATTTCCACAGAAATACAACCAGTAGGCAGTGAAAACAAGGAAAACAGAGTGAGGTTCCTCTTTCATCTTGAACTGAGATCAACAGCTTTGTCTTTGTGTGTGTGTGAGCGTTGGCGAGGGTTTTACAATCCCGATCAATGAAAAGCACTGACTGTGAAAGAAGTACATCCCACCATAGGACCGGCGTTTTCACCCCGGTCCTTTACTGATGGCACAGCACCAATTTGCCTTTGACCTACAGTTCAGCGTTGGAGGTTATTGGTCTTACATGGAAGCAAATTTGGGTGGAAACAACATATTAAAGTAAACATGGTGATAAAGCTCCAATGGAAGATCAACAAAAGCAACAACTAGACAACAAAAAAACCCCTTGTAAGCTTTTAGGTTCAACTTCTGTTGTTGCCTCCGAGAAAAATATGATTTTGCAAACAGAGACACTGAGAAAGAGGAAGAGAAATTAGAGAAATTACAACTGATACTGTTAAACCAAATTGATTCTGCGTCGCTTCTAAATCCAGTTTAATATTCATTCAGCATAAACTAATATTATTTAAAGTGCTTAAGATTAGACTTTTTAAAAAGCTTTATTTGCTCTTTCTCATTTGCATAAAAGGTCGCTGAAAGTAACATGTAGCCTTCCCTCATCTTTTTGCTTCAAACAATATTGCACAGTATACTGAGGACAGTGCTGAACAGCTGAAAGCAGCTGATACTGCAGATTATGTAGTGATAAATACAGTGACCTTGCGTATTATGCCAGGGAACTATGAACAGCCACACTACAGTGCTTTATTTTCGAACACTTTACACGTCTAGATGGAAATTCAACGAGGATAAAAATGACAACTGTTACATTTGAACGGTGGATTTAAATGGCTTGAAGAGCATCAGCGGACCGTCTCGCGTCTGTTGCAGCTTGGATGACAAATACACTAAAAAAAAAAAAATAACAAGTCAAGTATAAAAGTAGAGTTACTCCAAAAATAGACAAAGATATATTTGGAGTTTCAAGCTTTGGATTTTACTTTAAAGCCATCATCAGGAGCAGGCAGCTGGGAAACAGCTCCTGATTGTGGTTTTAAAACGGCTTAAAGCTACTTTTTTGGCTATCTGGCAGCACCAAAAACAAGCTGTACACACTGTACAATCAAAATAGTGAGCGTGTTTGCAAAACGTACCTGACAGTATTTAGGCTTGCTGAGTGTGACAGATACATAGCAGTATTAGCGCTAACTTGAAATCATTTTTAAATGCATCTCACAAATATAAGTTAAATATTTAATCTCCTTTCGTCTGTTATGTTGTCTCTCAGCGGCTCAGTGATCCACTATATTCACCAGCACACAACTTAACTTTATTCGTCTCCCTGTTGGGTTCGTTTGTTTCTGAGAGGTGTGAGTGTATCAGAATGGTAACATCAGCCATAAAACAAAAAAACAACACGTTAAAAGGTGCTAAAATGCTCCACAGAGCTGAGAGTAACTGAGGAGTCGAGTTTTGAGTATTTGTGGGCTTAAAACTCCAAGTTACTCCCCTGATTTACATCCAGTAATCTGATTCACAACTGCCTTGCATACTGGCCAGACTTTATTTACTTTGAGGTAAAACTGAAAGCTTGAAACTACAATTAGAAGTTTTGTTTGTTTTTGTTTGTTTTTTTTTGCAGTAACTCTACTATATATTTTAAATAGCAGTGGGTAACATGGCTACAAGTCAAGTATTGTGTCTCAGCTGATGTGCATCTTAACCGTATTTCAAGAAAACATTTTCATAGATAAATAATGTGCGCCAGGTGCAGAAATGCAGTCCTCTCCCATTCGGATAAATAATAACCAACAAGCTGGCACCTTTGGTTACCGTTATAACCGTTATATATCTGTTGTGCAACACAGCCTCACAATGTGTTCTCACAGAATAAAGGGTATCAACATCCTGCACTAGAATTGATCCAAGTTGCCGCAGAGATTTCAGCCCAGTTGTGGTTTTTTGCTGTGGCGTAGCTAGCAAGACTGATGGGCTTGACTGCTAAATTGAGCAGAGCCATTGATTTGAAGATAGGGAATACAGCAGAGGGAGAGAAGGATGGCACTGCCCAGCTTTCCCTGGCATGGGTTTGCCTTTGGCCGGTGGGCAGACACAATCTTTCTCTCTCTCTCACTCTCTCTCTCTCTCACACACTCATCCAAAAGAGAAACACTGGCAGCCAGAGGTGTCTGGAGACGTACATACACACACACACACACACACACACACACACACACACGTACAAATACACACTCAGCGGGCAACATTGATTTCCTGTTTGGCATTACTAAGCAGTGTGTGACACAGCTGAGGGGATCGGGCTATTCTCTGGACCGCAGTGAACACAAACAAACATACTGTGTATTCTGTCTCTCTCACCTCTCTTACACACACCTTCACAACGTTTTATAGACAAACGCTCACAAGTCGAAAAAGTCTTTCACTATTCATCTCTGCATCTCGTATTCAGCCGACATTTATCTCTCTGTCTCCCCTTCCGTTTTCATTAAGAGAAATGGCTTTTTTTTTTTTTTTTTTGGCCTCACACTGCAGCGTCGAAAAGCTTGGCTGGTCTGAAAACAATGTTGAACCGACCAATAGGTAAACATATTTAATCAGCCACATGGATCCACACACACACACACGCCCACATCACACACACAGATTCGCACAAGCGTCTATCCATTTTCAGGGTAATCTAAAGACGGCCATCTTTTTTTTGGCTAAAGCAGACAGATGGATCAATGAGCAGTCCCAGAGCTCGTTTAGTGTGAGCAAACCAGAACAACACAAACACACCTTTATGCACTTTGTTACAGGATTCAAAAAGTGTGAGTGTGTGTGTAGGAGCTCTTGTGCGGCCACTGGGAAGTGAGAACTGATGTGTGCGTTTCCCTCAGAGTTTCGTGTCTCTTTGAGTTTTGTCAGAGTTCCTGTGCATGTGCGTCCATGTCGCTGGGTGTCCGGATGTGTATGTGCGTGTCTCTCTCTCTCTTTCTCTCTCTCTTTCTGTCTCACTCTGTCTATGTAGGGTGCATTATTGGACGCAGTAGACCGGACAGTGCCAGAGGCGTACACCAAGCGGTCACGCGGCATGACAGAGAAGAGAGCAGAGTTGCTGTCAGAAGGCCTTTTTAACACACTGCTGCTCTCAGTTCGGGGACATTTCGGGAGTGTTTGACTGCAAAGGGGCTCCGCAAAGGAGAGATAAACACAATTCTCTAAAACTCCCACAGAAACATCGCTAAAGCCCCGAAGGCTCCCTACCTGAAAATACCGCGCTAATACCTTTGATGTTCCCTAAGAAATGTGCAAGAGAGTGAGAGGAGAAGAAAAACGGGGTGGAGGGGTGTGTGTGTGTGTGTGTGTGTGTGTGACAAGAGCTCAGACACTTAAACACACACAAACACATGCACACACACACACACAAACCAGGCAGCAGCTTTACATGTCTGATGAATCTGTTAGCTGATGTTTCATTAAGGGAGATTGATCAAACATGTAAAAAAAAAAAAAGTGCCTCTTAATTTGTAATTTAATTGACTCCAAAGTTCTTTTTTTTTTTAAAAACGAGTGACACATTTCTGAGCCTGAATGTAACTGTTACATTTTCTTACATCACATTAGTACGTCATCAAATGAGGCAGATCACTTATTTGAAGTTTTCTTCACTGAAAAAGTTCGTAACATTTTTTGCAATAAGTTAACTGCACTGGCAACGAGCGAGTGACATAATTGGCAGATGTTTTTGTGGTGTGTTTTGTTTTAAAGTACAAATATTAAGACAGTAAAATATTACATTTGATTAGTTCTATTATTATTACACACTGTCTCCTCTCCCTCATCATATGTTCTGTTCCTCTACAGTTTTCTATCTTACAATGCATAAAGTAACCAGAGTAATTTGTGAGTATTCGCACATGGATGAGTGATCCTACATTATATGTGAGCACATTTAAGTGCTTGAGTTTTTCCGCTACATTATGAAAGCTAATTTCTCACTTGCATACTGTTTCTCTTAATTATATCTCCACTAGCAGGATGGTGTTATTTTTTTAATAGCCTATAGTTCAGTCAGAGTTGCATTTACATTTAAGGTCTGCAACCCCTTTTGCTAATATGTGCAGGGTTCAAAAGTTCACTCGGGCTGTAAACAAAGCAAAGTGAACCAGAAACATGTGGACCTGCAGTCTGGAGCTGCTTTCCTCTTCGTCCTTCACCTCTTTGTCTCTCATCTCTCACATTCATACACAAACACTTTCTCAAACAAACATTTTCATTCTGGACGTGACCGCTCCGCACAACTTTGACAAGTCTGCTTTCTAGTCTCGAGTGCCCTTTCATTTCACTGCTTTTTCTGTCTTTTTTTTTTTCTCTTTTTCTAACTTTCTTTCCCACCTCTTGTTTTTGCCTCCATCTTGCCCTGGGCCTTCTGTTACACTGCAAAGGTCACATTCATGTCACCTCCACCTTTAAAACCAAATGCACCTGTGTGTCAGAGGGCACAGCTGTGTGAGGACAAGTGAACTTACACTTTAAAATGTGATAATAGCCGGCGGGTATCACAAAAAACACACAAAAAAGCTGACTTCTCTGAAGGATAACACTCTTCTTCTTGCATCAGCAGCATTTGTGTGCATGTGCAATAGAAAACTGGATATCTATACATTTCTTATTCCATAAATTCACATCAATCTAAAGTCTTTCATATATCACTATGGATTATTGTGAAGATAAGATTTAGATTTAGATTTAGATCATTTAGAGACAATACAGCAGTCACAATACCAATGTTAGCGACACAGGAAGTCCCTGAATGGTTCATGTGGCTTAATGAGCTCAGTGGATGTTTCTTTGACACTTAAACAGTAAAGCAATCGTCCTGTTTTTATGGCTTGGGGAGAGGAAGGGATGAATATCAATGTCAAAGCGATTCCAGTTTCAAGCTTTGATGCGTTGGTTTAAGCTCCTCAGGGAATCTTTGGCTTAGGGAGGCCTGAGCGACTCAAAGGGATCAGGATCTTTTTTGACCCAGGGTCTTTGAATGTCCCCTGTTTGGGCTCCTCCAGGCTGGAGTCGCTGCCCCGTGGTTCCCTGCAAGGCTCTGATGCTCTGCGAGGCTGAGGCAGCGAAGTGCAACATGGATTGCGAGGCTGCACCTGGGGTCCGGCATTATAGCACGGAAGGCCTCTCGACGGAGGGGGCAGCTGCTTGGTCCGGTTGGCCAGAGGCCCCGAGGAACAACCGGGCTTGAGAGAAGCGAAGCCACCGGAGCCCCCTGACTTTAGTGCAGGGAGAGACACACGCTTGTGAAGGCGAGGAGGCTGCAGCATGCGAGGGCAAGTGGAACCAGCAGATTTAGGAGTGAAAGAGTTTTGTGGATTCTCAGCGGGGGCTCTCCTCTCATGCTGTGCTGCAGACTGAGCCGCTGATGCTGGACTGTCTCTGGCGTTTACTCCCTGTGGAGCCCCAGACCCTGGGCAGTGCAGGTGGGTGCTGAGGAGATGACTCAGTTCATCGGGGTCTGTCGGCCCAGACAAATCTGCCTTAAGGTCTTCAAGAGGACAGTCAGCATCTATATGGGTTCTTTCCTTTGGCCTACTCCTTGTGAGGTCACTGCGGCCCGCGGTGGGGGGAGTTTTTGCTAGCCTTCCCTGGTGGAGGTGCTCGCTGGGGTAGGGGTTGAAAGGCTGTAGTATTTGAGGCTGCAGAGAAGAAGAAGAAGAAGAAAGAAGAAAAAGACATCAATAAGATTTTTAAAAATGGCTATAAAATAGTCATGGGACAGTCAGTGATTAATGAGGAAGGACTTGTTTTTTATGCTCCACAAATGGCTGGTTTTAAAAATTTCTTCTCTTTTGGTATCTTAAATCCCGGTGGAACCCAGGCTTTCTGCATATTTCGTGGCTGCAAAGAAAAACTCTGAATCAAAAGACCGACTGAAAATTCTGCCTTTCTTTGACTTGTTTATTTACTCATTAATATCACAGCCTGTTCCAACTGCCAGTCCCTGAACTATTCCTAGAACCATAGAGGCGAAGTCTCAGAGGAAGCCATGATTCAGCACCTTAGCGCGACAAAGCGGGGAGGAACAACCTTGCCCACGTGAGAGCCTGGACTCCAGTGACGTTTATCGTGATCGCTGTTGCAAAGGGGCTTCAAAACATTCAAACTGCCACGATGCCTCCTGCCAGTGTAAGAACATGCTGAGTGGTTAACCACATGATATTCAGACCAACCATGGCGTTGTCCTCCACCCGGGGACACGCAGGCTAAGAAAACAAAATAACCAGCACCTGTAAAAATCTAACACAACCCAGCAAGCAGCCTGCAACAAATACTGTTTTAGTGAAGCTCATTATGTTCATTATTTGTTCAGTCAGAGAGATGCTTATTATCCACTACGACAAAATAACAGACAACGGCTTCAAAAGAGCTGAATGAACACCTCTCTGAGAGGAGCTTAACAAAAACTCATTACGGCCTAACAGAGTGAGCATTTGTTTCAACACTCCCTGCCCACTCCCTGCACATGCTTCGTTTGATTTAGATGTCTTAGGTGCTTCGTTTGTCTATACTTAAGGCTTCACAGCTCGCTTAAAAAAAGAAATGTGTTTAGAAGAAGTACCAGGATGCAGCCAGATGATACATAATTTCATTAAAAAAAAACACTATTTGCAACATCTATGCCTGGCTCCCTTTGCTTATTAGTCCATACAGCCACCAGCAGAGGAGCGTTACTCAGATCAGAGAGAAAGAAAATCAATACTGAGCTATAGTAAATGAATATGTTATAAGGCATATGAGTACATGTTCTGAATTGCTTACGTCCTCGACATCTGTAAAAAACATGTATCCATATTACTTTTTATGCGGCTCCACTTAGTTTGAGGCTGAGGTCTTTTCTATGAATGTCCTTAGAACAGAAGAATTTTAAAGAATTAAAATTCACCTGGAATCATTCGGAGCTACTGAACAGCATAAACTCAGTGTTAGCAGGAACATACCCACTGTGAGTTGGAAGTAAAATGATCTCAGAAGATATGAATAAATATATATATATAGTTGTGTAGGTCAAACTGCTCTGCCTGTTTCCACCATTAGTCATTTGTACTGTGAGTAGGAGTAAATGTCCGAGGCCACAGCTCCATCTCCTGGTCCCCTGCCACAATGCGTCCACTAGCCTTTCACAAGGCTCTTGTTGCTCTCTCAGTTGGATGCTGCCTGTTTTGTTCATGTCAAGCTGACAGCTTCTGATTTTTCGATTTCAAAAGTAAGTAATTTAAAAACTCTTTAATATAAAAAGTTTCTGTTCCTTATACAACACCTCTAATTGGTCTGTCACTCAAATTATAATCATGTTTTCAAGTCTATTCTCAGCGTTGACATACAGCCTGAGTAACCCCTACTGACTCCCATACCTCAAAACTGAATAAAGGACTCTGTTCCAACACACAAGTACAGATTTCACCTGGGTAATTAAACTAAATTAATCATTAAAAAGGTGACATATTACCAAAATAAATCTATGTTTAAAATGATACAGCAAAATACCCTGAAATATTTTAGATGCAGGTCTTGTGCTGTTTTTCAGTTTAGACAATTTGGTTCTTGGTAGAAAAACCAACTGAAATGTCGACTCTCATAATGATATCTGTAAGATTTGATACTTTAATCACAAAGTTTGTAATGAGTGCATTTCTTTACAGCTGACCTGGCTGAATGAAGCCTCTGTTAGTGACAGTAGCATATAACATCTATAGTATGGGGTCACGGTCAATAATTATTGGCATCCACATCTACAGCTGCCTGCTACAGCGCAAATGATTAACAGGGATCATTTTGAGCCCTTCACTGCAGTGCCATGAAGAAAATATCTCAGCTCACAGATGAAAGCTATCACTTCAACAGAATTTCACCAGACTTACGCAAAAACACAGCAATTTGAGGCACCTGGAGGATGTCAGGGCCCCCCATAACAAAACTCATCTCCGCCCTCCCTCACCATGAATAATGGCTTCATGATTAGAAAAAGGCAACATGCAAGAGTTTGACTGTGATTGCAGAACATAAGCAAAAGCAAGTGGCAATATGGTGGCACTCCATTTGAAAGCTGGATTGCTATCATTCAGTCTTGGCGATTGTTACAATGAGGATATGAGCTGTGTTTGAATTTAACAGTGTGAAAACAGTGTGAGAACAGAGGATGTGTGATTGTGTGGATTTGTCTATCACCTGCGGTGCTGAACGGTTTTTAATAGACCGGGGTTCATTCTCTACATTCTTAAACATTTTCGAAAACACTTCATCCAAATTCTTACAGATGAAATCCTAGAATAGTGATGCAAATGTTTGATTCATTAAATGTACAATGAAAAATACACACAGAGAGACTCACCGATGCATGCATAAAGGGGCTTATATACTTATATACCAATGTAAAACTAAGAATAATTACAGCACAACTTACAAGATGAAACTGTTTTCAAAATTCCAATGAAGAAAAGTAAAATGAAAGATGAAAAATGTGACAAACTAAAACAATATCACTGTAACCTCAAAGAGAGACACACAAGTGTAAACCAACTGAAAATTCAATGCAAAACATGCAGAAACAGAAGTGAGAAGGCATGCTTCTGTCGTGCCACATAACGCCACATCCCAGCCCGGCGTGCAGGAGGTAGAGGGCAGCATGTTCACTGCATTGTTAAAGAAAGGGTTACTGTACCAAGCCGTGTCATAGAAGTATTGTACTAGTTGCTCCACTCCTTGTCATTGGCATTAGGTTTGGGGAGGCAAAGGTAGAAGAGAGATTTAGTTTCAGCTTTTTGACGCAGTACAGAAAAGAGGAGAAATAACGGTTCAAAGACTGAGAAAGAGGTCTGAGTGGGATGCAGGAGAGGAAGAGAGAAGAGGAGGAGGAGGTTACAGACATGTAAGACAGACACTTGTTGGAGTTTCTGAGAAATTTTTAAATGCAGAGTTAACTCGCAGCCCATGCTTGGAGAAAAAGATCAAACATGAACTCAACAATCGAATCAGTTTAGCTACAGATTACTGCATCCTCCATTCAGCCAAACCTTTATGAAAATTTCTCATCTCTATCCTGAAGACTTTCCTACAGATCTACAGGTTAGTTTACAGCCAGAGCTCCCGGTGGGGGATGGGTCAGATCGTTAGAGGCCCAATCAGATGTTTCTTGTCCTATCTGTGATTGCATAACACCTACATATTTCTATATGTTTCAGTGTCATTACCTCTTTCCTCCTACTGTTTTTCTCCCACTGCACAGACATGCTTTTGATACTGAGTTCTTCTTAATTAGACGATGCATTCTACTACTAGTACAAAAGACGCTTTGACTAAAAAGCTTGGCTGTATGCACATATTTGTTAAAGTAAGTCTGTGAACACAGAATGCACCTGGTATTGAAATTACCTGTGATACACTGGAAAAACAAACAAACACCTGTGTCACATTTTTTTGCCTTCCCTCTTGGCATAACGCTGAGCCCCGCTGAGACAGATCAAAGAAACAAGACATGAGTTCTGCGCTTTGTTTCCCTCTTTATTTTTTTCACTCTTTACTATTTCTTGTATGTGCATTTTCTGGAGCACATTTCTTATTCTCTTTACCAACATCGCTATTTGCTACCCAATCAGCAGGGGCTTAGTTCAAAAGCTTTGTTTTGGAGGATAAATAATGAGGTTTTTGTCACTGAACTCTCATTGTCTTTCTTGAAGATGTCAAACTGTTTAAGTCTGTTGTTTAGGTGGAGTCGTCTTTTAACTATGAGAAGGTCAGTGGTTTCGATCCCAGCCTCCTGTGATCTTAACATGAAACTTAACAGGGTGCATGGTGAATGTGTGTGAGAATGATTGAGCACTGGTATCAAGTGTAAAGCACTCTGTGTGGTCAGTATACCCAAAAAGCTCTATATGAAGGCAGTCAGTTTTACAGAAAATGTTGCAAAGTCTTCTTTTATATTTTAAGCGATGATCAGTTTACAATTTGATACAATTTGTTCAAGAACAGAGCACACATCTTTTATTAGAGAAACTTCTCTGTCATATTGAAACAGTCGCTACCGCAAGTGATGGTTAACGCTCTATTTTCCAGTGAATGTCTGCAAACAATGAAGAGTAAAATCAGCACTGCAATTACTAAACTTACACACAAGTATCTGCAGTTTTTAGAAGGCTGACAATTAACAGGCTTCCGACTGAATACAGCTGATAGAGAGGAACTGAAGTGTAATAACAAAGACACTAGAAAATTAATTGTTGAGGGTCAAAAAGCAGGACTGTGTTCGGTAAACAAACAAGAAAAACCTTTTTACATGTTACTAATATTGTTCAAAAAATATCATAAATTTGACATCCTCCACAAACAGTAACCTGTAACTTCACTTTAAAAAAAAACAAAAAAGCTTTCAGTGGTTCAGAAGGTTTTAATTGGAGATAAAGTTAAACTTTTCCCAGCTATTTGCAGACCACTCGATATGTAGTGTTATGAAACGATGGAGAAGAGGTTGCAAAGGAGGTTAGTGACTCACTCTGTCTGCGCTGGGGCATGCTGGTACGGGTCAAGCCCTGGTGCTGTGACTGCCACGGGGACAGCGGTGGGGTGGGCAGCACACCCTACGCAGAGAAAAAAAAAACACAAAGGACAAAAGGCATGACGCACCAGAACACACACATACACAGAGCCATGCTAACATAGAAAACACACACGCGGAAATGCATTGTTAATGAGAATGGATAGCCCAATTAACACAGCACACAAAAACAAACACACAGGCGGACGTGCACATGCATACTGACACGCAGAGACCATTACGCCATCCATCCATCCATCCATCCATCTGTTCATCCATTCATCCATATTAATCCATGTTAATGAGACAAAAGCAGTTAACATCAAACCTCACTCTTTAATTACCTCTTCAGTGGCTTTTTGGTTGGAAAAATACTTTAATCCTACACAGTCAGTGCCAGATGTAGTCTCAGTTGGCTTGTTTAAACTGTTAATTGAAGCTACATACATACTGTTTATAAGAGTTTTACACTTAGTGAGGTAGTTAACCAAGGATCCATGTTTTGTATGTCAGTAGTAACCTTAAAATCAAAATATTCTGGACATATAATGCATCATTTTGAATCCATTTCCCCCAAATCATATGTTTTTTTTTCATATATATCTCTCTACAAGAATTCGAAACAAACTTTTATGATTTCAAAAAAATGTTCAAACCACAAATGTACTTAAACGGACACTTTTGATCCCAGCCTTCATCAAGCCAGAATATTTAAAAGCGCTCACCACACCTTGTTAAATAAATGTGAGGTGTAAAGTCAGTGTGCAGGCGGTGGTCTTTTTATAAATGCGGATTTCTAATAGATGTGCACCTACATGTGATATGCGAATGACACATCTCCTCTTAAAAAATGTTTGGCTGAACATCATGAGATTGTGATTACCGCCTACCAACAGATCAGTGGGATTTTAAGAGGTCAAAGTAGCAAGATAAAATGTTCAACATATTAATATGCACACAAGTAAGAGAAAACTGTAGAAAAGTTTTCCAACACATCAAATTATTAGCTATTGTTAGTAAAATATTTAGTATCCAGACACAAAACAAAAGTTTTCACATCTCCTGCCATTATAATTTATTTTTAATTGCTAATTCAGAGAGTCTCAAACCCTGGAGGTTTTCCTCACCTAGTTTGACCCAGTATTTTACTCATTATCTTATAAAACATCCCCCATCTGGAGACTTCTAATGTTTGTTCTCCTTGGGTCATTAAAGTGTTTTCCTCCTGATCTGTAATTGTTTTACTTTTTATCTTAAGACAGAATTAAGCATAAGAAAATAAATAAAACAGAAGGTTAAACATCAACTGTTCTAGTCTGCAATGCAGTTGCAGAGGAGTACGCCATCGTAGTTAACACATAAAACAAGGTGATATGAAATAATGTTTTTCACAGATGAACCAAACAAACTATAAACTTTTCCACCCATCATTCTGAAAGTTGACAGTTTTATTAGCTGGAAGGGGAAGTGGAGGGATTTTTCATAAAGCCGTGATGCCTTCACCAGCTGTGATTTACACTGAATATGCTGATATTTTTCTGAGTGTCTTCAGCACATCAGTCATATGTTCCACCGTTAGGTCTATACTTTAAAACGGTCACATAGTGCATCTGTTTGTACCGCTTCCTGGAGTCTGACTGGAGTTTCAGTCAACATCAGCAGGATGGAGGCGTATTACAATAACAAAGTTAAGATGTGCAGAGTTCCACACCGAGCCACGCTCACACCTTCTGATGACAGACGGCACACAAATGATATGACTTTAGACGTAATTTTCGGGCACACTGCTTCTATCTTCTACTGACAGTCTGTGTCAGAGTCAGAGTTTGATACACACACCAACAAACAGAGACAGACTTAATGGTGCATTCAGGTTTACCTCATAAACTCTGAAATCTATATCGATTTGTACCGCAAAGTGCATTGGCATAAACAGGGGCTCTGGTGCATTTGAGTGCATCTTGTAAACTCAGAAATCCATGTCTGAATGGTCACAAGGGTTGTTTAACACAGGAAATTTTCCATTTTACAGTAGCATTTTGTTAAATAATCAAATAAAATCACAATTTTACATTTTCACATTGTATTTTATCTACCAGTCTTCTTCGTTAGTAAGTTAAAAAGTTTTTTTCTGACACTGTTTACAATATAATTTCTTATAGACAGAGGCTAATCCACAAGTGTTCAAACACAGCATTTAACTGAAAAAGAAATGTAACAGTTGTTATCTATATATGTGTGTATATATATATATATATATATCATTTTTGTTGCGGCTTATTTTGTGGCATTTCTGCATAACTGGTATATTTCCCACTTTCTTGCAACATCTGTCTACTTTCTGATCTGATCATACTGTGCATTCAGTCATCTGCACATTTTTTTTTACTAGCATTTGTCTGCACACAAACAAACATAGATACAGCTGAAAGAATAGAAGCCCTTTCCAGATACCAAACCAACCTTCAGGTTAAGCAATTCAAAGATCCCTGATCCCCATTGGAGAGGCAAAGTGAAGAGGCAGCGGGGCCATCACGTTAAGCACACAGACAGACTAAAACCTTATCAAATGCTAGTTCTTTTCTCAGCAGTGGAGAGTGCGGCTGCTCAAATGGGACTCTAATATAGAAAAGACAAGTACCAAATCTGTCAGAGGCCAGAAGAAACACAGAGGGAAAAAAAAAATCGAAAAACGGAAAGAAAACTTCCCAGCAGGCCCAGCCCAAGCTATTTCAGGGCCCTCCTAGAGCGAATGCTGGAGGGGGAGGAATGAGTTTCGCTGATCTGCACTCATCCATGTCCTGCCTTGAACACCAACAACTGTTTCAGCGGGAGGTTTCGGCAGAAGACTCCCGTCGAGGCTTCATTTGCAGAGAGTAAAACCTTAGGCGATGAGAACAAGAGGGTATGTTGGAGGGCTCTCGAACGACTCTGACAGACTCTGGCAGCTTTATTAGACTTCCGCAGTGGCTTTGTCTGTCAATTTTTTACAGTTTTCCATTGCTGGAAAAGCTCTACGATGAAGGGCTGACAGAACTTCAAAAGGGCTGGAAAACAGAAATTTGGAAATAGAAAAGTTTTTCATAGTCAGTCAGTTCCATCAAAACTTCTTTCTTTTCACTTTCACCAGCACAGAGACTCGGAGTTTGATTTCTGGTGGTGGTACTGAAGCACTGTTCTTTCAAATAAATAAAATTTACAAGAGGAAAGCAAACATGGGTTCTCCTTCTTGTTGCTGCACTCAAGACTCTTTGTGGTTGGTGGTGCCTGCACAATGGAAATGAACTACGCCCCTGGCACTGGGGAGATAGCCCAACCCATGCAATAAAGTCTTCTGGTAAAGCTCCTTAAGTTAAGGAGGAAATCGGTTTACAATTCTCCTGGGAACAACGGAAGAGTTAACAGTGACAAAAAACTGCAGTGCATGTGGAATATAACAGGAAGACATTCTTCTCCCGGTATGTCATTTTCATGTTTGTGTATAAAAAGTAGCTGCTTGTTATGGGCTTAAAGAAAATCCTGCTTCATGCAATGCTTAAAAAAAGCTAGAATGGCATTTAGCAAAGAATAGAAAAAAAAAGTTAAGGAAAAAAATAGAACTTTCCTCAAAAAATAACTAAATAACTAACACTGAGGGGAAAAAAACAGAAAAGTATATCATGAAACTTAGTGAAGCAGAATAGTTAAAAGTAAAGTAGAAGTAGAAAGTAAAAGTTGCTCTTGGTGAACCCACGACCATTTCACTGAATAACAACAGTATTTAAAGAGACCATGATGCTTTGCCCCGAAAACAGCAACTCTCTGCTCGAATCCCCTAATCCACTACTCAGAGCTTAACATAGCTGGCTACAGCTAATACCTCAGGTCGAGCCACGACGTCTCATTTCACTGACTCCGCCAATTAAATCCTCACCTGTCCAAGATGACTCTGTTGTGAATTGCGAATAATTGAGTGTGCATTTGTAAGTGGGTGTGCATTGGCGATGGCGCGTCTGTGATGCAATGGACCTGACAGAGGTGACGTGGGTGGAGAGATAACGTCGGGATCTGAGGGGCAAAAACTTGTTCTCTCAACCTAAGGCTTAACACTGATCAGTAACCTTGTTCAATCCTCCCGTCTCTCCCATCCCCGGCCCCCCTCTCCTTCTCAGTGACAGAAAATTGATCTAATTACATCAGAGGTAAAGAAGTACAGAGGCAACGTCAAAAAGACTGACAGAGACAGAAACACAGAGAAGAAAAGGAATCACTGAAGCAAGCAACAAAAGCAAATAAGCGAGTGAGAGAGCGGCGGCATTTAAAAGACATGAAGGTGGGTGTGAGGATAGAAGGAGAGATGAAGAAAAGGATGTTTAAAAGCCGAGATTGAGTAGGAGGGTAGCTGTAATTATCTCCTCTGTCTGCCACTGATGAAACACTGCCTATTGTGTTGCCACTGTTTCACTGCTGCGGCTCATCTGTGTGTTTGTTTATCTGGGTTATTAACAAGGTCGGCACCTAGTCCTCAGACTGCTCCACTCATTGTGCAGTCACACTGAGTGTGTCCCGCACTCGGGTGCGAGGGTTGCATGTGGCACACACACGCAGAACAAAAAAAAAAACAAACAGATACACACACAAACACAAGGCTGTGTGGTTTGTGTGGTTTTTCAATTGTGCCACATCTGAAATTACTAAAATCATACTGCTCATGTTTTATTTGTCGGGAAAGGCAGAGAAGGCACAGAAAACACATCAGCTGCCGTGATTGCTCTGGGGAGATATTTCAAAAAATTGTTTTTCTACAAGTGACATTTAAGTAGTTTCTAATGTCACACTACACTTGCATCTTGCTGCAACAATTGTGTCCAAATCTGTCTACACACTCGTACCATAATGTGAGACTTTTTTTCCCTCGGTGTGCTTTTGGACTATAAATTGTGAGCAAACAAAGTTTTGGATGATTGAAGCTTCTGCTATTTTAAGAACTGAAATGAAAAACTTTCCTCCAGCCCAGATATCTACAGGACCCCCATGTGAGCCATAAAATAAGCTCTCCTGGAGGACATCAAAGAACAGCTGGTGACAAATGGCTAGTCACTACACGATGAAACTCTATTAAACTGATTAACTGTGTATTCACACCCTTCCAGGCATGGGGAACTATCTCCAAATCAAGAAACAAAAAAAGGGGGACGGCAACACTTAAGATTTTAATTTAACATGTTGATATAGGTGTAGAAAGAGCAACAGCTGACTTAAAAAGACTATGTTACACATACCTCTTTATCAGATAGAGGACTGCAGTTTAAATACAATCTGCCTGACAAAAAGCAACCTCAGAGGGCAGCCAAGTCTGGGTGGCTTTTAACCATTTAATTTCCCTCTGCAACTATATGAAAATCTATGCGTTCATTGTTTATGCAGTACTTGATGTCTGATGTTGTACGTGATTACTTTTGTGTTCTTGCACGACTAAAGTCAAGACCAGAGACACCGAATCCTCTGCAACAACCCAGGGTGTGTGAAGAGGTTATCTGCATGACAGCAGAGGTAAGGAGAGAGGGACATGCTGGACCATTATGGCCCTGAGAAGGAGGCCAGAGGATGCTGAGGAGCTTCAGGGAGGCTGACAAGAGCCCCCATCCCTAAAAATTAAATAAGTGGTTATAAATCACAGGATCATTCATTTGTAGCTATATGGGGGTTGCTAAATGTCTGATTTTTCATTAACGCTTGGTTTCTCACAATAAATCATGTCATACAGCCTATTTTGGTGTAAATATCAAACTATCAATTAATAATGCTAATAGAATTGTAAGAAAAAAACATGGGTACATGACTTAATCACCGTGGCAGATTAAGTTGCACTATACAAATCTAACTTTGTTGCATACTTGCAGTGATCCCCCCGCAGCAGAAACAATAAGTGCATTTCTCCGTTAAAAGAGCTGATGTGTGCATTTATAAGAGACACAGCAACTTTATCATCATTTTAACTCCCCTACACACCGACAGGACTGGTCATAATCTAACAATCATCTTTTGTGTTCTTCTACACATCCAAAAGTTCATACACACAGTTCAAATGTATACAGTGAAAATGTTTGCAGTAGGCTGCCCTTCAGATGAATCATGAACTCAATCAGAGCTCTCTAAAAAATGTATTTCAAAGGAAAAACATTTAAATCTGTTTCCTCTGTGCTGTCAAGCTCCGAACCACAGTTTAAAGTGTTTCTGCTTAAATGTCCAACAATACCTCTGGTGACACTAGTTCATACATAAAAACATTTCAGTGACATTTAAAAGCATCCTCTCTAATCACTAAAGTAAATGTTAAGGCAAACACTCATTTATCAGCGTAACACACAATAAAGAAATCAGTGGAAAAGTTCACACTGCTTTACAGAATTTAATACGATATTGAGCCTGCAGGGAGCAGTAGAAGTGGAAAAAAATACACGTGTGGGGGTCTCTGAATAAAATATTCAGGTAAATGGCAGACCATCTATGCATACATGGTGATTTGAATGGGATTAGAGTGGATCCTCACATCACTGCTGGAAATTGAGCAAAAACATATATATATATATATATATAAAAGAGAAAAAAAAAACAAATCAGTTAACAATAGGCAAGACTTGACCAATCAGATGTGAATATGTTAATTCTTAGTTGAGGACACCCCTAGTAAGCAGAAAATGAGAAACTGCAGGAGCTGGTGCCCAAAGCGGTTAGTTAGGATGTGTTGCCAGAGCCTTCCTACACACTGTGAAGTTAGGAGATGAGAACATCTCTGGTCTCCACCATCAGAGGAATTGATTAAAGCAGCCGAGAAAGAACTCAACAAGCTCTCATTTCTTAGAAAAAATCATTTGAAATAATGTCTCCCTAGAGGAGAATATATCGCTCCTTTACGATGCTGCATGAATGATAATAAACTGTACACTGGGGAGTAAAAGTCCTTAAATAGCCAAGTCCAAAGGTCATAGGTCACAAGCTTACTCTTTTGCTGTGCACTTGATCTGAGTTCAAAGCGCAGAGAAATTTCCTCTAAGTCAATGTTCAAGTTGTTTTGCAGCACTCAGCCAGAGACTCAATTCCAGACCTTCCAGTATCAGGGTGTAAAATTTGCCCTTTAGGCTACAGATAAGGCAACCAGATTTCCGCATTAAGGCTATAAAAACATTAAAGCTACTGGCCTTTGACATCAAAATTATTCTTGGCTGATCCTTTCGGCTTAGCAGTCGAAAACACATTCTGAGGGCAGGGGCTACTCCACAGCTCTAATACAGCGACACTTTAAATGTCAGAGAAGAAGAAAATCAACAGGAAAGGGCATTTCAGAGAGCAAGAGAGAAAAAAAAAACATATTACACCAGATTATGAATTTGTGCCTGATGTGTGTATGCCTGTTGTGTGTGTGCCTGTTGTGTGTGTGTGTGTGTGTGTGTGTGTGAGTGTGAGTTGGAGGAGAAGTGGTGAAAAGTCAAACAAAAAAAGTCTGACTCAATAAATGTGTGAGCGGCAAAAAAACGAAAATAATATTTGTGTAAAAAATGTCAAGCTAGAGAGACACTTGAAAATGAAAAAAAAAAACTCTGAAAAAGTAAAAAAGAAGCACTCCACGAGAAACAATGTGAGCCCGAACTCGCTGAAGGTGTTAAACCTGTCAATGTGACACTGAGAGCTTTGATCCTGTTTAAAAGTTTTTAAAAAAAGCAGAGAAAGAAGCACCCGGCCTCTCCGCTATTTGTTTACTCTGTGCTCTCTTTTCTTGTTACATTGTCAAAAACCTCGACAAAGGCACTCACAGCCTACCTTTTTAGAGCAATTGCACGCTATGAAAAGTAAAACTGTTACTAACGTAATGTGTTTCTGCCCACAGCGCCGCAAAACACAGGGCAGGAAATAGTCTCCACTCTGATGATGACACAGGGATGTAGATTAAAGGAAAGAGAACAAAGAGGCGGACAAAGACACATCTAAAGACAGGAGCGAACAGAATAAAGAGCAATACAAGAACTCAATCTTACTGTGTTTTGTACTTCAGTGTGTTATTATACATCGGATGCTACAGGTCACAGGAAGATGTTCCCTCCATGGAGATTATTCCCACTGAGTTCAGCTTGCCCGGCTTGATGGTTGCCATAGCAACTGTTAGATCATGTGCTCTTGTGGTAACAGCAATCTACAACACCTTTAGTAAGTGGGCTTGCTTGTTTTGACCATTAGCTCTTTGCTCTGTGGTCTGTGTGTACTGCCTTGAAATTTACTTTTGACGGACACCTTTTGACCCGATGCTGATGTGCCTCATTTCTTTTATTTATTATTCCAGTTCTATTCTTTTTTTTCCTACATAATCTCCTCCTACTGCTGATGTCTGCCTCTTTGTGTGTGTGTCACCTTTTAGCTGAGAGCAGGTCAATTAGGGGAGTGTTTACTAGGCACCCTGCCTGTGGCACTTCTGCTATTGAATCAATACTTGGCTGCCACACAGCTTGCTATTATGGCATGATACTGAAGGAATTGAACACAAATCAATCCATCGCCCACCTTTCATTCTCTCTCTCTGTCTCGCTGTGTCTACTTCCTTCCTTCCATGCATCTCTCTTTTCCTTAGCAGAGTACTTTGCATCTCTCCTCTCTCTGTCACTCAAACATTAAAAACCAGCTCCTGTTATGTGTTGGGTGTTGTTCTTATAAGGGTGAGACAGAGTGACCAACATAATGTAAAAGACATGTTGTAGTCATCCAACTCTTCAGATAAGGCTTGTCAAAGAAAAGCAACAGATAAATGGCAAACTGTGTGACTGAATTAAGTGGAGTGACTCAGGAACCTTTAGAACAATGTCTCCAAGTGTTAACATGAAGCTGAGATGTTCTCTTCCGCACAAGGTTGGCGTTGATCTATTGTAAGTTTATTGATAATTGTTGAAATAAGGTGAAACTGCTCAACCAGTTTTAGGATTTTAGTTTTTTAAACAAACAGGTAGAAATGGACGACTCACAGCATGGCTTGTTGGTCTCCAGTATGTCTGGGTGGCCTTGTCGTTATGATGCTGCATCCGTTTGTCCACCTGTCTGTCACTCTGTCGCAGTGAGGAGGGAGCCCTCTGGTGGTGGCACTGGCACCTTAACTGTCGACCTTGAGCAGGCTAGAAAAGAAATAACATGCAAATCAATGAAAGAAAGACTCCTCACAGAATAACTGAATGTTGAACTATTTAGCCTCTTGCTAACTAGGGCCTCATTTTACTATTTCTACGTTTATGCTAGTTTAAAACTTGTCTTCCTGAAAAGTCAGCCTGGAAAAAAACTTAAGGAGGCAAAACACAAAGTAACTGAAGGCCCATTTCAAAAAACCCCAGAGCAACTTGAATTACTTCAATTCAATGTTTAAAAATCAATGGCATCAGTCTTAAAAACTACAACCTAAAAAACTCAGATTGGTTGTTCAAATTCAGATGTGTGAGAATTTCTTTTGGGTTTAACATCTTGCAATTATAGAAGTGTTTAATCTTAACAACAAACATAGCAGGAGAACCATCCACATGGATTGTCACAAAGTAAAATATCAGTTAAAAAACATGAATAAACCGACAAAGAACAAAGTACAAATCACAAAAAAAGGTGGGTCAAATTTTCAATATTTTAAATAAACAAGGAATACTTCTTCAGATCAAATGTGAAAGGAGACTGAGATTCAGTGGATTATCGTGAAGTTTTAATAAGAGCAGACAGGCGTCATGGCAAAGTGAAAAAAAAATCAAACATAGGATGCGAATGACTAGAACTAGCTAACATGGTAATTTAAAGACCATGCAGTAAATTAAACTCACTGACATTTACTTTCAGCACGTTTACCCGATATTATCCCCTTTTTCAACCTTTACTGACAAACCAATCTAACTGACAGCTCAGATTCAATATTAAAAGAGAACATCAGAGGAACTAATCATGCGTTTTCAAGTCATTTCGAAAGTATTTTTTTTAAAGAATTTAGTGCTAAAGCTCTTACATTTGAATAAATAACAGGGCGATGAATACTGGGCTGCAAAGATTATGGCAGAATCTGACAGAAACTGCTCTATTTTCCTGCCTTGGTGGAAAACTTCAATGCAGCTCAAACAGGAAGAGTGCATAATCATGAGCAGTCTGCCTCAGCAGCCTCAGAAGAAGCATCCAAAACTGCTTTCTGTCAAGTAAGACCAAGAAATCAGTTTTCTATCTCTGATAGCACCACGTTTTTCTCTCTCATTATTTTATATTCTCTCCCATTCCCTCAACACACATGTGCACACAAACACTCCCCCTGCCCATTACACACACACACACACACACACACACACACAGGACACACACACACTCACTGTACACTGCAGTAGACTTTCTCTCTGCCTCACACAGCCTCTCTATTGTTTTCTCATTACTCCATTATGTTCAGTTCAGTCAAGTGTTCCTCCTCCTGTCTCTCAGCAGTTTCACTGTATTACTTCACCTCCTTCTGTTTACCTGACTCTTTACCAACTGCAATATCATCTCTAAACCAATTTCAAGGACAAACAGCAGGTCCAGCTGCCTTTGACTGTCTAAATTCTGTGTATTATATAAACCAGACGACTGGCAATCTTTCCAGACTCTGAATCAGTGTTGTTCTAATTGTTATTTTCCCGCATCCAAAGATTCAGGGTTTGTCAGCACATTAAGCCGATTCGAGCCTTATGTGTTTGTTTTTGTTTTGGCTTCATCCTTTTTCAATCCTGTGCTGCAGGGACATCAGAGGGCGTGAGAACACAAACCCTCTGCAGCAGTCCTCCAGCGTAACTTTGGGTGCTTACACAGTGCTTCAACACAGAGTCAGCAGAGAAATCACATCTCTCTCTCGCTCTCTCTGCCTTCCCCAACATCTTCACTCTTTCAGCTTTTACACTCATTAATGTCAGGCACAGTTTGGAAAATGTATGCTAGCTTTTCCTTACTCTCTTCACTTGTTGAGGGTGCAGCAATATTGTGCTGGGCTGAAGAGCCTGCTGTATGTGTGTGTGCTAATTCTAATTGGAGAGATCGTATGCGGCAGGGAGGCTGGCATACAGGCCTCGCTTTGACATTTTGGTATTTCTCAATACAGCGGGGATTTAAATAATGTCAGCCAAGCATACGGTTGTTCGGTTAACAAGGGAGTCTGGTCAAGACACTAATGAATGTTAGAGTGCAGATGGAGCCAGCTAAAAGCGAACAGAACAGAGGTTATTGGTCTGCAGTTGAAACCATGTGAGTGCACACAACAGAGTGCATGCAGGAGTGCAGCAGCAGCAAACTGAGCAAATCACTAAACGCAGCAGATCCCTACATGCATCGCTTGCCTACCATACATAAATCCCTCTCTGTGTTCACTATGCTACAAAGCACAAGGTGATTAGAAAATAATCTCTTCTGTCTTCGTACACTCTATTCCTTCTCCCATTTATGTTTTTCTCTTTGTAAGATCTGATAAATATGGAGCTGCTGTAAACACAAGATAATGGAAGGCTGCTGTGACCAGACATGCTTAACTAAATGCAATCAGTGAAGAGGGAAAGTACCAGAAGAGAAACTACACGTTTGCAACACATAAAAGTTACAAGAAAAGCAATGATCTATCACAAGAACTGGAGCCATTATGGGCATGTTAGTAAGGGCTCATGACAGAATTTTTCTTTGAATGCATCCTGTACATCCAATCTCTGCATCTCACAAAGAGGAGGCCACTGTTTTCCTACTCTGGAGCTCCTTGATAACTCCCCTTCATAACAGCCAGTACACAGTTTCTCAAAGTAAGATGAGCCTTGTTTCATATCTTGTATGAACCACATTCACCATACATTTGCGATATCACAACTCTGTTGCTTTGTATTGTAATTTCACTGCTCTTTTGTCTGTTTCTGTAGATAAAACACAAATTGCACATTTGCCATCCTGAAAGGAAGACTCCTCCACTTGTCCTAGGGTTTTTGTTTTCTGATCCAAGACAAGTATGTGATGAAAGGGGTGTCATTTTTACGCCCTTTAAGATAAATGTATGATTTGTACGAGTGATCAATCTGCTCAGTCATGATCTAGTATGTGTCTAATATCACTAATCACTTGTTATTAAAATATGATACTTGATATCTTTAAACTTTTAACATCTACTTTTTATTTTCTATTTAACTTTCCAAATGAAAAAGCTTTTAACAAAAAACTATCAGGCTATTATTGATGTTTTTTATTTAATGTATTTTTAGTGAATAATCCTAGGAATTAAATAATGTAAAGCCTGTCTAAATCAGGCCAAGAGTTTAAAAATTAAAAAACTCTACCCACTGTTTCCAGCCATTTATACTTAATTTAAGTTGATCATTGGTGATCAGTTGGAAAACATCTAACAACAAACATTAACTGCAGAAATAACTCACATGCTGAACCTAAATTAAAGATCCACTGTAATTTCTGTCTCAGTCAAATTCACGTATTCATAGCTTGTTGGAAAAGTTAAATTTAATAAAACAGGGTTTCAAGATAACCAAGTCTTCGCAGGGAACTGTCAAAACAATCTGATAAGTCTCAGATTTGCTGGCATCTATCAGAACAGTGCATGCATTTTTTACATGATTTTTGGCTTCACTTGCTTTTAAAATGAGAACCTGCAAAGGTTTTTGGGTGCTGACCGACTATAAGGTTGATGGATGATGCATTCCTGAAATTGAATGGTTTCATTGTATACTATATTTCCTCAGATATTGTACACACTCCCCTTCTCAGGCTTTTCACTTGCATCATTCCTGTTCACATCAACTCACCATTTGTTCCCGCTGATGTTGTTGTAGCTGTTGACATTGCAATGTGAGCTGAGCAATGGTTTTGTCTCGACTCCTCAGCTTCTCTCTGAGCACCTGCACTTCTTTATTCAGCTGCTCCAACTGAAAAACACACACAAACACACACATACAGAGGGTATACTGTAGGCTAGACTTCCTCAGTTGGAAAATGAAGAAAAAAAAATCCAATCAACCATACCATGGCTGTTAACCTAAGGTAAAAGTCCTCACCTGTGATGCAGTGGTATTGTCTTCAATCTCCTCAGGAACATCTGCTGAAGAGTCTGTATCCTCCAGCTGGATGATAAACCAACATACACACGTGCGTGAAGGAGTGGGCACACACATACACACGGATAAACACAGTACACAGTGAGCTGGATCAATGACAGTTGCCTTAGGCATGCCTCAAGAACAAAATTTCACTATGTTGAAATAAGTTTATTCTTTAGCACATACACTCTGCCAACCCTGAAACCGTCAGCCATCGCTGTTAGATACCTGAGGCAGAGTTGCTCAGTGTAGTTTTGAACATTCAACACATTTTTCTCATAGAGTATAAAAAATCCCAACACTTTAGAAGCTACTTAAATGCACAATATGTCTTATCTGCCACAACAGGGTCTTTCTTTGAATACAGTGAAAACAAGAGACATACTCTGATGTCACCGAGTTATGGGACCGTTGGATTTGTTTATGTCACTGTTAGAAGCCATTGATCATCATTATTACAGATAAAAATCTATTTGACTGCCTCTGTCAGGAATGTGCACAGACGAGGTAATGTAATAAAGTTTTATTCAAGCTACATTTAGTCATGATTTTCAAATTTCTTCCTCACTTTCTGACCGGTGTTACCCTGACAGTTGGTGACAGGATACCATGTGAAATGCACCGATACCTTGGGTACAATTTTGATGTGAAGAGTTCAGAGTTTTGGCATTGTTTTTCAAACATGTTGGATAATGTAAGCGTACATCTCAGAAATTAATAATAGTGGTAATTTCATGTTTAGACATTTTGATTGGGAAATAAAACATAATGTTATTTTATATAAGTGCATAACTTGTTTTTTTGTTCCTCAAAGCATGTCCATATCTCACCTTGTCTGTTCAGTGCTAATCCCTTATTATGTAAATGAAATCTCACATTTGACCCATCATAAGCAGAAAATGTTCTGAATTTTGTTTCTACTTGTAAAAATAAAGAGATAAATTTCAACACCGCATTCCACTTGTTCCTCATTCAGGTCTGGTAGATTAATTCATTTAGAACCAGCATGTGTACACAGAGTTGCACTGGATGTCTGGCTGTTAGCACAATAAAGCAGAGCTCAATTAGGATTCAGCAGAGCTAAGGCTCATTTTACAGTCGCTGCAATGAGCTAAACATCATATCTAAAAACACGAGCAAGAACTGAGTTACTAACAGGCCCACAGAAATATGTCCCCTCTTGAGACTATACAACCAGAGCATTTGACTAATTGCAGTGAGCACAATGAACACATCTGACGGAGACATTTGATTTGAAAGCAAACATAAATATCACTTTTTATACTGTGGAGGGTAAATTGAGTCAAGGCTTTCAAGATAACTTCATTTTACAAAGCGTGCGCCATGAAGTGCCAGTGCCTCTGTGCATTTAGGCAATTTCCTAGATGGGGTTGTGTGTTTTTGTAGGAGTGTGGGTTCATCTTATATGTAAGTGCAAATTTCAACAGCCGACATCTTTTGTTTCTCTCTTCTCGGCCACTTCTTCACATCAAAATTATTCCCCAGACTGACAAACTGGCAGAGAAAAATTATGAGATCAAATTCACATAAGCACAGACACACAAAGGCATTGCAAACATTACACGCTGTGAATTATAAGAGAAGAGACCTAGAGAATCTCATAACTCGAAAAAAAAACTGCTGTGAGACTGATACGACATAGAAATCCAATTGCAAAAACTTCTATACTCCCTTAACATCTCTCTTGGTTCCTGTAAAGTATCTATGCAGCTCTTTGTGCTGACAAGATTTTTAAAAACAGTCTAATTAAACATTTAAAAAAGTATAAATGCTTAAAGTGGAACCACATTAACAATTAAGGCTAGCTAAGTTTAGTTGTGTCTGCAAATAATTTCATGTTGCTCATGCTGAGCACCTCAGGGAAGCTGTTAAGTGTACTCCTGGCAAGCTTAAAAAGATTATTCAAATGAACAGTCTGGCAAACTAATATAAAGCTGTATTTGACAAGAAAAACAGCAGCTGAAGTCAACTCTGAAACCTGACAGTTCGAAAGTTCACCACTCCAAAATAAACTGCATGTTGTATATGTGAGTCTCTAACCTTGGAAAATGCATGCTGTAGTTTTTTGGGCATGTTCTTACCTATGTGTTGCTTTCCTGTAGTGCTATAGGTGCATGTACATGTGTAAATGGGTGCACATTTTGGTGCATGCAAGTGCACACGTTTGTATTCATTCACATCTTTTGTGTGGGTCAAACCTGTAGTAGCGTTTTGAGCCGGAGCAGCTGATTCTTGAGCGAGCTGCAGTCCTGAGTCATGTGTTCGAGTGTGAGCTCATCTAGCATTGCCATGTAGCCATGCTGCCTGCCTTCAGAAGGGATGGGCCTCGAAGAGATCTTTGGAGTTTTGAGACCATCATAGTGGTGAAAGGCATGGGCCCTGAGACGGAGACACAGAATGATATTGGCTTCA
Source organism: Acanthurus leucopareius (assembly GCA_029814765.1). Classification (NCBI taxonomy): domain Eukaryota; kingdom Metazoa; phylum Chordata; class Actinopteri; order Acanthuriformes; family Acanthuridae; genus Acanthurus; species Acanthurus leucopareius. The sequence continues at coordinate 17,686,051 of JAQMCX010000003.1, read as the reverse complement.
TTGTGTTTTTCTCATTGTAAATTTCTTTTTTCTGGCATCGTTTTTTGATCTTTCAAGTCTATCCAACCTGTTGTCATTGTTGAAGTGATCCGGTCCACTCCATCTGTGGTGTTTACCCCGATGCCCCTGTCGACCGGCCCTCTGTGGGTGCTCAATGTGAGACATCCTGTCAGTGTCTATACAGAATTTAGATCACAGGAAGACAGAATAAAGAAACTTAAGTGCATATCTGAAACAGATAGGATGTGAGTGGAAGATGGAATCAGAAACATGGTTCTATCTGACCTAAAACTCAGAAAACCAGCATTTATTTACTTCACTTGCAACAGGGTAGTAAAGAGCTGTATTTCGCAATAGTGAAAATTTGTTTTTTCTCTATTTTTCTCTTTCAGTCACTGTCTTTTACCGACACTCTCGGGTACGAATGCATGAAAAATGCAAGACTCGGAGTAAATTTTTCATATCTTGTGCTAATAAATACTCCAGTGTATATTTCAAATACTCTATTCAAGAATATCTCCATATAAATCATGACCTGATCCATCTCATTCTTTATTTCTCTCAACTGCGGAATGCAAACACATACTCACATACACAGTGACACGTTATTTCATTTTCAACGAGGTAAAAGGACACAGTATTTGGCAACACTCAGTAGCATATAGCTGTGAAATGAACCATGACTGCAACTAAATTGACAGCTAACAGAGCGCGACCCCCAGGAAATCAAAAAGACCCTTGACTTTCTATATGCCAGACAGTCTTTGGACTAACAGAAAAGGGAGGTGGATGGAAAGAAGAAGAGAGATAGATCAACAGTGGCAGATTGAAAGACAAGATCCAAGGAATGCAGCAGTGGCGGTTAAAATACTTTACCCTCAGTGTCACCAAGTAGCACAGAAGCATACAGCTTGTTCCATTCTGAACTGGAAACCTGAGCACTTTCAACTTTTCCTTTTCAGGTCAGAAAAAGTTCTCTAAAAAAGAAGTAAAACAGGACTATATTCCAACTTGGAAAGAAAAATCCATAAAGGCAGAGAAACTCAGACGGAGAGTAGACAGAAATGACTCCTTTCTCAGTCAGCTGGTGAGCAGTTAAAGGGCCAGAGAGAGAAAGTCAATCCAGCTCCCACCCTGCCTGGTTCTGTCTTTGTTGACAGGCTTGTTTTTCTGGGAACTCCCTAGGAACTGGAGCTGGGGAGAAATGACTGTGGTGGTGCTGGTGGTTAGCAAGCAGCTGAGGTGACTGGTTTGTGTCCAAGCTATGAAGCTGCCAGCTAAAGCACAGAGAGTGAAAAGCTGAGGCCTCTCTGCTGTCACGGGACCTGACAACTGGATGAAGTCTCACAAGAGGCCCCTGCTACCCTTTCCTTTTTTTTCCCTTTAACTCCTCTTCTCCCCTTCCCTCCTCCTCTCTTTTCCATGGCAGAGTCAGGGTGTCTCTGGGAGGGAGGAAACATCCTTTCCCTATCCCACGTCTCAGGGCCTGCCCTGTGGGCTGGGTCTAACCGGACACTTCAGCAGCCTGTCTGGCTTTCACTCTGCCTCTCGTGACACTAGCTCTAGCCGTGACATAGAGCGCTATAAATATGGCCACTTCCTGAAAAGGAGTAGGAAGGGACGACACTCCAATTCACATTCCTCTGGAGTGAACATTCCTATCGCGCTCTCTGTCTCCTGTCTCTTAAAAAACAAGGAGATCACTGTTTACAGTCTAAATCATGACGCCTGGGGTGTAGAGCTGCCTCAGTAATGAAAATAATAGTTTTCAGGTACACCTTGCTTAAACTGAAGCAATCTAATACAACAGTCTTGCATAAATTCTACCTTCCTGAAAATTGCAATGTTTAATTTTCTGTTTTTCAGTGTTGCATCAGACTGCTTGCAACTGTGTTTATTTCTACAACTTCCACCATCCATATGCCATTTTGTGCACATGTAAGAGTGTGTGCCCTCTGTATGTTTCAATTGAGGCGCTTCTTTGCACAGACCAAGCCAGTCAGCCTACGCCAATCAGTGTCAGAGTCATGCCACATTAAACCAGCGCATCAAACACATCTGCCATGGACGTTTTACAGGACCTGCTTCATGACTGACGAAAGAAAATTTACTTCCAAGAATTCATTACATCTCATGACAGGGGGAGGTCAAAAATCCCTAACCCCCCTCTCCCCTTCTCCTCTCATATATGTGACACTAGCTGATGAAACCATGACAACATTGTCAGCTCCATTATTATATGGTAATAATGTGGACTGATTGCCTTTAACACCTATAAAGAAGCCATTTTACTGATTGGTAACTGTTTACATCGAAGTGAAAATGGGCTGCTGAGTAAAATCCTGAGATTTCAATAGATATGACATCAAAATGAGAGTAGGTGGTGTAATATGGAACAGTGAGCTATTAAACTAATCATGATAACACCATCCTGCTGCTGTAAAGGCAATCAAATGTATACTGTGTTCCTAATAAGCCTGTATATGCGCTGTGTCTGTGCTGGTCCCATGCATGTGTGCATCTGCTCATATAAACAAAGCCAAACAGATGGCAGAATATTCTCCGAGTCAGCTGCCTTGCTGTCATTCAGGGCCAGTTGTGTGGCAGTAGTGGGGTTGTTATTTAATAACTCTTCAGCAACAAAATATTAAAATAGTAGCAGTGCATAACAGACAACAAAACATCCATTAAAAGATTTTAATGGATGTTGCAAAGGAAAATCTTCACCCAAGGCAAGGCAGGATTCAATTTATTCAAGCCATTATATGCCATAAAAAGACATTGCTGAAAATAGAATGCATAGACCTTGGTAATGCATTCATTTACAATTATGATCAGAGCGTTTTTGCCGGAGGTGCCCGCTTATCCTAAAATAATGGGCAACCTTCAGCCAATGCAACAGCAGCATTTCTCGTGGCCATAGCATAACCTCGCTGATTTAAATCCTGCGTAGGCTAACTGCAATTACATTACAGTGGTGTTTGTTTGTGTGTGTTTATGTGTGTGCTGACCATGCAAGCCATCTTCTGAGAGGTCCACATCCAGCATGAGGTCGTCATCGTCCAACTCTCCAGTTCCTGGAGGGTCCAGATTGTTCAGGATATCCTGGGAACCATGAAAATCACCGGTTATGATGACTTCATTGTAAGGCATTAGATAACATTATAGGCACATTATGAGTGCATTAGAGTCATTATATCATTTTGGCTCAGGATGGAAAAAAGTGTTTTTTTCTCTCTGTAAGACCGACTGCTGGGAGAGAGTTCTCAAAATAAGGGGCCGGATTCATGTAACTCTGTGCTGATTTAGAAACAGAAACTGAGGCGGAAATGAATATATTTAGTCTCTGCCCGCATAAGTGTGTTCATGTGACATGTCATTTTAAATTGTATGTGTCCATAAACCTAACACCCACTCCTCAAATCAGCTAGACATGAAAGTTCTCACACCCCTTTCAGAATGCAAATTTTTGGCAAAATTGGGAAGAACAGAATGTAATTTTTAAAATCATTTTTGACGCATACTCAATTTAAAAAACTTACAAAGACAGTGTATTAAATCTTTAATCCAAACAACTTAATGTTTTTTTTTGTAAATATATGCTAATACTGAATCAAATGCCAAAAACATGTTACAAACAAGTTGGGACCGGGGCAACCTAAGGCAGGGAAAGTTATGGAATTCTCTTAAAACTCATGTTCAAAACATTACACAGGTAAGACGCTTCACTTGTAACTGGTGATAGTATCACAACTGGGTTAAGAAGTCACACAAAGGCTCAGTCCTTCACAAGTAAGGACGAGGCGAGGGTCTCCATTTTGTAAAACACTTCATTGTATATTGATACTTAACATGTAATAACAGTAAATCTCTGTAAAAGATAAAGAAAAAAAAATCATTACAGAAACAAGTCTGCATGCTTTACACCTGTTTTATTTGCCACAGGTGTTTCTTTACTTGTATCATTTCTATATCAATTTCCTATGTTATGCATCCTTTGCTTGTTACAAATTACAAATCTTAATTCCTCATATTCCTTTTTCATTGATTAACAATAACAATTTTGGAAACACTATCAATGATTCTTTTCTCTGATGGCATTTCACATGATTCTCCCAGTCCAGCAGCTCCACCAGCAGCTTTTATTTCATACATCAAAAAACAGATAACAGAACAGGCTCCTGGAAAAATATCACTCAATTATGAATGATAATCGGAACAGTTTGAAAACCCAACAAAAACCATTCTCATAACAGCCTCTGAATGCATAGTTAGTCTGACTGCTGTGCTGCTGTCTACCGAATAATTCAAAGCATAGGAAAGGAATGAATCAATAGTTCAAAGCTTTATTTTTCAAGGCAATTTTGTGCTTCACGAAACTAAATTGACAGGGCTTTGACTAGAAGACACAAGCATAAAATTTCTCATTATAGAAAATCTCATGTGTTGCACGATAACTGACTGGTGCTCAGTGCTTCGGGCTTAATGAAGAAGGAATAATAAAGGAAATAGAATAAACAAAACATACTCCTGCAGTTCTCCAAATGCTATCGACCAAGATGTGGGTGGAATCTTTGTTGTTTGAAGAGTTTGTGAACAAATCAACTTGTCTCGCCCATTTTTATTCTCTTTCACTTCCTCTGTCTTTGGATTTTTGTCTCTTTTTTTTCTCCTCTATCCTTTCCCTCTCTTTCTCTCTAATGTGTAACAGTTTCACATGTGTATTCCTTATCTATATGTGGGGATATGTGATATGTAAGCTATATACATACTGGCATCAAAACTGTGATACTATGATACCGTACTGAGGTATAAGCACACACTCCTTTGGCTCCAGACAGTCTGGAACTTTTCAGCTGTGTGACAGTTCACCTGTCTGCCTGTGAAAAGACTAACACCTTATATACAGTACACAAGTCACACAACAAAAGCAACAAAACAGCTGCCACAGGTCCTCCATCAGTGCCTACACACTGTATTTATTCAGACACAGTATTGATGTCCACTATGTGGTGTTTTACAACACCTGCAGCCCGGTACAGAATCACACACTAAAGTGTGTACGTGATAACACAAAACTCAAGCACTCTACGGGTCAGATGTAACACATAAGTAGTTACACAGCTGGTGTAAAAGCACTGTGGTGGTTAAAATGAAGTATTTTGGCTTAGTAACTATAATGATGCTGTTAACAGATCCAGTGCTGACATAAAAAAAATAATTCAGGGGTTGAAATAAAGGCAGTAGATGGTCACAGTTTGCGTTTTAGTTATTTCCTGTTTTACATTGTTAAAAGGTCTTTCCTCTTGTGTGTTGGTTAATGTTACTTCTGTTGTTTGTCTCTTCAGTGAGTGTCTGTGTGATTACCTGGTTGGTTTCATCTGTTCTTGATTGTCCTCCTGTGTACTGAGTCCTTGTTTGTGTCCCTCTCTGAGCTGTCAGTTTAACCACATATATTCCCCAGTCCTGTGTTTTCCTGGTGAGTCCGTGTTTCTCCCTGTGTACCTCCTTGTTCTTGGTTACCCTTTTGGATTTAGCTTTGTTGTTTTGTCGAACTGTTCATTGGGATTATTCTTTTGTTAGACTAAGCTCGTTCCTACCTGGACTTTGGTTGTTTTGTATTGCCTTGCCTGCTTCTGTTTATCTTTTGCTCCTGCAAACCTGCCTCCCTGTGAACTTCATTTGGATATTTTGCATCTTATATTTTGTCCTCACATACAGCACACACAACAGGAGTATACTTGCTCAAGAACACATCAACAAGTGGACAAAAGGAGCCAGCTATTTAACTACTAACCTTACAATCAATGGCCAACCAGCTCCACCCTCTCAACTTCAGTTGCCTTTTTTACTTGCTGTACTGTATTGAACCCTGTCGTTCTTCACTTCTATAAAATTAGCCCCAAAGCCTCAATATCACATCTTAGTCTTTTCTTCATTTCAACAACATTCACATCTTACTTTTCATCCTGTTTTTCATTGACTCTCTTTTACTGTCTCTGTTACAGTGTGTAGCTTCAGAGGAAATTACATTTCACACTGGCAGCACACAACAGCTTAGAGTGTTGAAAAAAAATCAAGATAATCTGTCAGTAGAGAGACAATGAGTGAGTTTTTGTGTGATGTGTGTGTGCGCCCATGTTATTGGTGTATAGTATGTGTATTAATACTTCTCAAGTGTTTATATAGTCCAGTTTATTTATTTATTAAAGTAAACCCCACTGTGGAATGATCTAGCCTTAGGTTAATTACTGAAGTGACACAGCAGTAAATGTTCGATACGACCAAGCACTTAGACTCCTTCCATTAAGGAGGAGGGTTGGAGGTTCTGCTACACAACTATTGTATTGTGTTATTATTACTGAGCTTGAGAGTTATTGAAATTCTTTCCAACATGATAACTGTTCCCAATACATCCAATACCTGGGACTGGATGAGTTGTACGACTTTGGAGTCAATGGCAGTTATAAATTTACTTAAATCTAAACAGTGGCTTTAATCTAGTTATATTGACATTCAGCAGTACATGAATTTGACACGACTTGCACATTTACTATCTATCTTGGAGGTGCCGAATCCTGAGGCATAAGCAGCACTCAGAGTCGAGGGGTGGCCCTCGACATACTCTCTGCTACCATAGTAACATTAGAGAAATCTTCTAACAAACATAGCAGAAGCAAACAATGATTAAAGCTTTCAAAATTGCTGGGGAAGTTGACCATTTCTCACTTTTACAGTCGGCCCTTAGATGACCAAGGGGGGTCTGCACAAGAAACTTGCGTGGCAAAATAAAAGCTCATTACGGAAACCTAAATCCCGTTGTTTCTTTTCTCTTTGAATTCCCTTGTTAATTCTGGGTTTTCATGTGCTGACTGTAAATCAGCTACATGAGACACAACAGAGCCAGAAAGGCAAAGTAGGCAGCTCATTTTAGGTTCAATCCCAAGAAAAAATGACTTAGCACTGTAAAGTGCCAGGGAGAAGCTTTAAGACTGACTGCACTCGTTCCTCTCAGGTATCTCTGTCTCTTCTCTTTTGTCTCACATGAAGTAAGCTGCTCTTTTCAACCCAGTACCTTTCTATTAGCTTCTAATGAAATCTTGGTTGAGTTACTCCATCAGAGCAGTGGGCTAGAAATTAACATAAATCATATACTTCTCTGGGCTCATAAGCTTTTTGGAGGTCAAATTATTTTCCAAAATAAAGCCCTAAGAACTTCTGAAAAACTACATGATTGGGGTGAAGAGCTCAGGAACAAGTGCTGTGCAAGCGTGTGAGTGTATGGAGTATGTATCTCTTGTGAAACATTAGCATCCCCACTTATCCGTATAATTCTTTATACTATATATCTTGGGACTCGTGGGCGGTTTTGATGGAGGATGTGCCCTCTTTCCCCAGTCATTTACAGATTTCAATGTGATCCATTTACTGAGTTCACTTACAGCTATTGAACTAAGACCATTTTTCAACCTTTTTTTTCCCCATTCTTACTAAATATACCCACTGCACAATCTGTGACATGTAGGATGATCATAATGTAATGCAGTGCAAAAGATTTAGTAATCCTATTGGTTTTTAATGTAATAATCAGGGATTGGATGTGAGAGTGCTCTGAGAGTCCTAATAATGACTCCAAAATAAAGGTTCATAGTGAAAATATCAGAAACTCTTAATTAAAAGAACAAAGAGTTGAACCTTTCATTCCTTTTTTCTTTTATTCTCTTCCTTTTCAATTTTTTACTTAAATAGGTATCTTGTTGGTATAGGGATGGAGGGCTAACAACCATGACAGTGAAATAGTATACTGCAAACAGGCAAAAATAATAATAAAAATAATAAAGTATTGATGATGTCCTAAATATATGAACAAATACTGAGCACTTTCATTCTCCACTTCTCGTCGCTAGCACGGCACATTTGTCAAGTTGTGTACTTCAACAACATCAGTTCCTTTGGTACAACAACACTGTTAATCCATATTCATCACTCTCTTGCCAAGAGTCTCTTCATATCAGAAAAGATTTGATGAATCACTGACTTACTCTATTTTTTCTAAATGTTACAGAGGGTTACAGATGATGAGGCTCAACACTTAGTCAAGCCTCTTAAAAATGGGAAGGTGTTACTGCATGACTCCTAAAATGCAAGACAGCTCTTACTGTAAAACACAAGAGAGAGGAGTTCATTTTACTACAGTTAAGTTACTAAAATATAAATTTGATGATTAAATAATAACAGGTTGTTGCTTGAGAAGAGTTCAACATGCAGAATTACAGAGGCACTAAAGTAAAAGGTCATGATATAACAAATATTGCCCTCTTCGCTTAGTGACCCGATGACACTTGACACTGCTGCTACTGATATTTTAGATTTTGTGACAAATGGCAATATAGTTTCAATTAAACTTATTTTTTAAGTTTAGTTATGCCATGCACAGGCAAACATTCGGAGAAAGAAACAGTAGCAGTGTGAAGTAGGCACGCTGATTGAAATTGTTTAATGAGTGATGGCAGCTGCAGAAAAGAGCAAAGAATCCCCAAATCAGCAGTATTTTTTTCCCAGCTTCATCTTTCCCCCTCTCGCTAGATGCTCGAGACATACTGTTAACAAAAAAACAAAACAAAAATGTGCTGTCTGTGCTATAAGCGTGTATACAACCACACTTCTGCTGACATCTAGAAAACCTTACTCATAAAGAAACCAACCTTAAGAGATAAGAACAGATGGTTTTTACAGGAGTCCTGTTTTTTACTAAATGCCAAACATGCTGATAACTCAGGTTTCTGCGGTGTTCACACATTGCATTTTCACTCGATGGTGACAGTTTGGAAAGGGTGTGTCTCTGAAGTTTAACTTGGTTTGATAACTAAGAATGTATGCTGTGTAATTTTTTTAATTGCTTGATATACAATTATCACTCTTCTTTATTTATATATAAAAATAACTGTCTTTTAATAAAGTGAGGTGATCTTCATGCACTTTTATTAATCTTTCCTATTTTCTTTTGGTTTTCATCATCTGTAACATACATAACAAGCCAAAAAAATGAAAAGATCTACAGAGAGAACCAAGAGAGAGAGGGGGGAGCAGTTTTGTGCCAGTTCAAAAGAATATTTTGTTCGAATCTAATAAAAATTCACACAACAAAATAAATAGATCTCTCTCCCCTGTCAAACTTTCTTTTTCATTCCATCTGTATATATTTGGCTGTTTACTGAACTAAACATACTCTCTAGAGAGGTGAAATGGCTTTCGTTTCACACAAGCCTGAACAAAATGGACAGAGCTGGTACCATCATCAGAGAGAAAAGAGCAACTATCCATGAAAGACTGGATAGTGAATTACATCAGCGCAATTTTGAATATTATAAAGAGAATGAAATAAAAAATGAAAACACTGCAAGTTAAATTGGACATGAAGGAGGGGAAAATTCGACAAATGCAATCAAAAAGGGCTTCAAATGTCACCGGTGAGCACAACATCCATCTACTAAATTGATAAGTTCTTCTGAAAACTGAGAAATGTGATACAGTATGTAATATAAAGACATAATCATGTTTGCTTGGAAATGTGACATAAAGTACAGTCTTTGTACGTATTTTTGCAAATCCAGTTTTAAAACCAAACCATGGTTTTGTAATTTTGCTCAGGAAAGTTATAATGTTCTCATTTGTTTTCTCTCCAACAAGTTTAAACAACATTAAGCTTTTGTAAATGTTACAGTGAAACGCCGGGCTGTTTAACAGTTCGGGCTGCGAGGGTCAGTACAAGTAAAATGTAATCAATAAACTAATTGTACTTAATCAACCTAATCTCATCAGTAAAAGTGCATTTATCTTGCTAATCAGCTGATTTGTAATTGTCTTGATCTTTTACAGAAGGGGCCCAATATGCATCCATTTGAACATTTACAACATGTAAGAGCAAGTTGAGAGAGAAAATGGTTAGAAAAAGGCAGCATGGTAATGATCTGCAGTAAAATAACAGGACATGACTGCGGTCGGAAACGTCAGGGAGTCGAGATCGATGATGATGGAAGCATAGGCTGTAATTCAGGGAATGACTCAGGCCCCAGGAGTCCCAAACAAAAACTTGGATGCACACAAAACATTGTTTACCTTAAAGGGCTGCTGCTGTCAATTTAAAATCAAGACAAACAAACCAGGTGAGCTATAAGCCTCATTAATGCAGCATTGCCGGTTCACTGGCAGCATGTTCCATAAATGGCTAAGCACTCTGCAGACAAAAGGCTTAAGCACCTCACTCATTTAAACACTAATGAATTGACCTGTCTCAACCTCGCTCCACAAAAGCCCAAAATTAGAGGCAAAATAAATAAATCAGGGATAAGAGGCAGCAATAACTCTGCAGCTTTGTGGAAGCAAAGGGAGAAACCAAAGGATTACAGAAACCCCAGGAGTTTGGCTGGAGAACAGAAAGAGTCAAAGAGGGGCGGGAGGGGAAAAAGGCAAAATGGATAAAACATCAACAGGAGGAGTTAAATAAAGAAAATGACAAAAAAAAGTGCAGAAAAACAGAAAGAATACAAATTGATAGAACTATAAAAGCAAATGGTAAACATTCAGCTGTTTTTATGCAAGGCTTCACACTCATCTGTATTTCAAGGGAAATATATTTCCTCTGATAGGAGAAACTCATTAAATAAAGAGGAGACAAGTTGAATCTATAAGTCACCATAAAAACTTAACTTTGAACTTTGACTTTGAGCAAAGTTACAAAGCTACTTCTTTAACTTACTCATCCTGTTAAAGGAGACCATAAAGTTTGAGGTCATGTAGAGATGAAAATTTGAACAGATAGTGATAATAATGTAAAAAATTATAATATAGTGACTGCAACCCATTCTACTTTGAGACAGTTACAGACAGTTGAAACCTGCAGGAGATGTATTGATTTATGGTAATTTTGAAACCACAGTAATGTTATATTAAACTTCATTCTATCTTAGTTGGACCAAGTATTTCGGAACTCTTTAATTTGCATATCTAGACTTATCAATATGAAGCAATCAAATATCACTTTAAGACTTAAAGAGAACTACTACTCCGTTAGAAATTCCATCTCTCTTACAGTTTCAACGACCCTTGAACATCTTAAGCATCACAGTGGTTATATGAATCGCACAGGTTTTGTGCTAGATTTCAATACCATGCACAGGTGTTGCTGTTATTGTGTCAATCCCCATTAAAATAGCATGAAGTATCTGCTAGCTTGTAAATTCTTATGTTATATCTCCTTCTGTTTGTTCTAAGCATTTGTGATTGCTTGTGAGTTGCTTGACAAAAATGAACTAAGCTCAACTACTTGAAAATACTTAAACCATTTAAATAGAAATTATGCTGTTGAATTGCAAGATAAATTGCACTGAGGCTGGGAACACATTAACAGTCCCTGTGTGAAGTGGGCCTCTATTTCACAATGCCAATTTTGTAAAGCTGGTACTGCACCAAGCTGCATGGTGCATCATGGGAATGTTATTATCAGCTCAGGTAGCCCACTCCATGATTTTGCACAGAGGCATGAGAATGTAGATAGAGCAATATATAGCCAGAAAAATACTGGAACACACAAACCAGGAACATTTGCAAGCACAGGCACATTGTGCTGTTTTAAGGATGCACAGTGCCTCCAAGTGGACTGAGCATGCCACTGCACTTTGGAAAATTAAACCTGCTTGGACATTAATAGCTCATCTGATCCCTCACATCAACAAGAAACAGTGAGAGAGCTGCGGTTGCATTAATGCTATAAACAACAGTTTCATTCATATTTGTTTTGACCCACAATTGCACTCTTTTTCCCTTTTGTATATAAATTTGATTGGGCATAATTACCCATTTTTGTTAGTAATCTAATTCATAGCAGGAGGCCATTTACATGCTTTTATTTCTGAAACGAGACTAGAATAAAAGCTTCAACTAAAAAACTGTCAAATACACTGTTTGATGCCTCTACTTTGTCGAAACAAGCCACACATATTATGCAGGATAAATCCAAAGAAGAATAACGAATTATTTTGAAAACAGAGACGGTTTTGTGACAGGATTATATTTGTGGTTTCCTCAGCTTATTACGGGAAATGATTAACTCAGTGAACAAGGGAAGAAGAAGTAATCGAGAGAAGCCAACAGATGGAGAGGAAAGAGCAGAAAAAGGGGGCGGGATAGAAGGAACTCAGTGCATCCAATTACAGTAAGTGGGCTCATTTCCTCTAATCAAATAGCTCGGTTAAATATCTCAAAGGCAGATTCCCCATAGAGCTGATCTTCACACATGAGCAATCAGTTAGGTCTTTCCTCTCTGGTTCTACAGATGCTCTCTTTATTCCTTTTTTTCCCTCTTTAGCTCGCACTCACTCAACGGCCATCATCAGTCCTTTCCCTCTTTTACCAAAAACTACCACTTCTCTCCTCTCTGACCAGAGATTTGTGCCTCACAAGAGATGTTACTGCCCTGCCCACACGGCACATGTTCAGAGAGTACAGTTATTACTGAGCTATTACTATTACAAGACCGTACTTGAGATGTCTTTGGTAGCCAGCTCACATTAGGTAATATGACAATTTCTTTTAATTACTTTTCATTGGAAGTTAAAACACAATCCTCAAACATGCATTCATTCACTTCTCCACAGATTTCAGGTAGTGTTGGGTTTTACCACACTGGCTGAGGGCAGGATTGATGGCTCCCACTAATGCAACACTCACAGGGGACACAATCTTCTCATTACACTCAAACTCACTGCCCTGAGGCTGTTTTTATTTCCAAGTAGAATAAAACAGCACTGCATTTTGCTTGGCATGTCTCTTTTTGCACTACTATCTAAATTACAAAATGAAATTATGTTATAGTGTATAATGATAAGAGTCTTATCTACTGGGGATCTGCAGATACTTCATGTGACAAACATCTTGTCCTTCTGAACCCTTCATTGTTCTGTGTGGCACATTCAGTTCTTTGTTACTACATTCAGGACTTTCAGAATTAATAAAAAATCTATCAAATGTATTTAATTATTCCCTATGATTTAGATATTTAAGTAGTGTTATATTGATTATTGTATGCATTTAAAATAAATAGATTTATATGGACCATGAGATGGCAAAATACATAAGTAATGGTCTGAAGTAATGCCTCCATTCTGCTGCTCTGAACAGCTGCCTTTCCGAAGCATCAATCAGGTCTCCTGCTTGCTGACAGTTCAACTAGTCTTGCACAAAAAATATGAGTGTAAACACATACACACATGCACACACACATCCGTTAAGACATAATGAATGACTCTTAATCAGGTACACATGGTGAGGCATGTGTGCTTGTGCTGTCAGGAGCAATGAACACAAACAGTACAGACAAAACATGCACGGCATACACACACATACACAGTGTACACACACCTACACACACACACCTACACACACACACACACACACACACACAAACACACACAAACACAAGGTGCTACAGATCCATTATTGTAGAAGAAACATAAAAATTTTTAACGACTCCATGCTTGTGTCACATGGTAAAGGAAGTAAACACATAAAGCTTATTATATAATTCTTATCCAGCTCTTTTTAAGCTCTTTATGCATTCCTGAGATCAGGTGCCTTGGTGCAGGACTAAAAAACTAAAGCCAGGCCAGCGATACAATTAACACAAATTTGGTGGCAAGGTCAGCATTCCTCTCGGGGAGAGAAGAGCCTTGGCAGTGAGGGGTTGCACAAAGCTCCACCAACAATTTTCCTTTCCTTTTTAGCCTTTGTTCTGTTCATTTAATTTTTCATTCTGAAAGATAAAAGGAATTATTTAAAAGTTGACTTTATTAATGGACTAGGTTGGGTATAGTATACCCTGCTAAAAGCCCTGAAAATGGAACCAAGAGGCTAGCTAAAAGCCAATAAGTGAAGTACACATGCTTGGTAACAGCCTCAAAGACTTTAGTAACATCTGAAAAAGGTCAGCTCTCAATTAAATTAAACTATTGAATTATACAATTAACAGGATCTGCATTTATATTTTATTATAAAGCCTCCTTTATTCTAATGTACTTTAAAAAACAAAACCACAGTTCTAAATTAAACACTGACAGAATGTTATTGTCCTTTCAGATTTAAATGAACAGAGCACCGTTTCACTTTCATCTTCTGCTACATTCCTTTTCATCTACATATCTTTTACGGTGAGAGGTGGTGCAGCGTCACTGTTATGGATGTTTGAGCTGATGATGGATAAGTACAGTGATGCAAGGAAGTCATGTTAGGCCAAGGAATTTAATTGAAACTAGTGTTTTTTCAGGTGGATGAACAAGCACATTGCCTGCGCTGTGACGCAAATACAAATCTAATGCAATCTTTGAGAATTTTCTTGCTCAACATCATTTTGATGAATCCAAACTACCAAATTCAAACTATAGATGATGTTCTTTTAAGGGACATGTCTTTACCTTTTTCCTCATACACTCCATTGTTTTGCCTGTCAACTCTCTGTTGTTACTTTTCTATACTAAACTGCAAGGTATGTGCAGATTGACCACTGTCAACTGGTTGCCAGTTTACGAAGCACTTGATTTGATATGCAGAATTTTTTTATTTGTGGAAAGCTGCAATGACATTTATATAAAATTAATTGTGCAGCCCTTCTTTGTAGTCCTCATGTGCGTCTTAGAAGTCCATTTGTGTAATGTGCATAGCACTGTGCAGACCACTCTGAGTGCATCATAACCCTGAACTTTTCTTTCAACCCTCTCCCTCTTAAAAATGAATGTACTTGTAAATGAATCCACTTCTCAGTCACAAAAGTCTATTCTTTGCCAACCATCAATCAGTTAAAGCTGCAACAGCTTTAAGTGTTCTCTAAAGTTTTTAGCCTTAGGAACCGTATCATCACTAAATGGTTTTGGCTGCTCTCCACCCCTATTCCTTTCTGAAATACACTACAGAGCAATTTGCCAGTTGGCATGAAGCGAGACAGAGTAGGGAGCTCGAGCACTTTCTGGGAGACGCTTCAACAAGAGCGCTTAAATTCATATCAGTTTAATAAAAACAACTGAAAAGAAATTAGACTTGAAAACAAATTATACCTGACACTTTAAAGCGATTTACTATGAATAACTTAATAATTAGAGCCATTAGTATCAATATCAACTTAAAAATATTATAAGACTGTAAATTGAGCAAACTAGCATCTCATATAAAGTTCATTTTTAGAATTTCTGAATCCTGTCTTTTCTTAATATGAGTGAATTTGAGATGGTCACCCATCTTCTTTTGTCATTTTTTTGCTAGAACTCAAACATGCAGTGGTAAGAAGAGGAATCATTGTAAAAACTGTTTTTATATTAAGGGACTGACTGAAAAAAGAACACGTGTTTCAGAATTGTAAACATTTCCTTCAAAATTCATCAAAGCTGGAAACTGGGACTCACCAGGCTGTTCAGCTCTGATTCATCACAGCTGTCACATGGATGTGTACCAGGTCCCCCAAGAGGCTGAAGACCATCCTCATCCCACATGTAGGTTCCACCCGAGCTGTTGGAGGGTGACAGCTCCACAGATGAGGCCTGAAGGATATCACTCCGCCCTGGAGACAGCAGCGTTGGTCCCAGTGGTCCCTGGGAGTCCTGCATAGGACTTTCTTCTTTATGTCCTACAGTACACATATAAACACAGGGCTGTACAACTGACACAAAGTTAAAACAAGTAGAGTTCTTTTCAATTTTTTCTTTTTTTTTCAAATACCTTCCAGATCCATATCGTCCCAGTCGAGGGTTTCATTAAGAAAGCTGTGTTGGCAGGTTGGGGTAGTGCTGCCAGCATTCCTGTTGTCAGGCAGGACCTCATCACTGAGCATATCTCCCACCCTATATAAGTCATCTAGAAACTCTTCACTGGTGTCGCCTCTGTCTAGAGATGAGGCAGAAGACAGGGACATATCCTCCAGAGTCTCGCCTGCTTCCTGGCTGGAGCTCTGCCTCAGCACACCACTTTCTTCTCTACCTCCATCTGCAGAACTTCCATCACTGTCACTGTGTGAATCAGCTTTGTCAGCCTCACCAGGCGGCTCAATGTCTATTGCTATCCCTAAAAGCCCTCCACATTCAGGGCCAGCTGATGGTCTAATATCCCCTCTGACCCTACCTGGAAAAAGAGGCTTCTGCTGCTTGGCTTGCCCGGATCGAGCCAGCCTGTAGCCCAGAGAGCCCACACTGCTGCCCAGTGACTTGTTCAGCACACAACTGGGGAGCAGAGGCTTCCTCAGTGCGCTGGGAGTATTGGGTGCCGGAGGGATCGAGAGAGTGGGCAAAGAGGAGGCAGCTGGAGGTGTTTTACTGTACTGAAGTCCTCCAAGTCCTCCACCCAGACCTCCTGAACCACCAAGGCTGCCAGTCAGGCCTCCAAGTCTTCCATTGCTCAACTGAGGGGGTTTAAGGAAGCTGCTCCGAGGAGGCCTGAGCTGAGTGTTCGTCAGAGGCTTGGCTAGCTCCACAGCCCGGTTAAAGGAGAAGGACCGTGTCATAGGCTGGCTGGTGGGTGATGGAATCTGCTTGAAGTGAGTGAAGCTGTTTGAACGCACCATGTTGTCCACTGCCAAGGTCTTCAGGCTGTCACTGGACTGGGACAGGCTGTCTTGAGAGCTGCTCCTGGGAGAGCTGGAGCCCAACCTTGGCTGCACAAGACGGGACTCTGACCCCGTTCGAGCAGGAATGCCGGAACCATTATGTCCCATTTTTGAACCTCCATTTAATGGACTTTCCCCTAGCTTGGTCCCTACTTTGGGACTCATCTTCAAGGATTGCTTAGGAATGGCCTTGGGACTAGAGACTGCCATTATCAAAGGACCTGGCCGCCGCATCTTTGGCGTCCCTGGAGAGCCATTCTTAACCTCCTTTGCCAATAAGGAAAGGTGTGTCTGAGCCATATCTTCCCCTCTGTCCCCGGGGCTGGTGGGGGTGGTGGGGCTGGTGGGGTTCGCTCCCTCATCTTTCCTCCATTTCAGGGAAAAAGAAGAGGCACGGATAACGCCATTTGGTTGTGGTCCCGGAGAGGCGGTCTTACCATCCTGAGCAGGAGTAGTTGGCTGTGTGGAACCATTTGACAAGGGGCTAGTGCCACCGGTCGAGGAGCGTCCACCACCAAACTTAGGCAGTCTAGATACCATGGCAGACCTGATGGGTGCTTTCTCTTCCATTAGATGCCAAAAAAGGCATGAAGGAACATGGAATCACACAAAACTGGAGAAAAAACAGACAGAAAGACAGACAAAAAGTAGATTAGATTAACCCTTTAACACCCAAGCATGATATAGGCTGTCTGGATTACTTTTGTTATTTTGGCTGTAAAAGTGTCATAAAA
>JAQMCX010000003.1:17621293-17662869 GCA_029814765.1 Acanthurus leucopareius | reverse complement strand
GTGTGTGTGTGTGTGTGTGTGTGTGTGTGTGTGTGTGTGTGTGTGTGTGTGTGTGTGTGTGTGTGAGTGAGTGTTTGTGTGTGTTTGTGTGTGTGTGTGTTATATGTGATGATGGGTGTGGGTGGAGACTACAGAGCATTCATGAGTGTGTTTAATATTTGATAGGGCATCTTTTAGGGAGCCAAAATCAGTGTGCTGCAAGAGGAGAGAAGGGGGCAAGAAATCTGGCTTTTAGGTGAGTACACCAAGAGAAGAAAAGGAAAACATTATTAAGACTCATTTCCAGTGCAAAGCAGATTATTTGTAGCAGAACCAATGCATGGTACAAAGTCTAAAGACTAAAGCCAGATAATCCTCCCGACACTAAAAAATGTATCTACAAGCTAAAGTAGCAAATTACAATGTGCATGGTGCTACCCTGTAAAGTCATGAGATCACCAGAGGGGATAATAAACGAAAGCAGATCTTGCCTGGCACTCAGCTCCACATTAAAGGAGACTCCAGTAAAGAGGCATTTGTTGTGTTACTCTTAAAGATCTGGTATAAATTCAATTTGCCGTACTCATTTCACGGTTGGCAGCATGTTGCTCCCACTCAGTCAACCGTTTTCTGTTTAGTGTCAGCAGTGAAACCACACAGGCAATGCCAGGTCCTCAATATCCCCTTTTTATAAGTGTCACATGCCTTGATAAATTACAGCATGGAGTCCAGTCCAAACCACAGCAACAACTAAAATGACAAAGGCTAAAACATCAGTTTTCTATTGTAGCTTTTACACTGTCTCATTATAAGCATCAATCAAAACCAGCTGTTCAGCATCTATGTCAAAAATGCAAATTAAGTCTAGATTTAGCTCTCTAAATTTGCTGTTCTTTAATGTTCTTTGAGGAGTGTTAAGAAGGAACTTTGTGGTGCTACATTTGGGATATTAGACAGAACCAAGATAGCAACAAAGTAAGTCTGAACCAAAATGAGTCACACAACAGACTAGTCACGAAACGCCCTCAGAAGGTCTTCATCATCCGCCCTGACTCATCTATAAGAATAATCCTGCTGCTTCTTTCTGAGGTGTGACGCCTAGCAGCAGAAGTCTTGGTAGGACTTACATGAATCTAATTATCTCCACTGTTACAGCCAGATGTCCACACTCACATCAGAATAATAACATGTCCACTAACACCACTCCTCACTCTGCTGTGTATGCAGGCACAGATATGTGAGTTTCTGTTCCCTCTCTCACATATGACCTTCACTGCAACCACACTGCGAGACGGCTGCACTGCATTTATGAGAGCAATTTAATTCTCACCTTCCAATTGGCCACAAGGGCTAAAGAAGGCTGATGAAGCGTCGCCAGGCAACAGTGAAGGTGTCAATCACAGTCTGCCAGGTGATTAGATTCGTTTATGTAGATAACAGCAGGAGGCAGGGCAGACAGCAGCCTGAGGCTTACTTTTTTTTTGGCCAAATAAAACTTCACTGAAACCACAGAAGAGCATTTTTTTCAATTGATCAAACAGGTGGAACATCACAATACAGCTGCTACAATGTACCAGCGTACTCAAAAGATAAAACTAGAGTTTGCAGCAAAAATATGGCTCAGCTTACTGGTCAAAAATAGGAGGGCCCACCATTTTGTCATAAAATATAGATACTTTTTTCCTTAAATCAGCAATTGTTTACTTGGACCTTTTGTGTACTGCCCTGCATTTTTTTTATTTTGTAAGTTGGGTTAAAAACCAAGCCCAACAAGCTTTCAGCATGTATTATATTATGTTATATTTCACATGTATAATGTTTAACACGCAGACTAAGGCACACTTCTGTGTCACTTCTGTGACCCCTATAACATTGTTGTTGGCTTTTTACAAGTTCCATTTTCTTTGCCTATCATTGTTTCCTTTTGCTTTCTGCTATTCAATGCTGGTCAGGACAGGACAGAGTGGTTTGTGTAAGCTCTAAAGAGCTCTTATACAAGTCGGTATAAGTTAAGTGGTCCAATAAACCAAAAAACTAAGTTCATAGTGACCAAGAGCTGCACAGGTCTTCAGAGTGGGGTGTTGGGACATAGTGAGTCAGCAGTACAAGCAGCCCTTTACATTGTTAGTAATCATCAGTGCAATGCAAAAGTATCAAATGTACAGTGTAAAAACAAAAGAAAACATTATGTACTGTGGCTTTGCTTGTAAAAACTAATACAACAGGCAAAGTTCATAAACTCATCAAAACTTTTTGATGTAATTTATGTTGGCAGCACAAAGCTAGTGAGTTATGCTGAGAGCATATTTCATGATCTTTTATTAGTCTGCACAGCTAACTTATTTTTATAATGTCATATAAGATGCTTCGGTAAATATAACTGATTGACATGAGAAATTAAATGCAAACATAATTTCGCTCTTAAGGCATGACAGAATGAAGAAGCAAATTACATTTATCTTATATGCAATATTTTTAATCAGAAAAGTGAAGGCACCTGCGTATAATTATAAACAGCTGTTATAACCCGTTAAGTGACAGCTAAGTCACTCACAGGAATGTTTTCTCACATGACTCATGAACACACACACAAACTTTAACACAGTAGCCAGGGCCCAGAGTCGCATGTCGAGTTCACGGCAAACAGCATATGATTGATACCAGAACCATGAAATCATTTCCTCTGCTTGATGTACAGCTTTTGACATGTGAGTTCATTTGATACATCTCCACCTTAAGAACCCACCGTGCTGTTCATCAGGTACTAGTTCTAATGCAATATGTGCCAACTAAACGTCACATGTTACAGTGCAAAATAAAGACCTGTCCTGAGAGCAGAGAGCTGTGGCATGAAGAGAATAAACCTAAATCATTCCACGACACACAGTCTGGGTTAAAGCCCTAAATATGAAACATTGTCTTAATACTAAGCTTATAATAGATCGTGTTCCTATTGGGTTAATCCTCTGTGAATGGACAATACACTGCTATTAGGTCAACTTCCTCTCTGCCCAACTTCCATCTTTTCCTGTGCCTCCTTCCTTTCCATTCACTCTATCAAGCAGTCTCTTTTAACAAACACTTCACACAATCTCTACTATTTCCTAAGGCAGCACATGTAAGTACAGTAACTGATAAACAGACGTACATGTGGCCAGCAAGAACAAGGCCATCTCACATCAAATTAGGCTACAGTTGGTCGCTAACATACACCAACTGCCATGTCTTTGTTTTTCAATATTTCACAGGGTTTAGAGCTTTTAGGTCAACTGATGCAACTTGAGGAGAATCTTTGATACAGTGTCTGATACAGTAGAGTAACCTTTTTATTCAGAAAGCTTCTGACAAATTGACTGAACACTCATAAGGGATAATCGTGACTCGGGGGTGTTCATGACCCCTGCTGTTTAACTTGCTTTGAACACAGACAGGCCTTCTAGCACAATGAAGTGTTACAATGATTTTAGATAGTGCAATCGTGTCTGGCATGCAAAGGCAGCATTTGAATATCAACTTCATGTCCGTGCATGTGACCACACAGTCAGACATTTGGGACTTCATTTGTTTTTGCCTTTGAACAGGGCATGAGTCATGAATCTAATGTCACTAAAGTTTCTCTACACCACAGGCAGCAGATCAAGAGCTTAAATTTCACAGGTGTGTCATATGAAATATCCTGTTTTATCCTTGGTGAAACTGAAGTTTAGGAGTGAAAATGATAGGGCAGCATCGAGCACTGAGTGGACAAAGAGAGGGGATGTGACAAATTAAACTGGTGAAGTAACATGAGAACAAAGACACTCTTACGCACTGACACATTTCAGTAAATGGACAGTGTTCTGGAAACAAGTCATCATGTCTGAGAAAACAACTATTTTGAACACATGCACGTAGATTTCAGCAGGTCACATATAGTGTTTTGGAGTGACTCAACAGTTTGTGTGAAGATGTTGGAAACAAACTCAAACCCTCAAAACACAGCTCACTGTCTCCAGCACTGTCCTGTGGTTGATCCCGTGGACATAAAGACGCTATAATATCACATGGTTCAAAGCCTTGACGGATTACTGGCTGAGACGTGAAGCTCTGAAGGGAAATTACCCTGCAGTCTGGTGAAGTGAAAACTCCATGCAGGAAACAAACTGGATGAAGCAGGAGCGTATATTACATAAAGGAACTACGTGCAACATTGAAAGCTAACATGCTGGCAGGTGCAAACACTTGGTGAAGCATATCTAATAAAGTATATATTTAACAAGAAACATTGTAATGGCAATGCTGGAGGTTGTTCAAACAAGCAGTGTGTGTGTCCATGCAGCCCAGAAAACAAGTGGACTCACAGGTCAAAAACCTGTGTTGGTGTACCATGGAATATGAAGGAGCTTTGATTTTACACATTATTTTTCTTCATTGTCCTGTATTTCTTTATACTTACTGGGCCATACAAAAAATAATACACCCCCTTCCAATACATGGGAATTGTCTGTTGTGAAAAGGCCTCTGAAATTTCAGCAACTGCTCATTGTGTATTGACAATAAATGCCATCATCAAGCCTAAATGACACCCATCTGTTTCTACCACTCTGCATTGTACTCATGACACCTGTGCAAACACCCTATTTGGAGCAACCCATTCCATGTAGTACTGCTTTTGTAAAATACACGACAGAGAACATAAGTTTAATACAACCTATTATGTGATATAATACAGCAGTAAAAAATTGAGCCAAATATCACAGTGCAAATGGGGCCACACCTGCCCCTGACCATGTCATCTTACATGTCCTACCGATATTCTAGATCAAGATAATTCTTTTTAGTGCCTTTTAAATTTTTCACTGCTTAAGGGTACATATTTAGTTATTTTCAGATCATCCACAGCATCCCATGGACAAATAAAAATTAATTGAACAGTAAAATGTGACTGCGATAACATCCAAAGAGTATTCCAAAACAGTATATTAGCATCCCCTTATCTTTGTCAAGCACTTTTTGTCCCAAACCTTGGTTAATGTCTGACAACCTGTTTGTACACTCTGCTACACATGATGCAGCTATTCCAGGCCTTAAAACATCTGTGGTCTTACTGAGAGAATGACAGAACTGATAAGCGTGGCTAAGTATAGCTCTAATGATAGGCCACATACAGAGAGAGAGGAGGGCAAGGAGGATCAGAGAAAAGTCAAAGTCAAATCACGTCGCTAGGCTCTAAGTACAACATCCCCTTACGCACATGAAAACTCACACAAAACTGTTGCCACAATGAGTTATCCTGAATGACCTCATCTATCATTTCAAAATAATCAGCTAGCAAATCCCTCATTGATTTTGAACAACAGTCAGTAGGGTGGAGTGTGTGTAAACAAACAGAGAAAATAAAGGGCTGAATAAGAATGAGAGATAAATACCATGTCTATTTTGTCTCAATAAATAAAATCAGACAGAAATGACAATGTACAGTAAACACAACACATACACCGGAAAGGATGACGGTAGACAGCTTTTGTCTGACAGTCAAAGGAGCTGATAAGTACAAAGACTGCCTCAATCTGTCTGTGATTTCTGGCTTTGTTGTACAAATGACTCAACAATTCTCTGTGCTGTTTTAGCATCATGCAAGCATACTTTAAAATCTTATCTGCCGGCCTAAAGCTTGCCTTGCAGTCTTTTGAAATGACAACTATGCACAGAGTAATGTGCACAATGTGTATTTTCACAAATACTTTTGCTAGATAGCAAACAACACTTACAACTTGAGCACAAATGAAGACTGGCAGACGGCAGAGACACAGTCTGGAAAAACCCTGACATATTGAACTGCAGTTTGGGGGGTCTTTAGCAAACAGGCAGGCGCATAGTCGAGACATTCAGCTGTCGTTGGGGGAAATCAGATTGTAAACACACCCCCAGCCAAGGTGGCGCTCCAGGACCAATGCCAACAGGTGCCTGAGGAACTCCCACATGGATTTGCATGTGTGTGTGTGAAAATGCAACCCCACCCAAACACTGTAACACCAGAGGAGTGTCTGTCTCACTTACACTGAGGGCAATCAGTCATGCCTTGTCCTAATGTGTACTGGCATGTTGATGCCATGGCGCTTTGCACTGTCTGGGCAGTAATAGATCACAGCCTAAAACGTTTCGCACACATACACACCCAGTTATGAGACTTGATTGACAGCAACTTCAGTTGTGGTGTAAAAATATGAATATGTGAGGCTGCACTTGCATGGTATAAAAACCCTGGTTAAATTTGAACTCTAGTTTGAGCTATAGGCACGTGAGTCATCTTGAGTTACCCTTTAATCCTGACATGTGCATCCTGACATGTGCATGAGGGACACACATCTGAGCGGTGTATCTCAAGCAGGATTGGGCTGCATTTATATTACAAACTTTAAACCACAGAAAGACTCTGAGACCTAATAAGAAAGAGAGACACTCCTCAAGCAGCAATAGTCCAAGATTTCTCCACTTTATCTACATGACAAGATCAGTGTGCACATCTTCTGGTGCTAATTTGTTATGTAATAAGTCACTTTTTGTATGCATATTACATAAAGGCCTGGTTATCATCATCATCATCATCATCATCATCATCACTTATGGTACACTGACTCTTTGCAGGGCATGTTATGACTGTGGGGGGTGATGACATGACGTTAGAAAACATGGCCTCTTCTGCCACTTGGCAGCACTACTAGAAACCACAGTCAAGAGATATAGAGTCATAGTATTATGCACTCTGAGAAATCAAATTTATTACTTTAATGTGACAATAATGAGTGACAGAGTAAGTTTTATTGTTTCCACAAAAGTTTATAGTCAAGACTTACGTAACTATGTACAATGTGACTGCACTTACCTGAATTACACCGTTAACAGCATATTTACAGCCTCAGCGATGGGTCAGCAAACAGTCCGCTTGTTTGTGTCTTGCAATTACCATTTTGTTAAGTCAGAGGCCAAGTTAACGTAACGTTGCTCTTTCATTTTACGTGAAGAAACAGTATGTTTACGCTAAGAATCATTCATGAAGCGATAACGTTAGCTAGCTTAAGGCAAATTTTACACAAGTTCAATGAAAATCTCGATACCGTAATAACAAGTCCAGAAACAACTGTGCTGAGTCCTGGAAAATTAAGACGAGTTGGCTGGGAAAATAAACATGTAAAAAGCTGTAAATTCCTCGTATTTCCCATGAAGTACTTTCACTCAAACAGCCCGGAGCTCCTGTATCACCGAGCCGTTAGTTTCAGTGTCACGGGTGTCAAGCACCGACCGACCGACCAACTGATGATATCGAGCATTATCGACGAAAAAAAAAACACAATCCGACGAGAAGGCGATGAAAGGTTATTAACAAAATCCAAGCAATGTTAACAACGTGAAATCCTCGTGATTGAACGACACCTTGTCTGGTAGATGAACTACCCGCGGCAGGCACCACAGTGGCGGATCATTCCGACATCGTCCTCTCGCTTCCAGCTCGGCGGGGGCGGAGCTTGCGGATGTCACCTGGGTCTCAAAGGGTGACTCCGCACGCCAACCCTCACGGTGCTTATCTGCCTACATCTGTGTGCTATTTGAGAGGTCTATATGCTTAGTGCTTACTCGTCTGGTTTCTCAGAGTGTTTATGGGAAGTACATTTTGTTTTAAACTGTAGATCTTTGCATAGAGAGCAAGACTGAAAACTTCAGCTGTCACGCTGCCAGTTGATGTGAAATATAATGAAGCGTGCAGATCTGAGATGTTAAAGTACTTAAAGTACTAAAAAATTCCATTACTTTATTACTTAATGTAGTAGCCAGAAGTAGAGCCTATAGAAAGCTGTTGTTGGTGGTAAAATAAGTATATATCACATTTTTAGTAGGTTTTAAACTTGAATATAAAGGCTTTTGGGTCAAAACACCACTTGCTCCTCATGCTGTGTTTGTTGGTCATAATCTATTAATAAGAACAACATTTGGCTGGGGGGAAAAAAATCCCTATTGCTGATCAAATTATTTGCACAATTAACAAAATAACCAAAGGTGATGTCACTACCTCCAGGCTATAAGAACCATTAAAATTCCCTTTAATGGTTTAAGGCTTGATGAAAATGATTAACTGAAAAAAGCCATCAGTTCCAGTTTATAACCCTTTACAGATGTTGTGCAATACCCCATTTTAACAGTTTTTGTCTTATCATGAGCTCCACACACTTGTGTTTTATAATTCAGATATGACCACTCAATAAAAGATGTTATGGTGGTGTAATTTTTATTTCTAACCCACTTGAGTTAGGTTAATTTGTCTCAGTTTTGTGGATAAGTAGTCTTTAACAAATATTCCATGTGATCTGCCAAAGACTTTCTTAAATTCAGGGATGGACATCAAGAGGCCACTTGTGAAAAATTAACTATGGGCCCCTGTTGACCTCTTTTATGGTCATCTCTGTCATTTAAAGTTTGATTCAGAGACCCTTCAATGAATAGCTGGTTGAGGCGTGTAATAAACAAGACCAGCCTCAAAGCCACTGTTATTTTTGTTAAAATTGTGATAATGTTTTCTTAAAACAAATTTGCAGTCAATCAAATCAGCCTAAAAAACCTGATGTACGATGATTTTTGCACTCTCAGGCCAACTGAGTGTCTCATTCCCCGAAATGGTTGCAAGGTAAGGTAAGTGAAGGTATGCTTAGGTAGGCTAAGGTAAGGTAAGGAAAAGTAAGGTGTACATCATTGTCCCATGGGAGGAAACTTGTCTTGGGTACCAAGCCACTGCAACAACAACACATAACAACACAAAACTATCACAAAACCGTCACAGTGTGAATAACATAGAAGACATATGTTAGAACACTCTGGTAATCACAATACTATATCACATAATCACAATAAAACAAACAGAATATAAAATAATCTATAAAGTGCTGCTTAGATCAGAATAAAAAAGGAACCATAACATCCCATGACACTTTATAACATATTTTACATTTTATCTGTGTTCCTGTTTTATAATGGCATTTTGTTGTTATATTATTTTATAGTTGCTTGCTTTGAGAACAAGCCTTCAGATTGAAAGTGCTCTCTAAATCATGGCCTTTCCCACGGAAGAGAAAAAGAGGAAAGAGAAAAAAACTTGCTGACAAACAACGTTTGATTTAAAATACATTGTGTGATTTTTCTTCATAGTATTATTATCTGAGCCTGTTATAAACAATGATAACCACTAGAGAGCAGCATTTCACCTCTTATTGCCTCAAGAGTATATCGTTTCAAGTTTTTCCTATTTAACTCAGGTTAGGTGTAACTTAGGTTCTGTGTTTCCATGTGTGTCGGAAATACAAAGAGAGTCTGAATGTGTGAAAGAGAAACAGAGAGAGAGAGCTTTAGGAAGACACATGACCATATGTTTTCTCTGGCTTGTAAATCTTCCAATGGATCAGTGCCAACTTCAATGAAAACCTTTCATCCACTCTCTCTCTTTCACTCTCACTCTCTCAGTATGAACAGCTCTTCTGAACTTTTACCAATATCCCATTTTCAGTAACATTCATCTGCACAATGTCATAAAGCAGGACTGCACTCAGATACCTGTGCACTCAGCTGCTATCAACGAGGAGCTAATGTGAAGGGAAGACAGTCAGACAGACAGGGAAGAGCAAGCAGGGGGGATTAGATAAGACAAGACTGCAAAAAAAAAAGATGCATCAAATGAAAAGAAAAGGTAAAGACTGCTGAAGAGGGGCTTTTTTTAAAAGAATACACCTTCAGAGACGCCGGTGAGACGGAACAAAAAAGCCATCTGGCAACAAGGAAAAAAGAAAAGCAACAACAAGGGAATAACATCCGAAGAAAGAGTGTCAGAGGTAAGATAGGCTTTCATAAGAAGCCAAGAGGATAGAAAATGACTTGTCAGACTGTAATAACTTCCTAAACTGAAAGCTAAATGTCCTCTCAATGTAATCCAACCCCCTGTTTCCTCTGAGATGTAGAATTATTGTTTTCTTGAGACTCAGTGAGCTGCATTGTTCCCAAAGACATTACCCGAATGACTGGAAATAGAATAATAGTCTGTAAGTGAAACCACAGAAGAAAGAAGGGGAAGAAGCATCTATTAACAAGGTTTTATGTTCGTAAACTGATAATCCTTTAGCGGTATTTGTTTCAAGGTTTTAACTACATTGTAATTGATATCAAGAAATGTAAAGCTGGGGGAATGATGCTGCTGCAAACAGATACAAATATGTATGATTTCTCTTATTCTTCATTTTAAATGTTCCACACAGATAGAAACCTCAGCTTTGTTTGCAGTGTGGCAGAGAATTAATCAAATATTCAATGTTTCCTCTTGCAGGCCACTGGATGTTTAAACCATGACCCTGAGCCTGACCTTTCCATTATTTCTGGTGCTGAGTCTTCACATGTGTACAGCTATGGTGAGTCTAACTTCTCATATTTGGATGTTGATATGAGAACAACAACAGTGAATATGTAATAAAAAAAAATATGAGTACCAGTTATGCTCAAAACTGAATAAAAATGTTAGGCTTTACTGTTTAAATAACTTGATCCCTTGCAGGATTACCAGTATAAACATGTAATGAGGGGAAAATTTCTTTTAGTTCACATTGTCATACCTCCCCTTGTTTGCTTTTCAAAGTCACCAGAATAGTTTGTTAAATCAGCATTTCTTTGGTTAAGGAGGTGTGGCTCCAGTAGTTTGGGTCAGTATTGCACCTGTTTCCCATTTTATCTGGAAGAATTTGGAGGGCAGATGTGGACCTGGCAGCGACTACAAAGTTTCTGGAAATATATGTTTGGAATTGGGGCATATGAGTGAAGAATGAGAGATGGACATGATATAGAACACATGTCATTTTCATTTAGTTTTGGTTTATCATTTACGATACACTGAGTTGAAATCTATCACATAATTAAGCTAGTTGGCCACTGAAATGACTTGCTTTCTGGTCTTCCAAGTACATGATAGGGAAACTTCAGAAACTTTTATCTTGGTGTGTGTGTGTGTGTGTGTGTGTGTGTGTTTGTACATCAGGGAGGCAGAGCCCAGCGCAAACAGAGACAAGCTGAGGAAAGCCTGAGACCGTATATCGGCAGAGTTCGGCCAGGTGAGTCTTTACTTTAGAATACAGAGAAGCATCATTTTTCTGAATGCATGTCAAGTATTTATCACTTATACCTGTGTAAATTTAGTTTTGGGATACTTGCACTCCACTAAAGTCCAGGGGGCACATTTTTTCCACATTAAGTGACAAAAAATATTTTTAGGTTGTTTACATCGCTGGTAAACGATCAAATCGTCATCCAAGACTGTCTGGGACAAATACAAGACAAATATATCAATATGTATGATAAATAAAATTAGCTAACAAGAGTTGATTCAGTTATAAGTGGGTGTTTTTTAGTTTTGGGAGACATCGGATACGTGCAAAACATGGCATTTTGACCAAGAATTTACTCTTCTAACTTTTTTCTAAAATGATCAACTATTGTTTGACATTTTTTTACCTTTAACAGATCCTTAAAAAATATAAAGATGTTCTCATCTGATCCCTTCATGTTTCAGAAAAGCTTTGTGAGCTGTTGAAATGCCACAGTCCTGTGGGATCTTGGTGCCAGGTAGTTCAGGAAAACGGAGTCCTCATCCCCAAGTGTGTTTGTCCTCAGTCCTGTCCAAGGTAAACACCTTGAAGCAGTCTATTAGGAGTTTTGATAATTTTCTGGTTTTGGCCAGAAAATGAACTCAAATGTTTATCTGCATGCCAAGTTGATTACTCACTCTCTTACCCATTTTTTGCCATATAAAACTAAAAAATAAAAAGATTTAGTTAGAAAAATCATTGAGTAACGGAGTTTATTTAATCCAGCTGTGCACAGTGTATGAGCCATCCTCACATGTAGTTTCATATGTTGGCAATGCTTCTTGCAATCAGGCAGAGGGCACCAGTGTGCAGTGTTCTGGGGAGGACCTATGGGAATGAGTGTTTGCTGCATAAAGAAGCCTGCAGAAAGAGACGTCGCACTGGACTGGCTCACACTGGACCCTGTCTGGGTAAACACACGGCACTGGTTATTACACACAGTTTCCACTGTGCACTGCAGCCTATCAAATTAGCTGTTATCCCTCTTGATCAGTCCCCAAGGCTACATGCACAGAGGAGGAGTTAAGCCAGTTTCCATATCGCCTCCTGGACTGGTTTCTACTCTTGAGTCGCATGGGGAAGTCCTACACACCTGCTGCCCCACCCCAGACCTGCCTCAGCCACACCCAGAGGACTCAGCTAGCACAGGTAGCTGCAATTTCATGCTTGAATGGAGCCCAAGAAGCAGACTGACAGAAAACAACAGTCTGCAATCCAAGGGGAGAGGATGTAAACATGATTTATAGTCAACAGTGACCTCATCTAATGATGATGTAAATTAAATCGATATCCACATTAAAATGTAACACCAAAGGAACTGCAGCCGGAAGACAAATATACCAAGGGATCATTTTCACTCCCATTGTAACCAAACCCTCAACATGAAGTTGCTTTCGACATCAGACACCATCATTGTGCCTCACACAAATTGCACTTCATGGATTGTCCGGCGAGAAATCGATGTTAACAACCTACTTTAAGTGGAAAGTAGGTTGTGTTGCTTGTGGTGTGGTTGTCCGCAGAATGTGACAGGGGCTCTCAAGAACATCATGTATGAATAGGATTTGGTCAATGATCACTAAATTATTAAATAAGATAGTGAAAAGAGGGATCACTTAATATCCTCCTGCCGGCCATCTTGATCCCCGGCCTCAATGAATTAAAAGAAGACCTGTGCATTATTTTGACAGGAAAATTCACATACAGTGTTTTGTAATATAATTATTTTTTCAGTAGTTGCATTCATCTGCAACACTAAATCTTCCTAAATTAAGGATTTTGTCATTTGTTAACTCCCGTGTGAATAAAAACAGAACTTTAACCTTAATCTACAAAAATCAAAAGCAATGCTAAAATTGCTATGAGGCTGTTTCCAGGCACTTTGATGCTTTAAACTAAATGTTATGTCAGCATGCTAACATGCTTCCAACAGACAAAGCCAGAATGTTGATGTTGATGTTTATGGCCACCATGTAAGATTAGCATGTTATCATGCTCACATCTGGTAATTATCACGGTAAGCAAACTGGGCCTATGTATTGCAGGTATTTGATCAAAAACTATCTAAAACTGACCTGATGGTGTTAAATGAAAGTTTGGCAGACCATCATGTTAATTGGGATTCATCAGTGAAGGAGCTTAAATAAGTGTTCAAAGTTAATGGTTAATTCGTTCAGTAGTTGTAAAATATTACAGACTCGAGTGAGTAGACTGACAGAATCGTGCCACAAGCATGGCTAACAATTTATGTTTATTTAATTTGTCGCCAAATCAATAATGAAACAGTGCTAACAATTATAAGTCCAACAGTCTGCTGCCTTTCTACAATTACTTTCATCTCACTTCTTCTTCTCTCTCTAGCAAAGATTCACCTTACTGGATAAAAACAAGGATGGCAAGCTGAGCCGCAGGGACCTGAGGAAGCTGCGCTACAAGAGGATGCCGCTGGAGCACTGTGCTACACCTTTCTTTCAGTCAGTCCCACCTCCAGCAACTAAAGCTACAGAGCTGCTTCCAAGATCATAGCTCTTGGATAATCCAACCCTGATACATGACATTTAACTTGGTCGCCTGAAATTTTAATTACTTTAATATTGGCATGATTTGTTTCTGAGCCAGAGGCACATGTTGTTATCATTGAATGCCAATTACTAATTACCCTGATTAATTTTTAATGTTCCATGTATATTATCATGATACCAGAACTGGAGGATTGAGGAAATAGTGATTACTCGGTCCATTCGATAAGTTGGTAAAATCTTTCTTTCCACATGGAGCCTGAGAGATCAATGAGGTACGGCAGCGTTGCTCAATGTTCATGTCACCATCAGCTTATGTCGCACAAAGCTTCATCATGTGAACCTTCTGTCTCTTGCAATATGTTATTTTTTTAGCTAATTACTGAATCACCAAGGGTTAAAAGTGTCACACCGCGATGTGTTTCGCCTACGCTCTGTGACCAAATTGCACCTCCCACCATGCTGTTCTCTCAGCATGTCATCTATCCATTCATCCTCCTTGCCAATACCCTCTTCCTGTGTTCTCCTCCCCTCCGATCTTATGACCACATCATCGCTTCAAGATTTTACTCCTCCTCAGCGTTGAAGCACTACTTGTCCCCTTCTGTGCTTCCTACTTCCCATTCATTTATCCTGCAAATAGATTCATTTTCAGCCTCCATCTCCGTCAATCCCGTCTTCTTTTTCACTCTTCTCTCATTCTTTCATCCTTCCATCTCTTCCCCTTTCCTCAACCATCCATTCTCCCCGCCCAACCCCCATTTTCTCTGCCAGTCTGCAGTGACAGGTTTTGTGGGAGTAGGGCTGGCTGTGTCAATGTCAAGCCATTCCCAGCAATGATAATGTTTATTACCCGCTGTGTCTCCCGCTGCCCATGGATTAACACAAATTGAAGAAGTACCCTTCAGAGATAACGCTGCAGGGTGAACTGAAAGACAACGACTGTGGAAGAGTCCCAATGCAGTTGTTTCCGTGCCTCTGGATACATCCTCAAACTGGCTCTGTATTTTTCCAAATCTCTCATTTCTCTTGCAAAGTTGTGTGCGCTCGTAGCAAGTGCATGGGGTCGTCAGAGTATTAATGAATGCATGTGTTTCTACAACTGCTCAGCTGTCCGCCGGTGCCATGTGACGAAGTTACCATATGTTGTGCTGTGCTGTGTTTGCAGGTCATGTGACCATGACAGGAACAGGAAGGTGACCCTGCAAGAGTGGACAACCTGTCTGGTGGATCGCTCAGAGGCCTGGTTCTTCCATTTTATGTGTCAGTCAATGTTGCTGTCATTCCTCATAGTCACAGATAGATGTTAAAGATTTTAAAGTAGTCTGCGGCCTTCAAAGAAGAGCAAAAGTTCTTCTTAAACTTCGCAAGATATTTGATACATAATAAAGATTAAATGCCATTAAAAATGTTCAAAATAGATGGTTTGGAGGCCAAGATATTCTGACTTTTATTGACTTCAGGAAAATTTACCCTGATAGTATTGGGGTAATATTCCCGGAAAGCTCCCGCTGGATGAAAGTCAACTATTTACAGGTTTCTGACTCTTATAAAAGCATAAATTTTCCAAAAGTCAATAAAGTCAATTTCTGACAATAACATTTATGTATTTTCACTTACATTCCAGGCGATTTCAAACTAATATTACTTCACTTGTTGTTTTTTATCCACAGCGATGAAGATGGGTTCCCGCAAGCTGTGTCCCTCGATCAAAGAAAACCACTCTGTCATGAAAAACAGCTGAACTCTTGCATGTCCTATTTTTTTGTTGCGTGTCCTTTTTTATTGGTTGTTGTGTAAAGAACTCAGCAAAGACAACGTCACCATATTCATCTACAGAAAAGCTATGGGATGACTCGCTGCTTGCTCATCTGTTTGGCTTCTATTGCAGCTTGTAAGTTAATGATTTATCACGTCATCAGATCCGAGCGTCTGCTGACTGTCTGTGCATTCATGTGTGCTCGAATGGATGTCTAGACAGACTGACCGCCAGCACTGTTAATTACATTTGCTGACATTTGTACATTTATGTTGTAAAAGAGCAGGGGAAACATTTACTAACATTTAAACATTTACTTATGATTTTAAATAACGCTTCAAACGACCAATTAAAAGGGAGGACGGCAGCAGTGCAGACAGACAGAGTGATGTATATAGAGGGAAAAGGTAGATGGGAAGTAAAGATGAGGGGAAATGAAATGTTAGCATGAGATGACGTGACCAGAGAAGAGACAAAGAGATAATAAAGGGTCTGAAGGGGAGAAAGGGAGGAACCTGTCATAATGCACTGGAGGAGAGTGAGGGAGGGAAGGAGGGAAGCAAAGTGACTGAAGGAAAGAGAGAGAGAAGTACAAAGTGTGTTTGTGAAAGACGGGAGGAGGTAATGCACTGTAAATGGGAGTTGAGAGTAATGGAGTAATGCATAAAAAATGGATCAGAAATGAGGGAAAGACTGAGAACTGAGAGAGGAAAAGAGAGGGGGAGAGGGGGGAGGGGAAGGCTGGGAAGGCAGGAGGAACTGAGGAGAGGAGGAAATGCAAGAAAGAAAAAAAAAGGTTTTGATGCTGCAAAACATTTCCTTTAGAGCCAAATCTGTAAATAGCTTCTCTGAGCATGATGCAGAATATTTGAAACACTTGACCTCTATCAAGGTCAAAATACTTGCATAATGCAAGCTTGCTGACTTTTTGTGTGTACGCACCATCTATAATACATGCCGTTCTAAAAACTCTTGTTGCATCATGTTTGTTTGCCTCTTCTTTTTTTTTGTGCACGATTTTGTGTGTGGTTTCGCTTGTGTTGGTGCTTGGAGATCAATAGGAGGATGTGAGCGTGGCTTGGGGTGGATTCTTCGGTAGGACTGGTTTCTCTGGACTAATTAGCCTTCAAATTTACCATGCCCGAAGGATGAAGGGGGAGTAAGAAAGACATTGGGAAGAAGATGAAGAAAGTGGGAGAGATCTCAGCACTCAATATGAGATGCAGATTTAGTGGAAGACGGGAGGCAAACAAGGACCGAGGACTGCTCGCTTAACATGTTGTTCAAAAAGAAACTGCATCACTATAAATACGAAAAAACAAGATGTTCTCGTTCCACCAGAAAACTTTTTGATAAAGTGGAGGAGACTACTTGAGAGGGCTGCAGTTTGTCTCCGAGTACGGAGTGAAAAACAAGTTTAAAATGGGAGGAAAAAAGTAAAACAGCATGCGGAAGGAATAAAAGTGGATAGATTAACTGCACTGGACTGTATTTACTAATGATGATTGACCTGCAGAACAGCTCTGAGTACAAAGTCCATGCCCCCACTTTGTCCAGTAATAAAAATGTCTCCTCAATTGCTCCTTACTTCCCCGGGGACAAGTCCCTTTATCCTTAAAAAATAAATAAAATGAGCTGATGGGGCCACCTCTGGAGGTCCAGCACAGCCTGCACACCTCCTCCTCCTCCTCCTCATCCTCCTCTGCTCTTTCTTTGTGTGTCTTCCAACACCCCCCACCCCCCTCTCTGTGCTAATAGATTCCTTCTCATTACCTCTGGACCAGTTTCAACCTCCATTCAACCCCCCATCCAAACACAGTGAGGGCAGTTGTAGATTGATCCACCGAATCCTGCTTTACCTTCCTGTCACACACACAGACACAAACGCACCCTTCCACTCCTACTGTCCTCCCCTGTCACTCCCCACTTGGATATTAGAGGAGGGCCACCCACCTCCCTAACCTTGTTCCCCCACCTCCTCCTCCCTCCTCTGGGTGCTGCTCAGTGATCTGATCTGATCTGTGAAGGCTTGCTTGCATCTCTCTCCCTTTCTCTCACCCTCTCTCACATTTACACACACACACACACACACACACACACACTCACAAGCGCTCCCATTAGACACTGACAGCACAGGAGCAGATGGGCGGCTGGTGACGACATGTTAAAAATAAAGATTCCTGTTAACCCGTTGTCAGCTATGGCACGCCCTCCCTCATGTCACCCATTTCATCTCATCAATGTCAATATCTCTTTATCACTCTCTCTCACCATCAGTCCCTTTTTTTTCTATTTCCTTTTGCAAGACTGTCCATATAAGCTATAACTACCAAAGACAGCTAACTGTGGTGGTAAAAGCATTCTGCACGAGACCCTCTGACCCTCAGGACATGATATTTAATACATGGTTGTCATAAAGACAGCTGACTGCATTATGCATGGCTTGTAAGCAGACATCAATAATAAATGAAAAGGCCAGTTTTGCTGTTGCTTTTCATTCAATTATGCCA
Organism: Acanthurus leucopareius; assembly: GCA_029814765.1. Taxonomy (NCBI): domain Eukaryota; kingdom Metazoa; phylum Chordata; class Actinopteri; order Acanthuriformes; family Acanthuridae; genus Acanthurus; species Acanthurus leucopareius. The sequence continues at coordinate 17,644,952 of JAQMCX010000003.1, read as the reverse complement.
AATGAAATTTTTACTCTCACTTTCTGTCGCTTTCTATGCGGTTGGAGTTTGTCCGGTGACTGAATGTCAATAAATTATTAAACAGCAACACAAGAGGAGAGGAGCTGTGGGATCAAAAGAAATATTCAGGCCAGTCACGATGGCAGTGAAATGGAGAGAGGATGTGTGTGTGTGTGTGCGAGAGCTTGTGAGCGTGTGTCACCCAAGCCCGTGCATCACTTCCAGGTCTGACAGATGTCCGACAGATGTCCAAAGTCTTCTGCAAACAGACTACTACGTGATTCTCAAATCAAATTCTCCCCCCCTACGAAACATAAAAGTTATGAGAACGCAGCTTATACACAAAGTTGCGTGTGTGTAATCTCTCTAAGGTTAATCACCACCCAATCTTCAAAAGCAGCAGGCGTATCGTGCTCTGCCAGATTGCCGACTTTCAGAACTTCTTAGGGACTGTAAAGTGGGCCAGCGGATGGAGAGGGATACAAGACTGGTGGCTTTGAAAGAGAGTCCAGCCACAGTAGAGGGTCCACACTCCAAAAAAAGACCAGTTGTGGCCACAGAAGCCATACATTTATTAATAGCGCTCATGTGCCACTTTTTTTTTTATTCTTCTTTTCTTTGAAGTGATTTTGCAGGCAGACAGAGAGCGAGAGAGAGAGAGAGAGGGAGAGCAGAGGGGGAAGTGAGGGTGGGATCTCTCAGATTTTAGTCTGCGGTCAGACAATATTCCCTCTGGGTGGAGTGGGTCCCATTCACAGCGACCTCAATAGTCCTGCACTGAAGTACCTGGTGAATGAGTGAGAGAAGGCCCCGACTCAGAACGGACAGAGGGGGGAGTTTGCACACAATGTGGCGGGCCTCTTTCTATTTTCTTGATGATATTGATTAAAGAGCTCAGGAGAGAAAGCACGTTACATGAGGCCTGCCATTGTGTGGAGATGAGAGGGCTGCTTTGGGTTGGAGAGCCACTAATATAAATGTCCCCCCCACCCCTCCACCCCCACAATCCTCTGAGATCTACACTTGACCTATAGGTGCAGGACATAAAGCCTTCAATATGTCCGTCCTGTATACAGACTTAAAGATAGTCTCTGTCTGGTAGTTTTCAAGTTAATCACATTAGGGCCTCTCCGTAACATGCAAAGCCACAGGTTTTTAATTTCAGTGGAGAGAGGGGTTTGTTCTGAAACTAAGCCCCAAGCAGCAACTATGGGCCACTGATCACAAAAGACTAAGACTAAAATAAGAGACAAAATGAGAAAAGTATGATGAGAGAGAAAAAAAGGAGTTTAAAAAAGAGAAATATGGACAATAGCTGGTTATCTCAGCTCAGCACAAAGACTTGTAAAAGAGGGAAGCAACTTGTTTAGCTTTGTCAAATCCTGCCAAAGCCCCGCTCTCAAGACCACACATTTATTTATTTATTCATTTATTTCAACTTTGTTTTGTATATTTGAAATTAATAACAGATACCTGTGGATTAGAGAAGTTTTAAGGTACTAAGAGGTGGACTTTGTCACCTTTGGACAAAGCTAGCGGTGAACACCTATTCCCTGTGCTTGTGCTAAGCTAGGCTAACCCTATGCTGGATCCAGCTTCATATTTACTGCACAGATGTGAGGGTGCTATCAAAGTTTTTATCCGGGCTAAATCTTATCAAGACAGTAAAATTAATATTTCCCGAATCCCAAACTGTTTCTTTAAAAAAAAAAGAATTGAACAAATTCTTATTTAATCTACTAATAAATATTAAGATAGTTTCTCAATTTAGCATGAAATTTAACAACTTTAGCTTAGTTTATTTGGTCCTTTTACTGTTTGTTTATTAACTTTGTATGATTGAGAATAAACATTAAAAAATGTGCGTTCGAGTTTATCTTCCAAATTGTGTTGGAAACTTTTATGTATGTGTAAAACAAGAAACAGCAGCAAAACAAGATATTTAACCATATTGGGAGACAGAAAGAACAGAGAAAGGCTACTTTATTAGCCAACTCATTTTTATAAAAAACATTTTTAGCTAATCATATATATAAGCTCCTAATAGAATAAAACAGTAGAGCAAATATTATGAAAAATCAAGTAAGTGACATAGCCAAGTGATAATAAAACAAGAGGAAAATTCACATCCTGTTTCTATTTTTTTAAATTAAATACTTATCTTCAGAAAAGATATATTTTTGCATGTTAGAAACAAGTCAGGAGTCAAATTTTACTCTTTTATTTTAGTATAATACTGTTTTCATTTATTTTTAAAGAATGAACACAAAATATTTGCATAAATCTATTAATCGTCTGAAAGGTCATTCTTCCATTTAAATATGTTCATTTAGAGGCAGTCAGAGCTCCTGATTGAACGAGCGATAAGGGCGCAAAGACAGTGTAACCTCTAACATTCAGTCTGCAGCCACCACCACCCCCCCATACAGATGTTATCACACCAGCCACAGAATGGTTAATGTATTTAACTTTTGCATCACCTCCCTTTTCCCTAAGGCTGCTCTTGACAACACATACACACCCTTTTCTCTCTCTCTCTCTCTTTTTCTTTCTCTCTCTCTCTTTTTTCATCACCACCCCCATTCAGCGACCTCACCACCAACCCCCTCACACTCACCCACTCGCTCCCTCACTCTCAGATTGCACATACAGATACACAAACACATGCAATCACACATGAGCCCATTTGAATTGCAAGTGAGCTCTGTTCACTACCAGAGGAGGTAAACAGAAGGAAGAAGTGAAAAGAAAAGGAAAGGGGGGGGAAAGAGAGAGAGAAAACAGGAAGAGTGCATAGAGGCTTAACTGACCGGATGACATTCACACAGTGTTTAGCAGGACAAGCCTCCACGTGTGAAGAGAAAGAGTGAAGGGAGTGCCTGGGGAGTCTTGCATCGCACCAGGGCGCACAGGAGGCGGGACAGCCCTGAAGGGACACCTTAGCTCTGAAGAGACACCTCCTGAAGTGGGGAGTGAGCGGCACCCCATGGGAGACGGAGTCAGAGGAACACCCGACAACAACCTGCTGTCGCTCCTCCTCTCCTCGCAACCAGCTCTCATCCCCTTCTCCTCCTCCTCTTCCTCCTCCTCCATCCTCGTTCCCTCTCTCATTTGATCCCATCCCTCACTCCCTGCGCAGGAAAGGGAGAGCGTGCACTGAGAGAAGGTAAGGTTGATGCATGCATGCATGTTGTTGTCCTTGCAGAGCATGTGTGTGTGTGTGTGTGTGTGTGTGTGTGTGTGTGAGTACGTCAGCATCTCATATTTCAGCTGAATGTGTAAGTCAGCAACTTGTTTTTACAGTGTGTGTACGTGTGAGGCTGTGTGTGTTTATGTGTGTGTGCATGTGGTCTGTGGCGGGTTTTGAAAAAAGCTGAGGCAGATGCAGGACACTTTTCATTTGTTGCAGGATCGTTTGCATCTTGACAGCATCATGTTTTCGCATGCTTGAGTGCTTCGCTCATCTGTTATCTGTTTATTTCATTGCTCTGTGGGTCTTTTTTTATCCTCTCTGACTACCAATAATTCTCTCGTCATTTAAAAAAAGAAACCTATGACAGTCAGTGGGGCAGGGATGGCAGGGAAAGGGCAGACATGGAGTATGACTCAAGAAAGGGCACGATACTGTGCAAAAGTGTTTGAGGAATATAGGAGACAGACAGAAAGAGAAGCAGGCAAAAAGGAACAATGAAAGTAAAGGAGACAGGAGAGAGGTTAATATATTCAAACGTACATGCAGCGAGGCAGAAAATCAAGCGTAAAATCCTATCAAGTTCCATGGTCATTGCATGTTACCCTGCCATCATCTCGTCAACCCCCACCATGAACCACAGGCCAGTTCTTTGCCCACAGTAGTTTGGGGGGACAACGGATCCTGCAGGGACCACCCTATGCCATTTAATCTGTCCCTGCCCACAGATAACAGAAGGCAGATGGCCCTGCCAGAGCAGAGGGAGATAGAAGATAGCTAATACAATGTGCGGACGGATAGCACACACAGCACTCAACCTGTCCCTCTGAAACTGAGCCTGCATCAACTTCTAAATGAGGGGGCCAAATGAAGTGAAAAGCAGACAGAAAGAGAAGGGGCAGAGGGAGAGAGAGAGAGAGAGAGACAAACACAGCGGGGTTGAAGTATCTTTAATTAAAACCCAAACAGTTTCCAGTATAAATGCAGCCAGTTAACAGTCTGGGATAAACATAATGGAAAGCGGAAACTCATCTAAAAAGGAAAAAAAAAAAAAAGAAAAAAGAAAAACGCTGAGCAGAGAGTGAGCGGGACCATCAAAGTCATGAGCTCCTGTGTTTAAAGGGGAGTGTGTATTTATTTATAGAGGGCAGTAGTTAAGTTCACTGAGCTCCCTCTCTCTGTAAGACCCAGCCTTTTTTGCCTTATGAAAATTCAATTGGCCATAATTTGCTGAGGAGCTGTATGCATATTTTATTAGCGGGCGCGTTTTGAAGAAACAAGCCCGCCAAGCTTTTTTTGTGTCCTCATCTTTATCAAGATTGAATGAGGGGGAGTGTGAGAAAGGCTGTGAGGTTCTGCAGCCGTCTGCTAATATGTGACACATTTGAACCCATTAGACATGGAGGCTAAAGTAAACACCAATCAACTTTATGTGTCTGCTTGAAACGCCGAAACAAATTCATTGCAACCTTGTTGCGTGGCAATGATGGGTTGTTTTTTTTTTCCTTTGATTCCAACCTTCTTTTTTCCAGTTGCACTTTCTCCTCTTTCCTTCTTTCCGTCTCCTTGCCTCTAATTACTCCAGAATCCAACATCCTCCTCTTCTTGCTCTCCATTTCCACAGCCCTCCCTTCCCTTGCCTCCCCTTCCTCCCTCCCTCCCATTTCAATCTGCCTCTCTCCCACTGCATGTCTCTCAGTTAAAGCTTTATGGGTCGTTCACTCCCCTCTTTCTTTGCAAGGATAATGAGCAGGCGCCTCTGTGTGACTTTGTAGCTGTGCGACGGTTTGTGAGTTTGGATCTCGGAGCGTCCCGGGGCCCGAAAGACTCAGATGTACCTTCTGTAGCCGCCTTCATGGTTCCACTGTGATTGTCATCTGATCTATAGGGCACAGCACTGACATAATACACCTTGTTAGAGGAGCACGGGGAGTGTGTGTGTGTGTGTGTGTGTGTGTGAAGACTGTGACTTTGAACAAATGGGTTTTCTCTGGGGAGAAAGAACACTGAGACCTGTAATCATCCTATCTGCTATCACTAAAACACAACTACACACACACTCACACACACACAATCACACACTGAAATATGAATACACACTAATAGAATGTGAAAGAAATGCAATAAGACAGAAAGAAAGAGGGGGAAAAAGAACAATCTGTTACAAGTTCCTCTTGTTAGGTTTTGCATTTAGGTATGCTGATCGGATCTGACTGCATCAGAGCACCTCCAGGTGTTGTTTGTGTGCCTCTCCTCACATCGTCATGGCGTCACTTTCTCCTGATAATATGGCCGCTTAACACCCATGATGAAAGATATTTGGAGAACAGACCCATTTGAACTCCTCAGCTAAAAATAGAAATGTAGATGTAAAGGCACTGACTTCAGAGTGCTATTAGCAACCCACTTCACACTTTGAAAAGTAGTGCGATGGGTGATTTTTTACACTGAGTGTCAAGCTGCGCTACATACACACACACACACTTCCACACATCCACACTTCCCAGAGTAATATAGCATGGTAATTTCTTTCCCCCTGCATGAATTATTCTGTCTGAATAGGATAGGATGTTTCTTCATATCAATGAATCATCCGCCGCTACAGCTTTTTAGTGTCTGTGTGAATGGTACAGTAGAAATTTAACTAAGTGTGTTTGAGTGCATTAGTGTGTGTGCTTGTGTGTTGCTGAAGGGCTCTGATTCATGGTCTTGACCTTTCCTCCGTGCGTTTTCACAGCCAGGACGTGGTGACTGAGGAAGCGAAGGAGTGAAAGAGACAGAGATCAAGAAGCAGCGATGGCGCTCACGTCCCTGTCCTGGTGTTTCGGTGCAGCTTTGGCTCTGTTTTGTGGCCCTCAGTGGCCCCAAGCACACTCGGCCCTGGCACCTGAGAACGAGGTGCCCCTTCGCCCAACAACATGGTTACCAGAAGGAAAGATCACCTCCATAACTCTGCCCAAAGGACGCACTCGCAGGTAAGGTAACAGGTGGAAGGAGGGACAGATATGAAGACAGATGCATCAGTGTGGTCCTGTTATAGTTACTATTGTGTTTAGGAGAAAAGTTAGCTAATAAATAAAATCATAAACAAACAAACAACAAGGGTGCTATCAAAGTTTGACTTTTACTTTTATTTATAGGTAAAAGTACAAAAATATCAGGATCAAAATATACTAGAAATAGTCAAAGCTCTGATAGATTTATTGCTGCAGCTGATAAAAGTGGGTCTAATTTTCATTACTTTATAACTGCTGGGTGGCTAATGAGTTATCTAAGTTAATCCTATTATGCATCATAATTTACTTGTTAAATATATTTAATTAAATTACAATTTAAAAAGTCGCTGGTCACTTAAGTTAGAAGAAATGTACTGGAGTAGAAAGAGCAACTTTTGCCTCAGCAATAAAATGGAGTGGAAGTAAACCCTGTCAGGCAGAAGAAAATGAAAACACTCTAATAAGAACCTTAAAATCAAACTAATTCAGCACTTGAATAATGTTCTAAGTTACTTTTTTACCTCTGACTGTGATGGATTGAGCATTAAAACTTGTTCAGAGCCTAGATGAAACAATACTAGATGAGAAATACTGGATAAATGGTTGAAAAAGTAGCAGTACAAATGTTTTACCAAACATGTTAAAAACAAGAAAAAAAAGAGTCCAACCTGAATGTGAAAAATGTGACTCTTTCTAGTGTGAAACAATAATACAAACTCATATATAATTAATTAAAGTTAAATAAAGTCCACTCAAATGAACACATTGGAACATGGTGGTGTGGATGAAGGAGTGCTTGAGCTCATCTGATGGGTCTGTGGGAGTACGACAACACAAAAAATAATGCCAAAAACAATTAACTTCAACCCCAGGTCCTCGAAATGCTTGTTTTGTTCAACAAACAGCCTCATATTCGAAAGATATTTAATCCAAAAGTATATAAAACAGAAAAAAATCAAAGCAAGAAGTAGGAGACAGTAAATGTTTGCCATTTTTATTGATCAGTGTGTTAATCAGACCTGAGATTAAATGTTATAATTGTCAAACTAAGAAAAGAAACACTTCAAAAAAAAAAAAATCCTCAAGCATAAATGTACATCTATTAGTTGTATCTAATAGTTGCTTGAAATTAGGTTTAAAAAAAACCCATCAGTGTCAGAAAGAAGAACATTTCATGGCTTATGCAAGAAAGTCTGAGATAAAGTGAATCATCCCACCAGAATATTCATGAGACGATTTGTTTTGCCTTAAAAACAAGTTGAAGTCTGGTGGGAAAGCAAATATGTTTTTCAGACCTCAACATCTGACTCCTTTGCAGTAAAAAGTGAACATTTTTCCTCATTTGCAGTTCACCGAAGACACATAAATAAATCTTGAGGCCTTCACATTAAATTTGTCCTTGTTTCCTGTTCAATAACGAGTCACCAACATCCCCCAAACCACCTTTCTAGACAGTGGCTGGTTCCAGCACCACTGTAGAGTGAGTGAGAGGAAGTGGAGCCCATTTGGCCTGAACCTCACGCGACAGTGCCAGTGCTCGCTTTCCGAAACTGGGAGCTGAAAATTGCGAAATGCGTCTCCCTGTGTGCAGCAGTCTGTCCACCGGTGCGGTCATGCGGAACGGCACGACAAATAACGGAGAGAAAACACTGATTCAGAAATTTATCACTCTATTAAATAATCCGCACGACGCCCTTGACAATGACAGTGTCACACATCTGTTTGGAAAGAGCCGCCATCTGCACAGAATCATGAATAATGATGTTTGTAAGGAGGTGAGAACAAATATTTATCAACAAATAACCATGCGGTTGCTTAATTTCATGAAAGGTAACTATCTGTGAAGACATGACAGGGAACAGATCCGCTGTTGTTTTAAAGAGGTGAACTATTTAATATTGACATTCGGGGTTGAACAACACTGATATTTGAATCAAATAGACCAGACCATCGCGGTTTGAATGTTAAACGTTCTTTCACTGCCACTAAACTGCTGTTTAATAAGCGTAAATGTCAAGCGTCACATCACAATAAGGGACTGTAGTTCCTATGCAAAGCACAATCCCAGGCTGTTACAGCAAAGAGGGAGATATTCATCTGAAACAGCCTTATCATATGGCTCCCAGGTCACCTCTCTTGATCTGCTATCACAAGTCTGATCAGCATGTAAGCAAATGGAAGGACAAAGATTGGCAGACGTTTGAAACAAGTGCAAGCGAAGAAAATTCGAACCAGCACACCGAATCGGCAAATCATCCAACAAAATGAAACGCTCTGGAAGATATCTTCACTTCTCATCCATCACCTTGCAGCTGAATTGAAACAGGATGTTATCTTTTTGACACTTCCCTGAGATGAATCAGACAACCTCTTGGGGTTTGTCTCTGGTGTTTTTTCTCCACAGGCTGTACTTCACGCTGAAGAAGAAGGCTCCGGCGATGTCCGTGACCGTCAGTCCCTGTGACCTGCCCATCGAATGGAGCCTGGCTGCTCGCACCCTGAAGGACAAACCCCTCAAGAGCCTGCAGTGTGAGTGAGCAGTAAGACCACAACTCACTTCATCCTGAAGATCACGGCTGCATCTGGCTAAGCCAAGACGATCAATAAGATATTATCATCTCTATTAAACACACAGGGATTTAGCACAGAGCAAAGACTTTAATCTTATTTAACTTTCATATGGCTTTATGGACAGAATTTAAGTGCAGTTGTAGGGAAGCTCAAACTATTAGAAGTCATTTAGAAAGTAATGAAAAGAAAATGAATTGTTTGTTTATCTTTTGATGAATATTCAAAGGAGTTGATAGCTTTAATTTACTGATGAACTCACCTATGTTTTTCAGAAGCAATTATCTCTAAATTTCTATATCAGATAAGATAAACATAATTTTAATTGCATATCCTCTAATTGCTATATTTAATGCTTTGTTTATGCTCAAAGTACAAAAAGATACTCTAGATTTTTCTCTAAATGGCACTCACTATCTCTGACAAGGTCAAAGAAAACCAGTCTGTTCATATCTGGTCATTATAATGACGTTTACATGATTCTTTGGATTTGAATTTTTAAATCTCAAAAGTGCTGCCAATGAAACATTATATGAGCAATAAAATAAAAATTGTGGCCTTGATCTGCAACATTATTGGCTTTGCAAACCAAAGAAATCAAATAAACTCACAAGAATAAAAACGAACTACAGGGAAGCAAAATTTAAAAAACCGCTTCAAAACCAAAAGTCAGGGCAATAAGTGCTGAAGGTAAACCAAAGCCATTAAACTAAAAAGGTGCAGATTTCTGGAAAAGAAAATATGCCCTGGAGTGTTCCACGAGTACTTTCCAGGTTAACTAAACAAGCTCCTCTACACGGTGAAATAACATTATGAAGTTATAAAATGAGACATGAATCATTCAGACCCTGAGCTCATGGGTCCCCATCGCCAGCCTGAATTATTCACATTGATTCTGAAACATTTGGTCTCATTTGAGGAGTGATTTCTCATCTCGAGGAGAGCTGAGCAATGCAGACTGGCGTTGGAGGAAATTTTTCATGTTTAATTGCTAGTTGCATCATTCGAGTGAAGAGCGTGCACTTCAGAATGACAACACTTTAGGTATGAATGAAAATGCTGGTGACCATTTTGAAGTGGCAATTCACATTTTGTTTATGTATTATTTTCTCTTCATCTGCCAGGTTCTGTGTGTTCTGGTGGCCATTGTTAGCTGTCCAACGTGTCCTGAACCCCACAAAATGCTTAAACAAATAGAAAAACACATTTTTTGAAGTGGACTTTAATCAGTTGTTGTATTGTTTTTCTCCAACAGGGAGCACCAAGAAGAGTATGCCTGAGGTCTGGTGGCGAGGTCCTGGGACTGAGGAGAAAATGCACAGCTTCTCCGGCAACGCAGTGGACACCTACAGGGGTCCTTCATACCCCCACGCCTCCATCTACATCGTGAGGCTGCGCTCCAAACAGCAGAGCACTCGAGCTACAGTGTACCTCCATGAAGGCCTTGAGCCCTCAGGCACCTTCCCTCTGCTTCCAGCTGATCCACGAGTTCACACGTTAGGTGTCGGCATGACCAGTGTCACCCTCAGCTGGGCGCCCAGTGCCTCCATAAGCAGCCTCCCACACACACAGAAAAGTTACGATTACTGCGTCCTCGTCAACTCTCAGAAAAATTACCCCAGTCTCTGTGCTGCCCAGGAGAGCATTCGAAAAGAAAAAGATCAGAAGCAAGAAAAGAAGGAGAGGAGGAGGAGGGTGACGGTGTGGCCGATTTTAAAGGAGTGGTGGTGGCAGCAGTGGGATGCTGATCCCGAACCCCAGAGTCAACCTTCAGGCATCACTGATGAGTTTGCCGATCTTGAGTGTGTGTGTCAAGGGACAGAGAGTGTTTGCACAGTCTCTGAGCTCCTGCCTGACACCCAGTATTACTTTGACGTCTTCGTGATGGACAGGGTGAACAGAACCAGCATGGCGTACAAGGGGACATTTGCTCGAACGCACGAGGAGGCTCTGGCGGCGATCACCACATTAAGAGAAGGGGAGCTGAGGTGGGTGACCTTCAGCGAGGGAGGCTCTGACTCGGAGCAGTTCTTCAGTTTCCGCCCGCGGGGGTTGCAGCAGAGTGGCCTCCTCACCTTGCAGAGCTGCAGCACAGGTGAAAAGGTCAAGGTCACCGTGTCCAGCAAAGGTCAGGTTTTGACCTCTCAGTCTCTGGGGGGAGATTTAGCGCACATTTGGCTCCAGGGAAGTCCTTCTTATCTCATCCACCTGGAGAGAGAAGGAACAACCACAGGCCACATCCCATCTGCTACAGACCCAGCTCAAACAGGAGGTCTGATGGCTTCAGTCAAAATGCAGACCTCTTCAGCCTACCACCGCAGAGGGGTCCCATCTTTGCCCTCCACGCTGCAGATAAAATCCTTCAACCGGTTGCGTGGTTGCAACAGTGTCACCTTAGCCTGGATGGGCACGGAGGAAAGAAGTCTGTACTGTGTGTATCGGAGAAAGCTGGGAAAACAGGAAACTGGGGGAGCATCAGCTCTTACTGCACCCTGTCTGGGGCCAGAGTCGCGCTCTGACACCGAGAGGGTTCTTTGCAAGTATTTCCAGGAGCTGAATCCTCGACGGGCCGTCACTACAGCTGTGATCGGGGGCCTGGAGCCAGGGATGGCCTATGTGTTTGATGTCTATCTAATGAGACGCTGGGGGATCCCTATCAAGTACGCCAGCAAGATGGTGAAGACCAGAAAGGAATGCTGAGCTGCCGCCCCCTAAAGGTGGTTTTGGACTGTCCCTGTTAAGGGGAAAATGCATCGGCCATGGACATGTTGTAAAGACTGACCATGAGAACAAAGCCATTTGACTGTTGTGGAGAGACTGTTACCATAACAAGGAAATATTCCCTTTGGAGGAGTTATTGTTATAATCAAACTCCACTTGCACTATCCATGCAAGTAAGTGGAAAGCATATGAGAAGGATCCACACACCAGCAAAAGTTCATAACATTAACAATACAACTCTTGTGCTTTTGTCATTTTGTTTTTCATTGTTATCATGATGATGATGTGCCAGTTGTCCAAGTGCTTATTTTGTGTATGAGTACAAAGGACAGATGAGGTTTGTGATGACAGAAAGTCAATACAAAAACAACAACAGAGACTGTGCCAAATATGCAACAGAAACAGATGGGGCAATAATTAGATAAGATCTGAGACAGGGGGGTTTGCAGTGTATATCTTCAGTGCTGCATATTGTACAGGCTTATAAACACAGATGGGTGCAATCTACAGATGCTTAGTTCAAAGTCAGTGTATCTTTGTGTTCTGCTTTCGCATGAAGCAGTGAAAAATAAGTAGTGACTTGCCTCATTGTCTTTGATGTATTCTTGTGCTGCTTCAAACGCACCAATAAATACTTGGGTGTCTCTACTTTCTTGACTGAGTGATGAATGAATGTGAGCTTGCTATCAAATTGTTCTTAGTTACTGGCGTAGATGAAGCTTTATGCAGCTGAATGCCTTACTTACAAGCTAGTTAGCTTTAATTGTAAGGAGGTTAAACAGGATTATTTTTTTCGTTACTAGGGCTGCACAGGAAAGACTCGTGTTTTAAATTTACAGGGAAAAAAAAGAATCTAGTTTCAGAATGAATGTGGTCTTAAGTGGCTCTTTCTTGTCAAGAAATTTTCTTTTTAAAGACAAAGCTGTCCTTTGTCCAAGTAATTACTTATTTACTTATAATTACCAAAAAAGTACAAAACAAATCAAATATTAACTCATACACTGTGACACTACTTTGGCTGCATATTTTTAAAAAAAAATGCTGTAATAATTTTTAAATATTATGGGGAAAGTTAAGTTAATCATAAGTTTCGGTCGGTCATAATAATTATCAAATAATAACATATTGGTAGCACAGTTAATTATGTCATTTATATGCAAATAAATTCTTGCGAAAAAATTTGTTTCATTTATTAAGATGAAAAAAAAAACTTCCATCGCTTCATAGTAATGTAATCAATGATTTAAAACAATAAAATCCGTCATAATCGATCCTCATTTCATAGTCTGACGCATTCGAAAATGGGAACCAATTAGAGGACGTTTGTGTTTCTTACGTAAGCACGTCTCTGTACGTACGGATGTATCTGACAGGCCAGCGCGCCAAATTGATATCGTCAACAAAGAGAAAGCAGTAACCAGAATCTATCTAACTTTTTCATATTTCATCACTAAACTTAAGCGTGAAAGACGCTTGAGAGGAAATACTTTACCCGTCGAGTCTTACATCATCTAAAGTTACTCGGGAACGATGGGTTTGATCGAGCAGTGCCAGGAGCTCTTCAAGACCTCAAACCTGTACGAGGTTCTGGGCATCAAGAAAGGGGCGACCGAGGCAGAGATCCGGAGAAGCTACTACAAAGTGTCGCTTCAGGTTCACCCAGACCGGGCTCCTGAAGACCCGCAGGCCACGGAGAAATTTCAGGTTAGCTCCTCTCGTTGCTAGCTGTCAGATGGTACATGAGACATAAACACAAGCTAGGTTTACTAGCTAGCTAACACAGCTAACTGTGTTGTTGCAGAGAGTCATCTCCGTCTTCCAACTATCATTAACTTTATGTTTATGGCATTATCAGAAAGACTTTATCATGTAATTTTGCTGTTTGTAGCAGCAGCTGAAATGTTTTGTTTTCTCACTGAAGCCTTAGCGAAAGGCCGTCAAGAGCCATAATCTTAGTGGTTACAGTAAGTGCTAATATACCTGCTGGTAACGATATGTTTCTATGTTTTGAAAGACTCTCCTGCTTTTATATTGTTGCTGATCTGCCAGTTGACTTTTAAACAACTACAAAAATCCTAAATATTATCAAAAAACACAAGCAGCGAATGATATAGGTCAGAGGAGGACGTTGTGGATGTAGTTTTATCTTTTATGTCATTTCATGCAATGATTTTCACATATAGCACTGCGTATAGTTAAATGCTACGTTTTAAATAACTCCAATAAGAAACTGAGAGCCTTCAGGAGAGCCACTCACTAAGAAACTCCTAAATCAAGTAACCAGATGTCAATGTCTGTTTTTTTTAAGACGGTAATATTTCATAGCATTTAAGCATCACTCCTTTTTTTTCTCTATTTCTTTTTACCTGCTAGAAACACCTACTTAGTCATTACAGCATTACAGCATTACCCATATTATGTTAATAGCAACAGAGGTTTTTTCAGTGTCCATTATCATATCACTTAAACCTAATGTAGATATGGCTTCTTAACAAATACCTTGTGTATTAATAGTTCAGTGCATCTGCATATCCATTTTCATATTACTTGAACAAACTGTAAAACAATAAAACACACATCTAAAATTGAGTCTCACATGGATTTGTTTTCTCTCCAGGTGTTGGGAAAGCTGTATGCGGTGCTGAGCGATAAGGAGCAGAGAGCTGTTTATGATGAGCAGGGGGTGGTGGATGAAGAATCAGACATCCTGAGTCAAGACCGCTGCTGGGAAGAGTACTGGAGACTGCTCTTCCCAAAGGTATTAAACAGAAGCAGAGGTTTTCTGACTCAATAATGAGTCACATAAATCACTTTGTTGTACATGTGATAATGTGATATGTTTGGGTGAGTCACTGGTATCCAGGAATTTTATTTTCAATGAAATATAGGAGTTATTGTCACTGCACCTACCATAGTGAAGTGAATTGATGTCTAACCCATTAAATGTATCAGGATAAATGGTGGATTATTTACAAAATATGTTATTTTTCTCCTTTATGTGTTGCAACTTTGAAAAAATGACACATTAACACCTTTTTGACAAACATTTTTGTCTTTACAACTTGCTTTTTGTCATCTTCCATCTCCTAGATTACAGTGCAGGACATCCTTGAATTTGAAAAGAAATATAAGGGCTCTGATGAGGAGCGGCAGGATGTGATCCAGCTGTACGTGCAGCACCAGGGAGACATGGACGCCATCACAGCCTCAGCTTTGTGCTGCTCCATGGAAGACGAGCCCAGGCTCTGCAGCATCATCCAGGCTGCTATTGACAGCGGAGAGGTCACAGCATATCCAGCCTTTACGCAGGAAAGTGAGAAGAAGAAAAGGGCTCGTAGGAAGAGGGTGAGAAATGTGTTCATGGTGGTGCCATAAAATCCTCACAGCTCATATTGTAGTTATTTCATTTATCTACACTTGAGGAACTAGTCTCAATTTATCTAAGAGATGTTGTTGCATTAATCTTCCAGGCTAATAGAGAGCAACAGGAGGCAGAAGAAATGAAGAAAGAGATGGGGCTCGGTGATCAAGATGACAGTCTTGTGATGATGCTTCAGGTAATAAATGCATAAACATATGTATAAAATGAGAGAGGGATTGTTTGTATGTTTTGCTCTAAAAAATTATCCTTTCTCTCTTTTTTTCCAGCAAAGGCAGAAATCCAGAGAGCAGAATTTCAACAGTTTCCTGTCTGACCTTGAAGCCAAATACTCCAAAAAAAGTGGCAAATCCAAAAGAGGAAAGAAGTAAAAACTGTACAAGCTCCAGATTGTAGAAAATAAAAATGTACATAATTCTCAGGCATAATTTGTTCAAAAAACCCACCTTTTTAGATTATCAGTAGCACTCAAGTTCATTTATGAGGAGCTGTTTAGTGGCCTGTGGCCTACTTAGCATTTCATGTGACATTTATAAAAATGTAAATCTTTTATTTCTTGTATGTCTTCTTCATAAACACCAATAAATTCATATTTATATACATCATTTGTACACAGCTTTTTATTCTTTTGTGTAAAATAGAATCAGAAACTGCATCGAAAAAAGAGTTTTGTTATTCAAGCTTTGTCACCTTAGTAGCATGGCTGTCTGATATTTCAATAAAGAATAAAGGAAAACTCCCCATTGTGCAGTAACCTTGATGTTACTTGTCAAAGCATCCCCACATGGCTTTGCTCAGATAGTAAAGATGAATTACCACAAATACAGTTTTTGTACAGACACGATGAATAAAATCCCTTATTTACATTTTTTTAAACTGCCTCTTGTATTCCTACATTACCTTGAGGTGTAAAATTATGCAAACTGCAGACATTTCGTGTCAGTGCTCCTACAGCCACCTCATTCCCTCTTCTGATTTATGTGATATTAACTGAGTTCAAATGGAGAGAAAGGCAACTGAAAACTTGCAAGGCGGCATCTCTTGTTCTCTTTCCAGTGTGCAATGAGAGGCTCTGGGTCAATTTCTTTTTTTTTCTCTTCCTTTTAAACACAGGTTGAAAAATGTGTCCTTATAAAAGATACAGTACCAAACTCTCTGATGTAGCATCAGAGAGGGAAAAAAGTGCTTTTTATTCTCTCTTTCCCTGTCTGGGTGGATGTGTTATTCCCTGCATAGTCATTTACCAGTACAACAACACACCGCAGAGGGTAAAATACAGTACATTCACATATAAATAGATATTTACACATTCAGGCTATAAATACATAGTAGAAATGTCCACACACACCTTGTACTATACATGATGGAGTTACTGTTGACAGTTATTTGTGTTTGGCAGCCACATAAGCTGATTTCTGAAATACAAAAATAGGCTTCTAACAAAAACTTCACCAAAGCAGCATAATACGAAAAAAAAAAGTCTGCTACTTCTTTAAATTTAAAAAAAAAACTTTAGTGGGCACAGATGCTGCAGAGTGTTGCACTTTGTTGTGCTGTATAAAGGTGAATGGCTGAAGAGTCAGAAGCTCAGAGGCAGACTACAAGCCGGGTCTGCTGGCTCTCGATGAGATGCCTCCCCGGGTGTATGACCGAGGTGGGATGGTCACAGGCACCGCAGGAGCTGTGGGAAAGAGGAAGGATAAGAAAATTTAAAAAAAAAAAACACTGAGCCATAAACTTAAATCATCTTACCATTAAGTTAATTTTACTTTAAGCCAGCAGCTGCAATCACTTTTATTCATAGTTTATCTGAGAGCAAAATCTGGAAGAGTTTCGTCAGCCACTTTGATCTGCTGACCTGGGACGGAGGCCTGTGGGTCTGGCTCCTCTTCATCTTTGATGGGCAAGTGCCCCAAGGGGTGATGGGAGGAGTCCAAGAAAGATGAGCTGCTGATGCCAAGACTAATGCCAGTCACCCCGATTCCAAGAGAGTCTGGTGGAATGAAAAAAAAGAAAACTGATGCATAAGAGATTAACTCATGTATGATAAAATCCATCTTAGACAGGCACTGGATGCAGTGGAAGCACAGGAAGACATGAAGCACAGGTTTCAGTGAACAGCATCAGTAATTCCCAACCAGAGTTACACTGAAAGCAGCTGATAAGTTGAGACAATTAACAAAAAAAGTACAGCAAATGATTTCTTAAAGATGGCTAAATTAATGTATTAACAGTAGACACTGTTTGTGGCTCAAATAGTGAAAACTAACGGATAAACACTTCAACAGCTAAACTAACTTGCTAATAGCATATCACACAAAACAGCTCAAGTTAGCTTGAATAAATGGATAAATGGTTCAAATGTCCTTCATACTTATAATATTTCAACCGGTATTAGTACAGATTAACCAAACAAACTGAACAATGACGGCTTAACTGGATAAAAATAATGGACAAAAATATGAACTTCATTATTTTTTCAGTTTCACATCCAGTATAAGGTTATTTAATTCTGACATAGCTTACATGAAGAGTTGATGTGACTTGTTGTAATCTGACAGGAAAATGTTGTGTTTCTAACAGAAAAGGTTGGTAACCACTGCAGTGTCCCACCCCTTTTCCAACAGCATTCTGTGGGTTTTTAACTCACCTGTGGCCACAGAGGCTCTGCCCGGCCGCCCCTGCCCGATGTTGTCCAATACTGTGAAGGAACGACGGTACGGAGTGTCCGACTGCAAACAAAACCAGAGCTCAAACACACTTTCTCTGACACTCAAACCACTAAAACAACATCATCACTGATCATAAAATATAGGATATAACCATGTCAAGTTACTGTATGAGGATATAGAAGATTGTCTGCTTAGGATTAAAGCTGATGGGTTACAAGAGAAACTCCACAGTTTCTCTGCACAATGTGGTACAAAACTATGGACCTTTTCAAGTGGTAGGTCAATGATGATGTTTTGTATGTGTTCAGAAGATTATGGTGATGAAAAAGCTTCTTACCCTGTATGTGTGAGTGGTGTTTGGGCGAGAGAAGACGTCTAGTAGGAGGTGGCGATCTCTTGGTATCGAACTGCCTGCTTCATCATTTATAGCACTGTGGGCGCGACTAGACGGGCCCTTCTGACGCTGGAATAAATGGACGAACACAGTCTTTCAACAACTGATCACAAGTGGTTTATTTAATTTCAGTATTTATTAATGAACTGAATA
The DNA here is from genome assembly GCA_029814765.1 of Acanthurus leucopareius. Lineage (NCBI taxonomy): Eukaryota > Metazoa > Chordata > Actinopteri > Acanthuriformes > Acanthuridae > Acanthurus > Acanthurus leucopareius. The sequence goes on along the minus strand of JAQMCX010000003.1, from coordinate 17,626,879 downwards.
AATGATTACAGCAGGGTTTTTATTCATGCTGTGTGCTTTACCTGGCATTTTGGGGTTACTGGTAGATTTTAAAACTTCTTTTTTACTTAAGAAGCTTTTATTTTATTTGCATATCTGAACAAGTGTTGTACAGAGTTCTTCATTGTCAGTGCAGTTGTGTTTCAGTGGTGTTGCATTGTACCTGTGCAGGTTTGGACTGCTGCCCTGAGTGAGAGGACTCTGAGTCTCCAGTGCTGATGGGTGGAAGGAGTGTGTTTCTGCTCAGAGGCAGCAGCGGAGATGTCAGCCGGTCGCTGGCTGTGGGTCTGTGAAAGTCAACGCAAACAGAAAGGACAATGAGTACTTCTATAGATTTATTGTTCTATGCTGCATCTGTGGCACTAATACATACTTCTCTCTGAACAGACTGTAGGAGTTGTGAAAATTCACAGCAGAGGTGTCGGGATAAGAGTCGAGGTCAATATTTTACTTTTTGTAATAGAACAGTTTCTTTTGAAAATACACTGTGTAAAATAGGGAAATGCAGTGATTCTCTTTCTTGCTGAAGGACAGATGAGAAGATCAATATCACTTTCATGTCTGTGCATTTAGTATGAAGTTGGAGCTTGAAGACAATTTTCTTAGCTCAGTATGGAGACTTGAAACAGGAGTAAAAAACTTGCTCTGCAATAACTGACAAAAAAAAAAAAAACTAAGCTGAAGTTTTAAAAGCTGTTTTGTGTCGGACCATTTTTTTGCCAGGCGCAGTACAATCCTGGACTTGAGTCTCACAGTGATGACAGAAACGTCAAAGTTAAGTTTCTCCACTTTTTCTTCACATCACTTTTCAATCTTTTCACCTAACCCATGGTAATAAAGTGAATATGCATTTTACCTAAAATATCAAACTATTTTTTCACATAAATCATATCTATGTGTTAACTGAGTTTATCATTGGATATTTAGACCCTGTTATTGAATTTTGCAGAAAAAATTAAGAGGCACAGTTCATATCCATACTGCTTCACCTGCGGTTCATGACAAGTTCATCTGTATAGTTTGTTTCACAAATGAAACTTCTATCACCCCACCTCCATTATTCTGCTGCACAGAGCCATAAGGCAAAAGTTGAAAGAGAGTATCTTTTCAAAGTAATCTCACTCTGCCTCTGCACAACCTCAGGGACTATAGGGGAGAATGAGTGAGTGAAAAGCTAAATACAGCAGGAGTTCGGGTGGGGTTGGTGGTGTTCTTGTGATGCCAAAACTCACAGACGTGTCCCTCGAACGACCTCATCCATGGATCCAACTGCGCTAGACTGACTCAGGCTGGGAACCAGTGGCAGGAGGGTTCGGGGAGGAGGGTTTCTGCGACGGGCAGATTGTGCCGTGCGGGACAGCGAGGAAGAGCTCTGCTCCAGGGTTCGCCGAGGCCGAGGTTTGCTGGATGGGACAACACTGGAGCCTGGTCTGTGACATGGCCGCTCCTCTGGCTCCCTGTATGGGAAGGAGAGTGTGGAACACAATTGATGAATGGTGCATTATGCACTCGGCCAAACAAGGTGTTAAGACTGGGGACAAAAACATGGCATGAGTGAGGCGATGTTCCTCTTGTTTTGGCAAAATGTGTTTACCTGTAAATGCATCTCAAATTATATGGTAAAATTGTCACTGATGTAGTTTTCTTTTGTCATTTTGGCACCAATACTAATTGGTTAGACAAGTAAAATGTGTCCCTACTGGTTTCTATCAAGCAGACCCAGGTTCCTCTGCTGCAGGGGGATGCTGTGGATCACAATAAGGTCGTTCAGGTTGTGCTGGGTCGCTGCTGCTCCTACTGGTACCCTTCCAGCCTGGGAAACAGTGTGAGATGAAGGGGAGAAAGTAATGAGGCGGAGGGAAGGTGGGAGGGGAATGATAAAGGGGTCAGGGACAGAGAGAGGTAAGAGGGGACACAAGACATAATACAGAAGTAACAGCAGTTAAATGCAAATAATGAATTTAATGTAGTCAAGTGGTAAATGGTTAGTTATTCCAATGAGAACAATACAGTATTTGTCAAAGAAATAGTCATCTATCATGCAGTGATGTCAAGACGACCCCATATCAGCTATGCCACCAACCCCAAAAAAAAACCATTCATATAGCATAATATGCAACAAAAGCAAAAACTACAAAAACAAAGCATTCCAACATTCTCTTGTAAAATAAAGAAAAGATCTAAAGAAAACAAAAGCAGCTGATGTTGAAAATAGTTTGCAGTTAATTAAAAAGATAACAGGGTTGATGCTGTCGTGTTAATCAACAGGTACAAGCACATTTATTCTAGAGATAAAGACAGCGAGCCGCCATGGTTGACGTGCACACAACACGCCTCCATTTTGGCTCTAAGTGAGGGAGTTACATACAGTGGAAGATCTTTTCTGCTTTTTGGATTTCCGTCTGGACTTGGTTTGAGCGTGCTTTGAGCCCCTTGACTTTGTGTTCTTTAAAGGGAAAAAGGCATGACCGAGGGAAGATGGTTGATACGTAAAGGTAAGAAAAGGGTAAAGAACATAAAAGGGATTTAAGACAGAAACAAACAAATGGAGAAAGACATAAAAACAATAAGGGGGAAAAAGGAAAAGTTGAGAAAAGAAACAGAAAGTACACAAAACACATTGGCAAGGTGAAGGGGCAGAGAGTAAAGGGGAAGGAAAGAAAAGGTGAAATAAGTTAATGAACTGGAAGACTGAAAAAGCAACAGGCAGGAGTGAAAAAAGGTGACAATCACGTGTGGACATCTGGAGTAGAGATGTGTGACTCCAAGGTCAGCAAAACCTCAGAGGTCAAGATGCTGGACAAATGTTATCTCCACTTCTCAGAACTGAAACTATTCAGCTTTAAGGTCTAATTCACTAAGAAATGTTTCTATTACTAAAAGCTTAAAATTATTATGAATTAAACTAGAAGACACGATTGCATATATCAGCACCAATGTTTTACTTATTACCACTCGACTTAATCATTTTCTGTTCATGTTAAATACTGCAGGTATTATAAAAATGAAGTTAAGTAAAATACAAACTTCTCCTGACAAGTGAGGGTTTTGTTGTTTGTTAAGTAAACACAGCAATTTGGTGCCTTATGTCAGTATTATAATTTTCTTAATTAAATTTTTTTCATTGCACCTGTTGAAAGCTGAAATAAATGAATCTCAAAAAGGAAAAAAAGATGATTTGCAGTTCTGAAAATGACCTCCTGAACTGCTGACAGCGATGAAAGTGAAAAGTGAAATGGCTTCCTGCCTACTTCCCCCCAGTCAGACCCTGCTGCCTCTGAGCAGCCCCGAGACTACTGACCTGGATCTGCAGGCCAGCTGTGAGTGGGGGCACCTTGCTCTGGCCAAGTTTGGGCAGCATCGTGGGCAGCATGGAGAGCAGCATGAAGGGGTTCTGGGAGTCTTGCTGCACGGGGCTCAAGCTCCCCGAAATCTTTTCATCGTCTGCCAACCACAAATACAACCCAAACACTGTGCATAAGAGTGGACATTTGCTAAAATAAGTTATGTCTGATGTATGCAGTATAGTTTAATTCAGCCCTACTTGAGGTGCAGCATTCCCAGTGGCGCTGAACCAGCTCTTTCATCCAGCCAACCAGCTCCCGCCACACATCATCAAACAACAGGTCGAGAACAGCCTGACGGCGACACCGGTATGGCGAGACGGGGGGCAGACAGTGATGCCTCCGACCCGACTCTGAGCAGTCCTGCACCCACTCATCCTCCCTGTTAAAGACAGATACAGTAACTCAGGCAATTTTAGTTTTTTGGAATATGAACATTAATGTCTAGCGCAAGTAAAATGAATAACTCACAAGTCCCTGCTATCAAAAGCCAAGTATTCCTCCATCAGACCCTCCACTTCAATCACTCTCAGCTTGTCAGGAGTGCTGGGGCCACTGGAGGTGCCAGAGGGCCCATCCAGTTCTGCTGAGGAGGACTTTACCAGCAGTGCTCTCCTGCCCTGCACATTCAACCTTTGCCACATGACAAAGACACACAGAGTTAAAGCCTTTAATTGGTACATATGCTGTAAAATGGTCTGCTCATAGATACAAACCCATGTTCTCTGTAAAGAATACATGAACTCAAACCCAGCTGACATCTACATCTACAGGCTGAAAACCAGGGGTAAAATCCTGACATGAAAGTACACACATGCATGCACAAACTCACGCTTATACCCTATAATGCCAACTCACTTTTGAGTGTGGCCTTTTTTTGACCAGTCTACCGTAAAAAGTGGCAGACTTTGTGACTATTAATCACAGCTAACCAACATGACTTTGGGCCACGAACTCGATTAACAAGCCAGAACATCTAGGTCGCAAAACCACAAAGTCAGGCACAACTCCTCTATAATTAATGCAGTAACACCAGTCATCTGGACAGACAGCCAACAACAGCAACATGCAGGACTTCTTATGCACCATAGTTTGACAGTTTTGAACATAAACACTGTCAACCATCCATTTTTTACTTAACTCTTGCAAGAGTTTGCCAGCATTATGGCCTAATAAAATTGTGCCAAACTGTTTCCGGGCAATAAAATTGAAATGACTGATTTATAGATGTTTCAAATGAGCGAATTATATCTTTATACCTGGTCTCAGTTAGGCAGTTCTACATGTGTTAAAAATCATGGTAAAATGTGCCTTTCAAATGAAAGTGTATCTAAAATGTATCTAACAGCTAAACCTTTGACTTTTATGTGTACTTCTTCCATCAGATAATCACAGCCATGCAGTTAAGACTTACTCTGAGCTGCCCTTCATTTTCTCCTGGGACTTCACACTGCTGTCTTTGCCTGCTGATGGGTTGCTGACAGAGGTGCCTTTCACTGAAGTAGCATACCATTGGAAGCCCTCATCACTGGGACACACCAACTGAGTCCCTAGGATCCTGAGTGACACAAACACACCCACACACACACACACAATGAAAACATAAGTAAAGGAATAAAGTTTTCACACAAGTGTGGAATGTTTTTCTGCAGGTTCCACACTCAACAGTGATCCTGCTGCTGCCCAGTTTTTTACTAATTTATGAAAGGTCAGGAAGTTGGAGGGAAATGTACCGAAGATGTGGGAAACGTGTGGCCCACTGCTGACATTCATCCTGCAGCCCCTGGAGTATCCCTCCTACGCTGCCTCTCCCCTCATACAGCTCTTTGTCAATCTCCTCAAACATTTGCTGCACCTGCCGTGACGCTGCCTTGTCGAACTCCTATGGGACAGAAAAATAGAAAGAGACAGAAACACAAGACAGAGAGCCAGTCATTCTTCTGTTCTACATCAGCTCTATGACTGAAAGCTGCTTCTTTTCTGTCTGTTCATCTGTTACTGGCAACATATCACCAGACCTTGGTTCTTGTTTTGTTTTGTTATAAGATCTCACGGCAGACTTCATTGTGCATAGTAATGCGCATCTAAAAACTCTTGTGAACGCATAAACGTGTTTGTGGTCAAGCTGGATTATTTAAATGCAAAAAAAAAAAAAAAAAAAAAAAAAAAAAAAAATGGGTGGGACCCAAAAAAAAATTATATTGAGAAAAGGTTTTTTTTTTTT
>JAQMCX010000003.1:17589759-17621283 GCA_029814765.1 Acanthurus leucopareius | reverse complement strand
ATTCCTCTTTGCAAATTATTCCCCAAAAAAAAAATCTTGTTCCCCCCTCAACCTTTTTGTGGCAAACCTTTTTTATTTAAATTCAAAAAAAAAAAAAAAAAAAAAAAAAAAAGGGGAGAGAGCCAAAAAAGAATTAAGGTGAGAAAGAGTTATTTTTGTGTAACTGGGATTTTTTTCTCCTTAGAAGCAGATTGAGGATAACAAACTGAATAAATCATAAAGTCCTGGAGAAGTTTTGTAGGACCAGCTGGGGCTAGAAAGCACAGCATAAAAACAAAGCTTTACCCAGTGGAATCAGGCTTTGCAAATACAAAGAAGAAGCAGACAAACAAGGCATGTACCATTCGCTACAGTGACTAGTTGTATGTTCTTCTATAGTTCTACACATTTTTTTTCCCAGAGGTGACTGTAGTTTAAAGTCAATAAGTAAATCAAAGTCTGCATGAAACATAAAAGTATGTTTGTGGAGTCTTTTCATCTTTGCAACATAATAATAGAAGGGAAGGTGAGAAAAAGCTAGAGGGAAAGCAATGTTGTGTGTGTGAGAATGCTTGAGTTTGTGTCTTGTCTGACAGACAGAGGAAGGCTGGCATCATCACTTCACATTACGATCATTTTCGCAGGGGCAGACTTACATCGTAGCCCCAGGAGAAAACAGAGCTCCTTTCAGTCGAGATGCCAGTGCCTGTGGAGCTGTGGATCCCTGACCACGACTGGTTGGAGTCTATCGAGATGACGGTGGGACAGACGGAGTGGCCTGAGGCAGCAGATGTCTCTGAGCTACACAGACAGGACAAAGCGAGTTGTGAGGTTATTGTACAGTTTGAGAAGTAATGTGCCACCGAGTTACATGTACCTGAAGGGGATATCCCACTCCTCCTCTTTCAACAGCAAACATCACCTGTTTGAGTCACAGAGTGAATTTACCGAGTGTATTCAAACACCTTGATTCTCTGTGTGTAAACAAACCAGGTCTCAAAGTGGAAAGTTAAGGCCAAATGTCAAAGTAATTGAATATTCCAACAGCCCACCTCATTATTTATTCTTTTAACTTCTCATCTGAAGGAGGCAATGTGATATCAATTAATCCACTGCTTCTGAGTGTCTTGTTTCACATAGCGAGAAACTGAGAATGGCCTGTCCACTCAAGACGGTGTAACATTACAAAACATGAAGGTAAGAGTACATGTGTGTGCTAGTTGGAGGTATTTTGATCTTTTCCTCGTTCTGACATTACCAGACTTTTTCCTCCTTTCAGAATAATAATAATCCAATAAACCAGGGTTGCCTGGGTGTATAACAACCAGCTGTTACCTGTTGTGTGTAGAGACAGATTCCTGGAGGTCATGGAGGTAGCGCTGAGGGGTTTGGTTGTCGTCTGCTTCCTCTGGGAGAGGGTGGTGGTCAAGGCTGCTTCTGGATAACCCACGACTGAAAAAAAGAAATTAATAAACATTCAGCAAACAGGTCCACTTAAGAGAGTGCATTTGTAATCACATTTTGGAGAAGAGAACCTGCTGTTTTTAGGTCAGTTTGGTGGTTTTGCATGTTTTAACCCTTTGAATACAATCATGGGCAATTTCACTTTACAACCAATCCTTTGGCATCATGAAACAAGGACAAGTTGTTCCTTCAAATAATAAGGCTGCTAATTACTTGAAAAGAATAAATAGGCAATCATGTACTGTATATTAAGTCTTTCCAAACCGGGAAGACCACCTTGATGTCGAGGATGGACTGTCTGGATCAATTAAGAATAATATTTTACACTGTCATTTGAACGTGGTGAAGACAACCATACATCGCACTTTCCCCCAATATAAAATAACAGCATTGAGCCTCTGACAGCAGGGAAAACATTGTATACATTACTCAGCTTATACAGTGATAAATTCATCCCTGATTATTTATGTTCAGTACTCACATCTCAAGTTTGTGCGATACAGGTCTCCTGTTGTACCGTGAAATCATTCTCCTTCGTCTCCGTTACAGACTCAAACCCTCGTCTCTCATTCTGGCCTCCACGTCCTGGACTCGCTGGGAACAGTCTAAATGGAGGTCTGACATTTCCTCAAGACCGCAGATAACCAGTGCTAGGAAGAAGGACAGGGCTTTGGCTACAAATGCTAACGTTGTTTATAGTTGCAGCTTATGTCAGAGGGAGGCTACGCTAGCTAACGTTTCATGGACGGACAGATATAACATCAACAAGGCATGAACAGCATCGTATAATTTCTCAAAAGACATTTCCTGTTACAATAAACTTGCTACATTAAATTAGCATCTCGTGTGGCCAAGAAGTTTCCTAAGTATTGAGTTTACATCTTAAAATGTGAGTGTGTGTGAGTGTGAGACGTTAGTGAAGCTAGCTAACGCCACCTCAAAGGCTTTTCTTGGCTAATGTTAGCACCACCAACAACAATAATGCGGCTGTCATGGATACGCAGCTTCGTAACCCCGTGGTCTCACGGGAAATAGATTTCGGACTACCACAAAACAGCCGATCCATTATGTACTCTTTCACCACAACTCCCAGCATCACTTGCAACAACGTGATCACGTCCCTAAATTGTATCCGCTAGACGATGGTTGTTACCGTTTCTGTGTGTTAAACTCAAAATGCGCGTTATTTAACCAATTGTTTGATTTAAAACTAATTTATTAAAATCATTTTTCAATATATATAAATTTAGTATATTTTTATGTGGAGCGTCGAAAATAATTTAACCGTAGGAACTATTTCTTACATGATTGGCGTAGTCGGGTGAAAATTAAAGTAGGACCTAAACAGTGACAAACTGGCGTGTTATGGACGTATGATGACATGAACAGCGTTTAATATTGTCACACAAGAAAATTTCTCCAGACTAAATTGTCTTGCGTCTCATATTTAAAACAAAACAAGAGTTAAGGTTGGTTGATACTTTCCAAAGACTGGCTTGAATATTGCCAGTAATTGTTTGCGATCAGCTGTCGTTAAAGTTACATGTATGAGCCCAGAACTAGTGCTAATATTTCGCGCTTACTGTCAAGTTCAATCTAGACACTTGTTTGGGAAACGAAATTCAGTTTCAGAGGAGAACCTAAAATGGCATTTTGAAATTACTTCCAAATGAAAACTGAATCCAATTTTGAACTGGAGCCCAAAAGGCATGTGTAGATTGAGTCGTGGCAGTGAGTCTCATGTTGGTAACCAATACTCAGTTTCAAAATAGATCCGCATAAAATAAATTCTGTGTTTGGCTCTGAAATTATAATTTTAACTGAATGAAACAGGCTATATTTATAACTGCTAATTCAACTTTCCCTCTTAGAAACAGTACAGAGACTTTATGCCTACCGTATCTATATCGCTTTCGTTTTCTGTTTTTAGTTAGGTCATTTGTAACAGTACTACAATGGACGCCCTGCAGAGGAGAGTGGTTCTGGAGGACATGGTCCAATACAAACTCTTCATGATCACGCCAGACAGTTTAAATTCACAGCAGACTGAGGAGCATCTCACGCATCTGGTAGAGGAGATTATGGCCAAGGTTGCCCCAGTTCTGATACAATACATCTGGCAGCATCAGTCATTCAACCTCAAGTATCATCCTGAGAAAGGTATTATCTTAATTCCCCTCAGTAACTGAATATTGTGCAATGTTAAATAATGTGACAATTTTGGTTGTGCAATCCACACTAAAGACTTGTATGTGGTTTTTATATTAACAGGTGATGTCCCTGCTCACATTGGAGGTAGCACTCAGTTTGGGGACAATGTGGAGGATGAGTGGTTCATTGTTTACCTCCTGCAGCAAATCACAGAGGCCTTCCCACAGCTCGCAGCCAAGTAAGATAAAATGGGATTTGAACTTACATCTTATATCAAAGTGAAACAAATTTAACAGTAAAAATGCCATTTTACAGTGTTTTAATATGGACCAGTTTCAGTTGTTCATCATTTGCTTCCCTTCCTCTAACTTCCTTTGCATGTTTGTGTGTGAAGAGTTGAGGACAATGATGGGGAGTTTCTTCTGATTGAAGCAGCAGATCATCTCCCCAAGTGGCTGAATCCAGACTCCAGTGAAAACAGGGTGAGTCCAACAGAAGAGATGGCAGATGTGATGATTGTTGCCTCTTGTAAAAATATCTTCCTCTTGTCATTGTAAGTATTAAGCTTTCATAGCTCTGCTTATTCTCTTTTTCAGGTTTTCTTCGTAAAAGGAGAGCTGCACATTCTGCCCTGTCCCTCCAAATCCAGTCCAGTGGGGATTTCAAAAGATGTGGTACCAAGTGTTGCACAAGCTCTAGCACTGCTTTCCTCTCACCCAGAGGCCTGTCAGGCAAGCCCTAAGATTTGTTTGGCTGTGAGGAAGCGACTGAAGGGGTGAGATTCCGTCCTTATGTGTTCAAAGTCTATTTTTTAAGCACAAATTGATCAGAGATTCAACCTGATACTTCTTTTGCCACACAATTAATATAATACATTTAAAAGCTTAAGAAAGGTGTCTTTGCAGTTGTACATATTGTATGTAAGTGTATATATCAAACATTACAAAAGAATATCAATCTTTACCTTCCACTCCTCACAGGTACCCAGAGAAAATTAAAACTGGCCTCCATCGTGCCCACTGCTTCATACCTGCAGGTATTGCCACTGTGTTAGCTCAACGCCCAGACGTGGTCGCACCTGCAGTATCAGCTTTCTACCTGCGGGATCCTGTGGATCTGCAGGCCTGTCGGAGCTTCAAGACCTTCCCTCCAGACACTCGAGTCCTCACCATGGTAAACACACTAAGAGACTAATGACTGTAGCGTTCTAAGAAAGAAGAAGAGGTTGACTATTTCATTACAAATAATTCAAAATATTTGTTCTATTTTTATGCATAAATTTATTTTATGCATAATGCTGCAATAACTGTTTGTGTTTTAGTGTTTTTTCAGCTTTTGTTAAATGTCTTTATGTAAAACATGACCTTATACTTCTTAATATATTTCCAGGTGACATTCACACGTTGCCTGTACGCTCAGCTGCAGCAGCAGCAGTTCATCCCGGACCGGAGAAGTGGCTTCACTCTGCCTCCTCGCTCTCATCCTCAGTACAAAGCCCATGAGCTGGGCATGAAGCTGGTGAGCCATCGTCTATTTCTGCTTCATTCTCATCTGTCTTTTTGCAATTAGTTAAATTGTGCTTTTTAATGCATTTGTTAGGATGCCATGCAGGCTGCATTGAGGTTTGTAATTTTATATTTGACTGTATGTTTACATCCACCTGTGTGTGTTTTTGTGTTCTGCTCCTAGGCCCATGGCTTTGAGATCCTGTGCTCCAAGTGCAGGCTGCCATCGTCAGAGCCTGATGCCCCTGTCAGTTGTAACCCTCAGTGGAAAGGTTTTATGGATAGTCTGAAAAGGAACGACTACTTCAGGGTAAGTCACTCTTTTTTTAATGACGAGGTCAAAAGGAAGGGTACATACTTAGCAACACCTGGTGTGTTAGATGAGATGTGAAAGCACCAATTTTTTGAGATGCAATTTAAGCAGAATTTCTCCTAGACAGAAAATTTAAGTTTCTGACATTATTGTTGTCATATGCAGGGAGAACTAGAAGGATCAGGCTGTTACAGAGAACTGACAAGATCTGCAGAAAACTTTTTCAAACAGTCTGTGGCATCAAAATCCAGGTGAGGACTGTGGCTGTGTATGCATGCGCACAAGACTCAACACAGTATTTATATGCCTGCTTGTGACACGCAAGTGCATAAAGTGTCAAGTGTCATCAAGTGTCTGAATGATCTTATTGTGTACATTTTCTTAGTGCTTCATCTCCAGGTGAGGAGATTCTCCAGCTGCTGCACAGCTGCAATCCACTCAACCTGGAGGAGCTGAAGAAACAAGAGTCACAGCTCCCCCAAGAGGACAGTGAGTGAAAAACAATTTTTGGGTCAAAATCAAAATATCTGAGTGTCTCTACAACATAAAAACTTAGATACAACTCTTGCAGCGTAATTTGTGAAAAATGTTTGATTGGACATTATTTTCTGGTCATTCTGTATATGTGGATATAGTGGATAAATCTTATTTTTTAACCTAAAAATGAGGCTTACATGGCCTTCCTCAAATAGAAATATTGCCATTGTCTGTCTCTGCCACCTGGGATTTTCTGCTTCCAACCGTCTCCTTTGGGTTTCTATCCTTTTGGTATTCATCCTCCATTCTCTACCTTGTGCCTCTTTGAACTATTTTCCATAATTAGTTTTTCTCTGTGATTATCTCCAGGTGACAGCTGGCTCGATATCACAGCTGAGGATTTGGAGCGTATGTTGCAGGAAAGGAGTGGGGTGAGAGCTGATGTTGGTAATCAAAAGTCCAATTCCACCAAACAGACAAAGCACATCAAGGATGCAGAAGAAAGGAGAAATAAAGCGGAGGGCGACAAGGAGGAAGAGGAGGGCAGTTACAGCCTGGTGGCAGTCAGTCAGGGGATGAAGAATTTCCTCAATGCCATGTCCTCACATGAGGGTGCTGAACTGCCCTGGTGAGAAAGACTGACTGACTGATTTTCTGGCCTTTTCCAATTTTTTTCTTACGGTATTTAGGTTTGCAACCTTTTGGGGGGGGGGGGTTGTATTTACATTTGCATTGTACCAATAACAGCTTTCTCTTTGTTTTTGTTTTTTCCTTTCCAGGAGCAGTTCAACTCAGCCTTTCAGTTTGGACCCAGACTCTATGGCCAATGCACTGGACCGGCTGCTGGGTATGCGGAAGTTATGATGTGAAGTAAAAATAACTAGCAGAGACTCTCCTTTCTGAATCTACCTGTCTTTTTTATTTTCATAGGAAGCAAAGAGGAGGAGCTAGATTCAGATGATTTAGATGATGATGATGAAAGTGATGAAGAACAGGAAGAAGAGGAGGGAGAGAGAGAGGAGGGGTCATCTGGTCAGGCAGAGGTAAACGGTGCCGAAACTTTGGACGGTCTCAGAAAATACATGGACCAGATGGATCAGGAGCTGATGAGCACTAACATCGGAAAAAGCTTCAATCAGACGGTAAATAAATGACTGTAGTCACAACCTTGTGCAACATCCTGAATCCAGTTACAAAACTATTTGTTTTACCTTTTTTTTTGGTTTTGTTTTTGCCTTTCTGCAGGATTACAACAAGGCAGGTTCGGACAATAGCTCCCCTCATCCCCCTGCTCCGGACGGACCCTCAACACATGAAGGACCTGAGGAGCCAGAGGAGGAGATCCAGCCTCTTGATGTCGACCTTAACCTCGTCACAAACCTGCTGGAGTCCCTCAGCTGCCAGGCCGGACTGGCTGGACCAGCCTCTAATCTGCTGCAGAGTCTGGGTATACACCTACCACCCAACTCTGATCCCTCGTAAAGGACTAGAAGTGGACTTAGATAATCAATGAGTTCATTTTTAGCACACACAGCACAAGAAATTATGACTCGAACTTTGATCAGGTGTACAGAGAACTTTTAATACATGCTTCTTTCTATAATGTTTGTTAACAGTGGTTGTTTTTGGCAAAACTTACATTAAGAATAAATATTTTTTGAAATAAAGTTTTCCTCAATTGTCATTTTAATTTATTCAATATTAACAGATGCTCCTTGTTGCACCTTCATTAGGTAGTTCATGTTTGTTTTTATCACATTGTTAATATGAAATAGTTAAATACGTCTTTATAATTTCTAACTTTACATAAAAAAACATACTGATTAAATAATAAAAGCTTATTCTTAAAAGAAGAAAATTTAGCTTATGATAATAACTCATGTGGACTCAGAGAAACTGGTTCCAGCACCATTGAACTGTTTTCATTGTGATCCCATTTCATCTGACAAACACAAGCAGCCAGACTCAATAATGGGCTACTTGTGCAAACCTCCGGTTAAAAATTCATTCAGCCAAAGTTCTGAGCTTAAAAATTGCTAACGATGCTGAGTCAATGAGTAAATGTAATGAAGTGCTTTCAGAAGTCTGTGTACCAGACAAGTGACCCTCATCGTTCCCCTTTCTCACCTGAAACAACTCTCAGGATCATTCAGGGGAGAGTTTTCACAGAACTTGGGTTGAAAATTCATTGAGTGAAACATGAAGTTAAAAACTTCTTAAATACTGTTAAGTTAAAAAATGTCACGTACAGTAGAGTCTCAATGTTTGTTTCAACCATCAAGAACTCTTGAGTTACACTTTTCAGGAATATTATAAAAGGTCACTACAGTTATTCTCAAATTTACTCAAGTTTTCATGAATATTCTTTAAAACTGTGCATAGACTTTAGCTTTATATTACTGTTTACCCACACTCTGCCTGTCGCTGTTGTAAAAATGTCACGCTGCTCTTTACTCAGACACAATAAGCTGCCGTTTGTTTTGACTGGTTGGTCTCTAGGTGTTCTAAGTTTTCTGATATCATCACATCCTGACAAATTATTTATAGGATGTTCTGAAGTGATAAAATTGCAGAAAGTGACCCGTATTAAGGCCGTGTGTGGTATTTGTTAGTACTATTAATATTTAATGTAACAATCTGAGCATTCCTTTCCAACATGACTTGGAACAGACCTATAGAGATAAGCGCAGATCTCTCACCCAGTTGTAAAAGATAAGCTGTTTAAGTCCTTGCAATATGCTATCATGGGCACAAGGACATTGCTTTTTCTGCTGATTATCTACATTTAGTCTAAGGTAACCATACTAGATATGTAAGGGAACTCCCCTTAGAGAGAAGGTCATATCACTGAATGGAAGAAAAAGGTGAAGTTGTTCTTGACCACAGAATAAACTGACGCTGTAGTCGATGATGTGGATTCAGGTGCAATGTCATGCTGATACAGCACAAAATCAGTATTTTTAGTCCTTAAACTACAACATTAAAAAAACGGCTGCACAATCTGCCTTGCTGAGTGAAGCAACGCAGCAGCAAGCGGTGATATGCACAGAGCCGATATACCAACCAGGAAGTTCTGTACCATCCCCAGCAGGAGAATAGCGAGCAGGTATCCGTGGAAGAGCAGGCTGTGCCAGTTGCTGTGACTCAACACATGCCAAGGATTGTCCGGATGCAGCAGCCACATGATGCCCAGCACCCAGCTCTGGTTAACCAGCAGGGTGTGGTAGATGTTAAAAACGGATTCCTGGGCATCAGGCGGATGGTGACGCTCAGCCTCAGATACTTTAGCCAGCCAAGTCAGGTAAAGACTGTGGAGGATTAAAGCCAGAGGTGCGTAGATGTACTCCAGAGGCTCAACACCTGCCAGATGCTCGGAGACTGCAGTGAGAGACAGAGGGAAGGGTAAGCTAGAGGGCAATTTGTTGTGTGGTAAATAGCCACCAATGTCACCTCTAAGTAACACTTAATTTTTTTACCTGTGATGGCAAAAGATGTTCCACACAGGACAGAAATCAGAATGGAGATGTGAATAGATGGTAGAAATACCAGCTTCAGGTAGAAGCTGAGACCCACAGTTACTAGAGGCAGGAGAGGCAGGGTGAGGGGGTAGAGGCCGGCGTACGGGTTGCTGGCTTTTGCCCACATGGCAAGCACATTATTAATGCTGTTACAGATAGCAGGCACTAGCATCCTCTCCCCCAGTGACCTGGAGTAACGCCTGAGGGACACCAGATTCAGGACATGGAGGAGATTTAAGAATAAGAGAGAGACCAAAACCTAAAAAATAGAAAGAAAAGAGTCACGGTTTGTATAAAAACTTATGTGATAAGATGTTAAGGTCATTGATTGCTATCTTGCAACACAGTATTACAAAATTAAATAAAAGCCACAACCCCTTCATGCCACACTTACCTAAGAAAATGACATACATTTGTATTACACAAAGATAGTAGCACATTTTGAAAATATATTTTGCAGTTTACCAGTATGCATGTGATGCTACATATTTCTGACACATTATACCTGGCCCAAACACAAACAAACCCAAACAAAACAAGGTAAAAACTAAAAATGTATGTAAAGTTGAAGCTAACTCTAAGTCTTTAAGCACAGGAGGAAATAGATAGCAGGCAAACATTCGAAAAGGAGAGAGGATAGCTGTATAGTTTTTTTTTTGATAGAGATTTGCCAAGCTTGTAACTTCTTAGAAGGCAAATTTGCTTAAGATAATAAAGTAATTTATTGTTACAGCCAATGGGAAAACCCTTGTTTGCAGAAGATGATTCAGGTCACATGCTGATTCATTCATGTCCTAATATTTAGAAGCATAATATGTAGGTTTATGACCAAAAGGCCCTGACAGAAATGAAGGATCATTTTTCGGCATGTGTGGATATAAAGTGTAATACGCCCATGCTCTTCCTGTTATTCGTTGACATTACTATGATATGGCACGGAGTTGAATTCAGCTTTAGTCCCTGCAACTAAAGCAGATAAGACATTATCATTAAAGTCCATCACTGTGTGTCTTTTTCAGTACATGCAATACCTGACACCCTGATACTTTGTTAACCTTTACACATCTAGAAAACTAAGCTCTTTCAAAATTCAATGCATTTACAACAATGTATGTTAACAAAGATTAGAGGATAGCTAGCTTAACCTTAGGGCAAGGTGACAGTTCCTTAGTCAACCATTTGGTTAAACATCTATTCATGCAAAGGGTTTTTCAGCACTGAACTTTCTCTGTCACTCCCCACATACATTAATGCTAGCACATGCGCTGTCTCTCAAATAGCACACACCCTCACGGCGCTGCACTGCATAGGTAAAGTTTACTGTGTTAATGATTAACAAGAATCTAATAAAAGACACTTATATTTTTTTTAATTATTAGTGAATATTCTTGGTTTAAAACTGACTTATTATTAGTAGTAGTAGAATTAGCAGATAATTTTTACAGTTTTTAAAAATAAACAAATAAATGATGAATAAAAAAAATTGAATTTTAAACAAATGGTACTTTAATGTGAGCATGGTGGCTGTTTTATGACTGTTGTCAATGTGATGGCAGAGATAATGTATAGGCAGGTATAACTGCAGCGTAAGCAAATAACCCTGCTGTCACGGCACACAGTGCTCTGTGTAAACTTAACCGCAGCTGAGACACACAGTGCAGTATTCTCATTTGTTTCCTTATTTAATAAAATGAACAGGTTGCTGATAGCAAGTGAAGGGGACAATGCAGTTTGCAGGCACCAACCTGGGCAAAGCAGAGAGCCACTGGATACGGGTAGTGGTACTGAGGGATAAAGATGCCAGCGACAAAGTTTCGGAGCTTGTCAGCCAGGCCATAAATCACCACGACCACCAGGCAGAGGGTGGGAAGCAGTGGCTTCAGTGCATGACTGGACAAAAGTCTTTTTGTTGCTGAAGCGCACCATATCATCCACCTCCCTGAACTGTACACAGAAACAGACATGAATCAAGCTTAACAAGGACATTTTGACATGTTTGTGTAACTTTTCAGATTACACAAGAATTACAGTTACATAAAAATGCCAGTTTTACCTACAAAAAAAGAGAGAAATGATGGTAAAATAAAATTGCCTTTTAAAGGGAAATTCAAAACCAGCATGTTCTTTAATTAAAGCTTAATGTTTTACTATGTTGACCAACTTGAGATGGTTGTTTTGTTTGTAAAATATTAGTCACAAATGAGAAATTTACATATTTGCCTCAAGAAATCTAACACAAATACACCATGCATGTATGCTGAATAAAGTTTGCCTAAACAAAGCGTTGTCTCTTGTTTCCCTGGTTCAAAGAAATGATATGTAATTTGTAAAAAGCACTTACCTTCTACCTAGAAGACATGCTGTCATTCTGTGCTGGTGAGTTCAGGGATCTGTTGTCTGCCAGTGTGACAAAAAGAGAAATTCACATCATTTTAATATTATGACCCCAGTAAGAAAATCAGTATGTCACCCAAAGAACAACAGAGAATGACCTGGCTAAAATATTAGCTTAATTATTAGCTAATGTTATTGCTGTGCCATATGCAATATATATTTACAGATGATCTCTTCAACTATTGGAGCATTTTTGTCTCTTATGTTAGAACTTAATCGCTACATTGCCACCAAAATTGGTTGTTTTCTTGCTCTTGTTAGGTTTTATGTGTTGTAACTTTTAGCTGGATAATTGTGAAATGATTTATAGCTCAATATAACTCAAATGTCTCTTGATAAAGTCTTTTCCACGGCTGTGGTGTTTGTTACTGTGTAAAAGGACATAAAATCAATCATCTACAGATGCCTCGTCGTAAAAGGGCTCGCTTGAAAAAATCCCTGCGAAGTTTGTTGTTGTTGGCTTTAGGTCAAGGCTCACTTTCGCCACAACTTTACAACATACACAATAAAATATCAGCTACATGCTTTAAGTATGTTCCTAACAATATTCTGCTCTGTAGTAAAAAATATTACGTAGGCTAACTTGTAGTTATTTATTGCCTGTTTTCATTTCACTATTATCTGTAACCCTCCTTTGGCTTAAAACTGACTAATATAATTATTTTGGGGGGAAAAAAGAAAAAAGAAATTCATGGTAGGTTTAAACAGTGCTGGACTATGTAGGATTCATTGTCTCGTTACCTTTCCTCAACTTTGCAGCTTTGTTGCTCAGTGAGTCGTATTGTACCCATAGGAATAAAAACAGAGTAACTACCTGTTTGTTTAAAACATTAACAACATGTATTCGTTTTAAATTCCCACACTGTAACACCTTTATACAGCCTCATTTCCTTTCTCCACATCACACTCTCCTCTTGCACAGAGGCTAAATGTATATATCCAAATGTATCCTACTTGCACATTTTTAAATTTGCATGTAAAATTTGCAAAATGAGGTTAGGTAGCCTTACATGTAGGCTAATCCGTTGCTATTTAAAAAATAATAGGACACAGTGTAAAATGTAAATTAAAAAAAAACAGAAATCAATCTTTATAAACAAACTTCAGTGGTTTTATTAAGCGCTACTAAACTCATGAACCCTAACCTTAATGTAATTAAAACAAAAAAGAAGGTTTAAGATGTTCTCATGAAGTGTAAATCACATACAAAATGGCGTTTAGCAAATTAGGATAAGGATCACATGCTCATATTAATCATTCTCAAAACAACATCAGAAAAGTCATATAAAGCTGTGTGCTGATATTAAAAAAAGCATACAGCTACTGAGAAAAAAGATATAGAAGGATATTTAGAAAAAACTCACAAAACTAAAAATATTCAGAAGAGCAAACCTTTAAACAAGCCCAACAAAAACTTTACTTACCGTTTAAAATTCCTCATAAATTCATATTCAGTCTTAAAGCCAATCATGCACTCCGCGTAGCTCTTCCGTTCACTCCTACAACCAATAATAATGTTTCCTTAATGAAAACATCAGCAATCCCGTGACAGCAGCGTGTCTGCTATCACTGTGTTGACTGAGCTGCTCCGCTCTGCAGCGAACATCAACCTCTTCTGTTACCACACTGTGGACTTCGCTCCTGCTCTGTTTGACCTCCTAAGTGATTCAGTGGGACAGTTATTAGAGACAGTTATTCAAATTCATACTAAACCTCTGTGGAAGTAGTTATCATGGGCCAGGTGCACCTCTGTGCTGATACATATCACTACACATAATGTTAGAAAGTGAGAAAAATAACTGACTCATGGGAGGAATCTGACTTGTTTGCATGCTATTTCTTTAAATTTTACCGCAGACTGTTATATTTACGCCTCCTGATTGTCAGAGAGAAAATACTCAGCTCTGTTTCACTCCAGTTTTAACACCTGTTTGTGACATTTTTGCTTTTCCAGTTCAATGTTTACCACCCCATGAGGGCATCACAGAGCCCATGAGCCTCATGGCTGCTTGAGTGAGGGTTTGCTTAAGTAAACACACACATTAGACTGAGAGGATGGGCTCTGCGCAGGCTGGAGCTCAGACAAACACAGCAGCAGTGTGAATGGGAGCCTCCTGATTGATCCAGAATACTATAGCAACAACATGATGTTATGTTTGTGCCTAATTCATGAGATGATGTGGAGAGCAAAAAAAAAAAAATTGTGCAAGCACATAAATTATGTTTTATTAGGAGAAATTAAATGCAAACAAAAAATGATTTATTTTCACTCAGTTACTTTTAATTTAATTATTCGTAGGATGTGTGGGGCAGTGAACTGAAGAAGTATTTGTTATGAAACCTTTTTTTTTTTTTTTAACAATTTAGAGTAGCTAAGCTGAACAAACATAGGAAGAGGCTGTATATATATATATATATATATATATATATGTGGCCAAATGTGGAGTTTGTCACTGAAGGCTGCCTCTCACTCTGCTCCAGTTTCATTGAATGGTGGACTGATGACAGACTGACTACTAACAATTGTTAAAGTTGTATCGTAAAAATTGATCAATGCTGTCTTTCAATCAATCCCTAGAGATAAATGCTATTACATATTGAATATAACTGTTGTGATCAATAAAATTTATATCTGCCAAAAATAGCTTCATTTGGTCATTTTCATGTTTTCTTAGTTATGGCAGCTAGCAGTCACTCTTCCTCCCAAAACTGAACAAAGAAACTATTTGCATTTAACAACAGATTGGTGTTTTCTTTGGCCACTTCCAAGAAAAGCTATTATTCAGTGTAGTCAGAGTTATAAATGCAAATTAATTTAATAACATTTGTACTTTTACCCAACAATTGGCCATGTTTTTGTTATGAGGAGATTCCAGTTAGGTTTTAAATACATGAAACTTTTAAGCTGAGCAGAGAAACTGGTTTTGTGGGAGACGGCTGATTTTTCTGCTGGTCTAAATGTGATCTGTCCATGAATGCAACATAGTGTAGTGAATCTGTGTAGGCATGTGTGTCCAGTTGCCATTGGAGGTTAAGATCACATACAATTGTCATCTAAACCATCAGTTGACTTAATTTCTTGCAACAAGAAAGCTTGAAAAAAACAACGATTGTTGTTACTAATGAAGGCTGATCAGAAGAATATCTCAGGATGCTTTCTGGAAGTGCTTTTTAAAAAGAAAGCTACAATCCTGCTGGTGTGCAAAGCTGAAAGTAAATTTTCTTGCTCGTTGGTGTAG
The DNA here is from genome assembly GCA_029814765.1 of Acanthurus leucopareius. NCBI lineage: Eukaryota > Metazoa > Chordata > Actinopteri > Acanthuriformes > Acanthuridae > Acanthurus > Acanthurus leucopareius. The sequence continues at coordinate 17,606,243 of JAQMCX010000003.1, read as the reverse complement.
TAATGGTATCTGCAGAATTTTATCCATCTGCACAGAGTTTTCCTTTGAGATGAGTTCAAATCCCTCATGATTCTCACACATAGAACTGAAACCCAATATTTCTGAACTTGTAGTCATTTTTCTGTTCCTATCAAACTGTCGGATCCTTGAAAGCCCTGAGAAGCATCGAGCTGTGCCAATGTTTGTCAAAGCTCTCGAGACTGAAAACAGTCAAACTGCGAGGAGAAACAGCCAGGGCTGATTTAACAGGGTTGTAACAACTGGCTTTATTGTCTTGGTGTGTGTTCAGTGGAATCGTGACTGAACATGAAAAGGCCACAGCAAATTGAAGTTTTTCTTTTCCTTCCCAGCTTTAATCTCTGAAGATTTTTCACTGGCTTTTCAATCAAAACGCTGAAAAAGTGACTATGGAGTCGAGAGCAAAGACTGGCTCAAACAGGAGTTTAAATTGATTTTCAGGTAATGATCTAAAATTAAGTGGTGGGGAAAGTTCAGGGTTAAATCAATCTGATGAGACGCATCAGTCCTCTTTAGTGCACAGGAGAAGACAGAATGTGCTGTGAAGCACAAACCTATAATTTTAGAAATCATTTAAAACAAATGATAATAATAAACAAAATAAGAACAGGACAGTTAAACCAGACAGTGTTTCAACTCAGTGTTTTTTCTGGGCAAACAGAGAGCTTCCAACACACTTCACTAAACAGACTAAATCACCTGCTACAGGTGTGATTTCAATCAGTGATCTGCAGGTAAGGCACCTGACGCTGTTTATTCCATTCAGCCTTCTTAAAACTTGTAACATTATTTCCATTTTAACAAATGCACATAGACATCAAGTGTTTAATATCCGAGAAAATAAAACTCTATAAAAAGTAGAGAATAAAAAGGTTGTCAACTTAGCATTTTGACTGTAGCTCAGGAGAACAACAGGGGGCAGTCACACTCTGTCTTTGAACCTGGTGGTTATATACTGTAACTTTCTTCCCTCACAAAGCTTTGGAGGTATGTTTGAAGGGATAACAGGTATTAAGAAAATACAATGAGTTAACAGGTATTTGATAAAGCACAATATTCTAAAATAATTCATATAAAAAAAATTTTTTTCCTGGAATTGTTCCCAGCAGCAGTCATCAAAGTAGATGTATATTTACTCTAAGGTGTTTGTACTTAGGATGTATGCATAGTGTGGTCTGGTGTGTCATTGAAAAAGGCATTGGCAGGAACAATATGATACGCCTGACAAGCAGTGCAGAGTTTAATAAGATCCTTTCAAGTATGTTGGTATTGATAAATCTTGTTTACTCCCATCAATAACCTTTGGTAAAACAGACAGAGTAACTATGTTCAGCTGAGGATCATAAGCAGCAAGAGGAGAACAAAACATTGCAAAGGTTGCTGTGAGGAGGAAGGGTAGGGCAGTGGTTTTGGAGTACAGAAAGGGACAAGAGGTGGAGAGGAAGAATAAGTGACCTTAGGGCAAAGGATAGGTGTTGACATGGCTGAAAGTGTCAACTGAGGGACACTGCAAAACATGAAGTAAGATTTTACACCTTAAAAATTTCAATGAGGGAGCTAGGAATGAGTTTCATTTTTTTGCAGCTAGATGTAGTAGTGGCCACATGGCATACAACTTTAGTGTTATCTACATTGTATATTGTAACAGTTTAATTTGAATTTGAATGCATTTTTATGGGAATATCTGAGACAGTTGTAATTTGTTTTACGGCTAAATGTGTCATTTGCAAGTTTTATTAGACACATTTTATCGCTGGATCCCTTCACTTGGTGCATATTATCTACTGACGTGAATTATTTAATGTCTTTTTTAACTGTTTTACCCTCTCTGTCCTGATCCTTTTCTAATAAATGCAAGCTATAACTTTTCAACTTCATGTTTGTTATGTTTAATCCGAAAACTAGCCTATCTCCCAGGTTTATTAGTACTGACAATGAACACAGTTTTGTGTCATAATAATGCCCCGTTAGAAGTGCTCTTGCTCTTTTCCAGTCCTTCCTCTTTCTGTTTTCCATTTGTTGCCCTAATCTCTGTATAACTGTGAGAGAAATTTGAAATTTGACGAAGTTATGTACACCACAACGATTGGGAGTTAGGTCTCTCCTGCGTCACCTGTCACAGCCAGCTACCATGTGGTCCTCTAGAGCACTCAGACGTTACTGTGTTTCCAAGACCACCAGCTAAATTAAGGGTGAGCCTGAAGCTGAGTTAAGTAGCAATCATAGCTACAACAAATTGTGCATGGTGGGTTTTCTCAAGTCTTTCACCTCATTCTTCCGGTTGGGCTTTTTGAGAGAATTTTTTTTTTCAAAGATTTTGACATCCTCTCTTTGTTTCCTGTCGTAGCATGTTCTTCTAATGAAAGCCTGGTGGAAACAGCTGATGCATCTGTCAAATTATTTAAACAAAATGGGCGTAGTTCTGTCCAGGTAAAGAAATCTGATGTTTTTTTGTTGGTTTTTTTTTTTACTTGTAAAGAATTAAATCAGTGCATTAGTGAGATATCATAAATTTAGATTTGTATTTAGCTCCTTGTAATGTTGCTACTTTACTGTCTTCAGATTTCCCAGAGAAGTGCAATCTGAAGACAGTAAAGCAATCTCTGTTTACTTTACAGGGTGAATAACAGTTGCAGAGCAGCCTCCAAGGAGCCTGTCAACACATCCCAACCAGAAAGCACCATCTGTGACAGGGAGGCCAACAGTACAAACAGTGATCATTCCTCTATCATACCTACTGGGAACAAAGGTAAAATGAGTATTTTTACCCCTAACTCTTACCTTTACCTTAAAACAGCACACAGAACTACACATTTGACACACTGTACTCCTTTTATTATTTCCTATCTGCAAACAGTTTGTGAGCCAGAGGAGGTGCTGATTCCTGCTCTTCCACAAAGAGCTTGTGTGGAGCCGGGCTACATTACCCCTCAGCAAGCCTACAACCTGCTGAACGCAGAGGAAAGCCAGCCTGCCTTGTTCGATCCATACTACATGCTTATCCTTGACTGTCGCAGTGCAGAGAGGTGGGTGCTGCAGATCTATTTACCAGTTTTCTTTAAAGGAGGAAACTTTGACATATTTTAACTACGGTGTACATATAGATAGTCCTATAAAGACAACATTCATACATGTGACATGCAATCCACCAACAACACTATCTTGCTTCAAAAGTTTGATAAATACGTTTCAACAAAAACTAAGTTTTAAACTTAAAAAATAGGATTTATTGCAGGATCTTGTACTTAGACTGTCACAATACTAGATTGTCACTGCACAATTATCATGACCTAAAGAATTTATAAGAATATCATCCTGATATTTATAGAGAAACTGAAAAAATGCCATAAGTATACATATATTTTATACTTTTAGGTAAAGGTTAACATCACAGTAAAATCCCATTCATACTGTATATGGTGACTGAACAACTTCTACTACTGAACATTATAAAAGTGCTTTGCATTGGCAAGTAATTGAAACTAGGCCTCCGAGACATAAACTCTACTACTGAACCAACAATGCTATTCTTATGTATCTATATCTTGTCATGTACTTTGCTGCCCCCAGGTGGCCAATTGGTGTTCTCCTGGGGGAAGATTTTTGTTCTATATGATATTTATTTGTTTTAAAGGATCAGGAGAAATAGCAAAATATACAACTGAATGTCACTTTTGTTTCCACAATGACTACTCTTTTTACTCTTTAAACTGGATTTCCATAGATACAAAGAAAGCCATGTGGTGACGGCAAAAGCAGCTGTGACCGTCATCCATCCTGAGCTTGGCTGTCTTATCAGCTGCATAGAGCTTCAGAAGTACTCTATAATACTGTTGTATGCAGAGGAGGGAAGCAGCCCAGGTCAGTAACTGCATCACTGCATCTGCTTAGCACCAGCATGCTAACATCGCTGTTATGACATTAGTATTTTCCTGAAAGTACGACTACTCAGCTTTACGGCGCCACCAGCCTGGCTGTAGACTCTTCAGTTTTGTTGTCTTTCACTAGACTGTTTGATTTTCTTGCTGTCTGTGTCCTGTGTTGAGCCACTGTGATTGTTTCTGTGTGTCTCTGCTTATTTCAGTGGGCAGTGTGAAGGCCAGGGCAGACTCTCCAGACCTCCAGCGGTGTTTCTTCCAGCTCAGTGCTCTGGGAATGGACCCTGTCATCTTGTTGGGTGGATTCTCAGCCTTCAGTGCCCTCTATCCTTTCCTCTGCACACCACGCATGGTCCTGCTAGAGGCGGAGCGGCACACCCTCACAATCTACCCCTCAGAGATCCTAGAGGGAGCTCTCTACCAGGGCTCTGTCTCCCAGGCATCTGACTATCGCATCATCAAGAACCTACATATCACACATGTGGTCAATGCCACTGCCAACTGCCCCGATGCTTTCCCCAACACACTGTGCTATCTGAGACTGCGTCTGAGCGACAACGCCCAGCAGGACCTGGTGGAGGCGCTGCCAACAGCGTCCAGGTTCATCAACACGGTGCTGAGGGCTGAGCCTGCAGGCCGTGTCCTGGTCCACTGCAGCATGGGCAGGAGTCGCAGCTCAGCACTAACACTGGCTTTCCTCATGGAGCATCGATGCTGGTCACTGCTTCACGCCCTGCGCTGGCTGAAAGAGAGGAGGGCATGCACGGCACCCAACGTGAACTTCCTGCGTCAGCTGCTGACCTATGAGGAGCAGTTGTTTGGGAGCAGACTCACCTCCCTGGATGACATCCGCCGATGACCGAAGTATGAATGGGAATGGAGATGATACATAAGATAATGTTTTTATACAGTTTGTATTGAGAGAAAATGTATATTTTTTTTACATAAAGAAAAGTGTCAAATAAGCTGAGAGGTAGATTTTATACAGGAGGAAAAATTTCTAGAAGACTGGATAGGAGTATTTCTCCCACATGTTTCATGATAATCTTCTGCCTCCGCACAGTGTTTCTTGTCATTAACAGCAATATTTATACAGATGTTTAATGTTATGATCCCTGTGTGACTCAGTGTAATATAATCCTTGTTATGACATTATGCTTGGTGATGGCTGATAGAAGCTAGAGGTTATAATAAACTGTATCTTTTACAATAGAAGAGTTTCTTTTATTCATTGTGATGATGTTTTTGAGTCTTGCAGTTTGTTCAACCATAAGTTTTCATATGGAAAAGTGTTTAAATACTGAGTTGCAGCTTGCATATGGTCAGTATATCTCTCTCATACACACACACTTAGCTCCACCCTGTTGAACTCAGTAGCTAGCAGAAGGAATTCCCTCCCTCCAGTCACACTTTAAGGTTGGATGGGAGGAATTTTCTGGAATGTGGGAGAAATAGGAAGCGGAGACCATTAGGAAAAATTGTGAAAAATTGGTTTCTTCGGCCAAATTAAAAATGGCAAAACTCCACAAAACATCAGTTTGAACAGAGCTACTGATCCCGATGCTTTGTCAAAGATTTATATCAATGAATATATATTGTAATACAGAGTAAAATCAATAAATAAGTCACGATATAGTGGACATTTCACTATAGGTCAAAGAAAATGAGGGGGCTCATCCTAGTTTTGCAGCACAATTCAACACGTGGCAAAAGATTGGCCGAGACACAGCATTAAAATACTCATCCGTGCCTGTTTCACCACGGGTCAAGTAAGACAGACACCTCCCCTAGCAATTTACAAACGACAACCCCTAAAGTCTGCAGTGGCAGGAGGCTGCATGCATGTGAGAATCTGCACGTAGCAAAGCTTAGAAATCCAGCCCTTACCACCAGATGGCCAGGAGTGCACCGAAACATCACAGACAGAGGAGAACCACCACACAGCCTCCGTGTTCATCCTTCACGCCGTTGAAGAGCACCGAGTCCGGCTGAGTTGAGACTTCAGTGGACTAAAATAACGGGGACACGTTTCTGCCACAGGATGCTCTCGTTAAGGTAACGTAAATATTGATTTCGAAATCTGATAAAGATGGGAAAAGCTAGAGTGTGAACTGAAAATTGTGTTTCTAAGGCTGCATTTGAGTCAACCTGCAGTTTTTAACTGTCTTTTATGTTATATATTCAGTGTTTTCAGTAGCGACCGTTGAGCACCGCGAACTTTTCTATGACTTTCCATTGGACTTTACGTTAGCCGGCTAAGCTAGCTGAACACTAGCTAACCTGAATGAAAGTTGATGAAACGTGAAAGTTCTCGAAAGATGCTGGGAACATGGTAAAGCTGAATCGATTAATATGAAATAAACTTAGCAAAACTCAGCCACTTTAAGTCGAAATTAGCAAGAAAAACGAAAGAAAACGACTCCTATGGAAGCAACATTAGCTTCTATATTGTGGCATTCCAGTGCAACGCTGCGTGGGATGCTGCTGCCTTCACACTATTTACACTGGATAAAACACAATGAATGAATAAGTTTTACATGATAATACATTTTGCTACAACAGTCATATTGTCTACAACGATATATACTGCACTGAGCTCATGATACTTGGCTATTTTGGAATGAAAACACAACTGGATATCTACTTTAAACAATATCTACATTGTTTTCTTGTTAGCTAGCTAATTATCTAAACTCGTGTGGGCGTAAACTAACAGTGCAGCTGTTTTTATCTGTAAGTCAGGCAGCTGCAGAGGTTATCGACGGGTTATAGCAGGTAATATGAGTCAGACTCAATGGGTTTCGCTCAGTCCTGACATGAGTTTCCCCGGCGGGGAGGGGCGAAGACGTGGCAGTCCTCTTCCATCCACATCCTGTGTTATCTGACTCCACAGCTTCAGCCTCTCAGGAAAACTAACAGAACAGAGTTTAGATGAGGCCAATTTACCACCTAAAAGATACATTAATTAATCCAGATTGAAGGGAAAATTGTTACATTTGTTCAAAACTGTATCGATTGAATTTTTTGTGATATTATGGGATCACTTTGCATATGAAATAACTTGCTGGCTGATGTAAAATATTGCTAAGTCATTATGAACCATATATTTTTTATGTTTTTTTGAAATGATGCTTCTTTTTTGATACTTATCCACTCAAGGCTAAATTTTCCCTGCATTTAATTCTTAAAAACAAAGACCTGGTTATTTTTCATAGTTGCTTTTTGTCATTTCTTTCACTTTAAAAAGCAATGATTCCTCAGCATAAAATTGTTTTTAGATATAATATAGTAAAGCAAAGTTAAGCTCTTATGAGAAAAATCTGCACACAATGCCTGTTTTTCTGTTTTTGCTTCTTCTTTTCCTAGCATTTAAAGTCAAGAAATGAAAACAATTTGTGTAGTTCTGGTCTCTGGAGTGTGTTGAAAGTCATTCAAGGCAAAGCATGAAATGAGGGGAGTGACTGAAAAACACTATAGCAATTTTATTCAAAACTCCTTGGATACAATTAACATCACAACTTCTGATCTTGTTAGAAAACAGTTTTTATCTAAAAATATGGAAATTAAAAAGGGTGAGTTTTTCCTTGCTTTTGGGACCCCAGAGATACATCCAGTTTCCTCATTATTAACATGAGGCTGTGAGGCTGGAAAAAAAAATTCTCTTAATGAACATGTCTGAACAGAGCATAGCCCAAATTACACATAGTTTGAAAGGTCAGGTAGAGAAAACTTTAAGGTTCATGCAAATTAGTTTTCTACCATGTTGCCTCACAAGTGTCTTAAAGGTTAGATGCTAAATGGGCTGTCAGGATTTCTTGAAGTCTGTACATGTCACATAAACATGTTTGTGCATTCACTACCACTCACTCATATTTGTGGTATGACACAAAGATCTAAATTATATCTATTCTGCTTTCAGCTTTAATCCCGACATTACTTTTCTAAAACATTATAACAAGAAAGAAGCACCTTAGCTGTCACCCTGTCATTATAATAATTATATTCCACTAAGTTTTTATCCTGAAAGTCAGAGTTGCAGAGGCATATTTGTGGTGTTTTTGACTGAGTGGCACAACAGACTCTTGAAATACAGTGGGGAAAGTTAGAGATGATAGTAATTTGCATTTTGCCTTACAGTTCAACTCAGATATATTTGAATTTAATATAAAATTCATAAATCTTCATTCAAATATGTAGAGCAGATTTATTTCCCTTTCTCTCTGTCCTGCTGTTGACCTAAATTGAAATGTCTTATGCAGAAATTCTTTTATTTTCACTGAAGGATTGTCCATGTGGCAAACCAGAACCTGCCTGAGCCTGTTGTCTGCTTCCAGTGACAGGCAATACAAATCTGCATAGATGCTCCTTTCATGCCTGACCTTATGTGTACTAAGTGTATGTGTGCATATGTGTGTGCAGGAAAAAAAAGTGAAAAGTGTCATTAAATGTCCTTTTTTCCTGACCAACGATCCAAGACTCAGAAATGTTCGAGTTACTGTTATATAAGACCAAGAAAAGCAGCAATGTCTCTCGTCAAAGGACTTGGAACCATGAAATATTTGGCATTTTGCTTGAAAAATGGTCTTGCGTCGACAGCCTCATTTCCATGCAACTGTGTCAGTACTGGAGAAAAGTCTGGCTACATCCAATATCATTTTACAAAAGGTCTTGCTTGTTTGTGTTTCTTTAAAACAAACACAGTCTTATGTGGTGTTCAGCCAAAACGCAACAAAAATACCCTTTCCAATAGTAACACGCAGAAAGTGGAATGAAAGAAGAAAGCCTTGAATAGTCACCAAATGGCAGGTCTTTACCCACAGTCTTCATCCAGTGAGTCAGCCTGCTTCAATTATATGCAGATAAAATTTGTTTAATTAAGTTATTGCTTGTTTTATTACTTTACTGAAGCTTAACCAAGTTGTGATTTAAGGGAAAAAACAGAATCTGGACATCCTGGTCTTCTAAATCAGAGGCTACTGTTTTTGTGGAGTCAAAATAACCTCACATTATTGGAGTACTTGTAGTTACAAACCCATTAAGCTTTAAATATATAAGTAGTAGTCTTGAAATAAAATGCATGAGAGAAGTGTGAGAATTTGTCTCTTAATGACATTATCAGCAGTATCCTTTGTCCTTGTCATGTCTGACCTGAGGAATGTTTTGTCCAGGTTCACCGTTTCTTGTAAATCCAGTGAAGCTTTTGAAGCAGCAAGAGAAAAGCCTTCCTCAACATATTTTCTTGCCTGTGTTTTTTTTACAAACTATATTATCCAATAAGACACCCAAATTTCTTGTTTACTAATCCCTGCTGTTTTGGTGACAAAGCAGGTATTGCCTTTTGGTTAACATTCCTGCAAGAGAGAGTAAATATTATGTTCTGTGTACACAGCTCTTAACTTGTGTTGGTTTACATCTTTCCATCACCTTCTTCCAAGTCCGCTCCCTTATTTGGCCGAATTTTTAGCATTTTTAACTGTATGTGCTGCACACAAGTTCATCGTGGCTCAGATTTAGCTATACAAATACTCATTTTTATCAGTTTGTTAACAAATTATCTCAAAAAAGTCCTAAAAATACTTGAATCAGGATGAGGTGTGTGGATTCAGGAATTTTTAAGAATGCATGTGTTTTATGTGCCACTCTTCACAGACCAGAAGCCTTCTTGCAGTTATGGCTGTGCCATCTCCAAAACCAAACCAGTTGACACCAACCACAGACTTATATTTGGCTTTATGAGGTGGTTGTGAGGCTGCACTTCTCAGGGCTTTGAAGAGATTTTCTAAGTTTGTTTAGTGCAAGGCTTTGATAAATTTTTTCATCACCTTTTTTTGCTATTAGCTATGAATAGATGTTGTAATGTTTTTCTCTGTGTTAACTGGTTGGTCAGTTATACTAAGTCACAAAATTAAATGGTCTTTCTGCATACCCTTAACAACATTTAACCATGCAGATTTTTAGACTGCTGCTGCTTAGACCTCTGGTGCTTTGACAGCGGCATGCCTCCCTAAAAATTATGCTCTATTTGCTCTGGACAATTCAGTTTACTGCCAAGAAAGAAAGAACAATTTAAATTGCGCACAGTTGGTCTGTGGATTATTCTGTTTTTAAATTTCGCTTACCACCAGGTATTATATAAAGTCTGAGCAGTGCAAGAGGAAATAAAACAGAGCAACATAACTGTATATCAGGGAGGTTTAAGACAACAGGCAAAATGTATCCTGGATTAGCTGTAAGCTCTGCAGTATTTAATGTGGTTTAAGGGGGCAGATGACTACAACTTGAAAAAGGAGCCTCTTCTATCATGTGTGATTAAAAGGATGTTAGAAAGGGAAAGTATTAATACCTGGTTTTAATATGGGTCTGATGTGTTAGTGCTCTCTAGCCTGGTGAAGAGAAATATTAAACTTAGTCTGTCATACGCATGACTTATTTTTAAGTTGATGCATGTAACAGTATATTTAATTCTCTCTCTCTCTAGGATGAAGCTACAGTGTTGGTGTTTACTGTTGCTGAGCTGCCTGGAGTTGCTCTCAGCACGTAATGACTTCTTCACCTCCATTGGTAAAACCATCATGTCATCAATAACTGGTCCCTTTGCTGACTTAATTGACTTTCTCTTCTAATATATCATGTTTTATCATTGAGATGGAAGCCAAAGATTATTGACGATGTAGGATGTTATAATGAACTGATTAAATCAGTGATCCCCTGTGTGTCTTATCACTGAAGTGCTAATGGGGAAGTTTGTCTTGTGTCTGTTTTGTGTTCCTCAGGTCAGATGACTGATCTGTTATACACAGAAAAAGACCTTGTCACCTCTCTGAAGGACTACATCCGAGCAGAGGAGAACAAACTTGAGCGCGTCAAACGGTCAGATATTTAACACAGTGTTAAGCATACAATATCTTACTCATAAGTGCATTAAAGACAAATACTTATGCAGATACTAGTACTGCACATAATTCTCAATAATTACGATTAACAATTTATTACTGCTTGTGAATCAAGTTTAAGCTATGAACCTAACTCTGTGTCACCATCTGTGTGATAGGTGGGCTGATGAGTTGGATTCATTGTCAGCCACAGCCACACAGGACCCTGAGGGCTTCCTGGGTCACCCTGTCAATGCCTTCAAACTGATGAAGAGGCTGAACACAGAGTGGGGAAACCTGGAGAGCCTTGTGCTCAGTGACACCACTGATGGTATTGAATAAGAACGAGTTTACTATCTTATACAATGATGGAGGTCTAATTCAAGGCTGTCTATAAATCTACTGCCTAATTAGTTCAGCAGAGTGTCTTCAGTTGTTTTGCAAAAGAAAATACAGCCTTTGTTAATCCAGAGAAATCTGTTCACAGCAACACTGTGCTACTCATTCATACTATATATATTTTTATTGCAATCGAGTAACCCACTTATTTACCTTACATGAATAATTGTGATCGAAGAGAGAGCTAATTATTAATCTTGCTGCTTTTTTGGCTCAATACAACAATATTCTCTCACAAGGGATTGAAATTACTCCAATTACAAGAGAGAGCCATCCATTTGTCTGGTTGTGTGTAGCCCATAGGGAATCATCCTGTTATATCTTTCCCTGTCTTTTCCTGTCTGTTTCTCCCAGGATTTATTTCCAACCTGACCATTCAGAGACAGTACTTCCCCACAGATGAGGACCAGACTGGGGCTGCTAAAGCTCTTCTCCGGTTACAGGACACTTATAGACTGGATTCAAACACAATTTCTACAGGAAATTTACCTGGTGAGGCCTTTAATGTACTTGATACAAAGTTTGTATCTTTGAAGACCTTTGTTATTTTACAGCAAGTAATTAGATTAACAGTCATGAACAGTAGATAGAGGAACATGTGGGGATTTTTAGGTTTTCTCTTAGTTTCTTTGTAATTAAGGAGATGGTTCAATTTTATTCAATGCCATTGTTCTCCATCTGTATCCTGTCCATGCTAGGAGTGAAACACAAGAGCCAAATGACAGTGGAGGACTGTTACGAGCTGGCGAAAATCGCCTACTCTGATGTTGATTACTACCACACAGAGCTGTGGATGGCCCAGGCCCTGAAACAGCTTGAAGAAGGAGAAGAGTCCACCATAGACAAGGTGGCAGTGCTTGACTACCTCAGCTATGCCATCTACCAGCAGGGGGAGATTGAGCGAGCCCTAGAGTACACCAAGAAGCTTCTTGAGCTGGGTGAGTCCCCTTGACATTTTTGAAGGGACACTGCAAGGCATGTTTTGTGAAGTGAAGTGAAAATGTATGCATAAACATAAACATTATATCGTGACATAATATTGCTAATTTAAACAGACCATATAAATGCAGAAATAACAAATAAAGACATTTCTAAGAAAGAAAGGAATATATCTATTATCTAAAATGATAAAATTATGTCAGTCAGTTTAAAGGATAAATTAAGCAGCAAGTGAGACCTTCACTTTGATCTGAAGTGAATAATGTACTTAACAGAGACAACCATTTCCAAGCCACGCCAACACAAACAGTATTCAGGGGATATGACAGTGTAATCACCATAATTATTTTTATAGATCCAGAGCACCAGCGAGCGAAAGGAAACCTGAAGTACTTCGAGTTTCAGTTGGAGAAGCAGAAAAAGACGGAAGAACAGAGTGAAACAAAAAACAAGACAGAACAAGAGAAAAGAGGAACAACTGAAAAGAAGAAGAAGCCCAAAAGGGAGTTTCAGCTGATCCCTGAGAGAAAGAAGTATGAGATGCTTTGTCGGGGGGAGGGCATCAAAATGGTGAGAAGACAGAAAGAAACAGAAAAATCACCATTTTGAACTTCATAAAATATATACCTCAGTTTCACCTCCTGTGCTTCCTCTTTCTCTTTTGTCTTATTCAGACTCCACGTAGAGAGAGCCGGCTTTTCTGTCGTTATTATAACAACAATCGCAACCCCCAATATGTGTTGGCCCCTGTCAAACAGCAGGATGAGTGGGACCGCCCCTATATTGTCCGCTACGTCGACGTCATCTCTGATAAAGAAATCGAGAGGATCAAGCAACTGGCAAAGCCACGAGTAAGTGATCTTCTGTAGTTTCAGTGCGTCCATAATGCACACACAGTGTTTTCCACAGAGGCGGATTCTAGTGGTGATGGTGGCTTACGGCGGGTGGGGGCTAATGGCCTACTGAGGCTTTTTTTTAAAGTTATTGATTAAATAGTTTGTAAATTATTAAATCATATAGTTGCCAATTAATTTGTGACAAAATAATGGAAGAAAATATTCAGCTCTATTGCTTCAAGTTATATCAAATTTAGACTCCTTGTCTTTCATCCTTTTTGAGCACTCCAAGCACTGGTGCCATAACAGCACAAATAGAAGTGCATCAAAATCCAAGTGGTGGCTTCCTTGACCAGGTTTTTCAAAAATGGCGGCTCACTTGATAGACATCCTTGTCAGCTAGGCTCCTTACATGCTTGCTACCAATTTATTTAAGAAGTTTAGTTTAAGGGACAGTGTTGTGTTATGATCATACATTAATTTGAGTGTTAACTTCAGTGTATCAGTTTCGGACAAATTTGTGCAGACGCGTTCATGATACTAACCATTGGTTGAATCCTAATTGATTCAGGAATTTGGTAAATTTTGGGAAAGCCAATGACAGTTCTTCTTCCTGTGCATTATCATGTCTTGATATGAGTGTGCACAGAGAGAAGAGGCTGTTCACTGACAGATCTGCGGTCAGTGTGTTGTTTGCATGCAGCTCGACATTGAGATAAGATGTTTTAAACAGTGAAGAAATACTGTGCAGTCAACTTTGGCATTTTGGGAAAAATTGTTGTGTACAGCTATACAAGTAACTTTACAGCTGACTGTGATGTAGTAGGAACATTAGTTGGCTCTGTTATGTGGTTAGATGCGTTGAGAGGTGAAAGGTCAGTGCTGTGAGGCTGGTTGATGTGATGCTGCTAGTGAATCAAGCACACAGACACACTTGTTTGCACTTGTGTGTCTGTGTGTTTCTGTGTATGGGTAAATCATGTCCCTGGCTTCACAGCTACGCAGGGCCACCATCTCCAACCCCGTCACAGGAGTGCTGGAGACAGCTCCATACCGGATCAGCAAAAGGTAAGGCACAGCCAGGAGCCGCCAAGAACAGAGGATAGAGGAGAGAGCTGAGAGGAAGAAAGTGAGATATTCTCCTCCCTTTTCTCTCCATAACTCATCCTATTTCTCCTCTGTATCCCCATCCATCCGCATAACTCAATTTCACCGCCTTTCCAAAGCTTAAAGGCTCTTGAGCTGAAGCACAGGATGCAGCTGAGAATGATCCAAGCTTTGCACAGCACATATAAACATTTGTAGACTATTACTGGTTTAGAAACCACATTCCATAAAGTATATCATTCTGTAGTGCTGTGCACTAAAACATAAATGAAAGAGAAAAGGAAATGCATTCTTAGAGATTATGCACATTTTGTTCTTGGGAAAGAAAATTGCTTAAATTGTGCTGTTGTTTTTGGGGGAACTGATGTTGATATGTTTCTGCTCAGGAGTCTGCCACAGAAAGGTAACACAAGATGACAGAGGAGGGGAGAAACGTGTTACTTTTTCTACAAGTTGACTTTAACATAGTGGCTTTTTATGAGTCAGGAGATGTATCAGGGGCACTCATTTATCCCCTACTGATTTTCTTTCTTTAAAATGGAAATTTGGTTTCTAGCTTTGCCTTGTAAAACACTCTTGGGCCTTCTTAAAAGCAGCAGTGACAACTTGTGACCGGTTCTGCCTTTCTTTTCTCTCCCTCTGTCCTCTTACTTTCCACTCTTCCTCTTGTGTGTATCACATTCCATCGTCCTCTTTTCCCTCCTTTTTTATCTTCTGTGCCTCGACCTCCGTGTCCTCCTGCTGGGGAAACTACTGTAGTTAAGGCGAGCCACCGTGCATGACCCCCAAACTGGGAAACTTACCACCGCCCAGTACAGAGTCTCCAAGAGGTAAGGGGTTGCAGGTTATTGCAGTGCCTTCCCCTCTTTCACCATCCAACTCTACATCTTCATCTCTGTGCTCTTAATGAAACACTAGAGAAGGCTTTCGTTAAGCTTGAAGGGATAATTCTTGTTTTTTTGCAGTTGTATTTTAAGATGTCCTTGTCAGTAGTCTGTGTATTACCTACAGTAGATTGCATTTGGCACTCCTAGAGTTAGGAAAAGCAACACTGTCATAAGTAGCTAAGCAGCGAATTGTAGCAGCACATTTTAGCCGTCTAAAAAAAGGCCCATCTAAAAAAAGTTTCAGTTCAAGTGTATGCTATATTTAGACCACATTTACAGCTTTACCTTGCCATGAAACAGCCTTTTCCAACAGGAAACTGAGGGCATTTTATTGCATTCTTTGAGGCTACCATCCTCCATTGACAGCAGTGGTTTTACTTTGCATAATGCAGGAGTTGGGGGTCTTCTGCTGCCTGGATCAGTTTGTTTGTGTTACTGTGTTACCTCGGTGAATCAAAACTATCCCTTTAAAACACAAAGGTCACATAGTAACACAAACTAACTAACTAAGCAGTGGAGGAAGTGTTGGACCAACAACCAGTGAGGTAAAGCTATTTTTTCTAAAGGAGTCTGGTGACTTTGAAAAGACGGTAGATGGATGTCACTGCTTCAGTTTTCTGTCGGGGAAAGTAAGGCTTTGAAAATATTCTACATGTAGCGCACATTTAAACTTGTATTCACTGTTCGGTGGGTCTTTTTTTAGGTGCCTTTCATTTTTTTGGTGTTCTTGCTGTCCACAGCACTTCATTGCTGAGTTTCCTACAACAGTGCTCTGGCTACTCCTCCAAACTTGGAGTGTGCCAACCTCCATCTGCTGTGGTAATATTCATGGACTATGGATAAAACTGTCTCATGTGACCTTACTTCAACAAAACCTGAACTGTCCCTTCCATTTCTACCACTAAATTGGGCTAAACTGTAGTTAAACCAGGCGAGACAATCCTCTGTTGTTGTTTTTTTGTAGCTGAAATGTTCTTTATTCTTTGATTTCACTCAGTGATAAAGAGATTTCCATGGAAATGCACAGTAATAACCTGTTTTCTCTCCCTGCCATCCCTCCCAAGTTATTTAAGACCCTGAGCAATGAATCTCTGTTCCCCTTTGTGCTTTTTGAGCAATGAATCTGTGTCACCCCTTTTAATATGAGCTCATTGCAGCTGCTGCAGTTTTTCTGTGCTTCCTTAACTTCCATATCAGCTTTAGAGATACATACATATGTGTGCGCTGCAAATGTGCGGAGAGATTGCAAATTGCATTGTAATGTTAGCTTAACTTACATCCCACCCTAAAAATACCAGGTTTCAAAGGCCACAAACCCCCACGTTTCTTTGGTTTTACTGTCCCTGATAATTAATGTTTGGGTGCGTGTGGGTGTGGGTGCAAGGGTGTGGCGTCCCTTTGATATATTTGCATGCGTACGTGTTGGCCAGCACGAAATTCACGAAGTTTAGTGAACATCAAGTGATGGACGGGACAGACAGACAGACAGACAGACAGACAGACAGACAGACAGACAGACAGACAGACAGACAGACAGACAGACAGACA
>JAQMCX010000003.1:17561330-17575292 GCA_029814765.1 Acanthurus leucopareius | reverse complement strand
GTTTTAAAATAGGCCATTCATTGAAGGTGCGCCTTATAATCCGATGCGCCTTATAGTGCGGAAAATACGGTAAGTGTCTTCAAACTGTCTTTTGTTTTTATTGTTTTATCTGTTTAGGACATAGCCAGTGCATGGCAGGGCCTGGAGCAGGCAGAGAAAGGCTACGAGGAGTGGCTCCTTACAGAGATTCGCAGGCTGGAGAGGCTGGACCACCTGGCTGAAAAGTTTCGCCAAAAAGCCACCAATCATGAGAACTGGGCCAGCGGTCAGTTTGTGGCATGGCTGCATGCTTCTCTGTTTATCTCTCACCGCCACACTGTGTTTTTGTGTGTGTTTTTCTGCTTGTCTTGAGTCATTTGCTCCCTGTTTATCTCAGCATCTGTATTTTTTTTCTTCTCTATCTGCTTTTCACTACTTAAGAGTTTCCTTTGACCATGAGGTTTGTTCCTAATGAGATTTGATTGAAGCTTTAAAAGTCTGTTCAGTGCAGTCAGTCTGTATTGACTCTTAACAGGTCGTTTTCTTTATCAGAAAGGACCAAATGAAGTCTGTTTTTTTTTAATCTAAACTGTGAATCATCTTGTTGTTCTTCTGTCTTACCAAAGCCCTATTTCTCTTTATCTCTCTCCTTGCATATGTGAAATATTTAGGCAAGGAACTGATCCTCTCCCAGAAGGACTATGAAACAGCCACACTGACAGAAATCAGAGCATTGCTTCGAAAACACGAGGCCTTCGAGAGTGACTTGGCAGCCCACCAGGACAGAGTGGAGCAGATTGCTGCCATTGCACAGGAACTAAAGTACGCACTCGTTTTAACAGACATTTGCAGTCATGTGTCATGGAGGCCCAGGAGTATGTTGTCACGCCTGCCAAATACAATATCAATTTATGCAATATTTTTTCCTGTTTCTCTATTATGCATTATTGGAAAATAATATTGTGATTTATTATTTTTGATGGCATTTTGGCTTTATACACTTTATATATGACAAGTAACAAAGGTCGTATGCACAACACAACACTGCACTTATCTAGAATACGCAAAACTTCAATGGTTTGAAAACTAAACATTTGTTGTTTTTTTTATTTGAGACAGTGGAAGAAAAATAAGGAAGTTTGAGAAAAGCATAGCAGAAACTTTAGAATGAGATGAACCCACTGCCTCTAAAATGATCATTTGAATCCCTCTGGAAAAAATTACTATTGTAATTACCAAGAATGGATTTTTTTAGATAAACTTTGAAAAGTCCAGAAAAAACAACAGCAAAACAGTTACAGTATTTGCAAATCAAACCTGAACTCCCTTTTGAAAGTAAAATCAGAAAATCAGATTATTACAGATTCATCTCAGTTTGAAGCCTCTGCTTTTAAAATTTGGGTTTTGAAGTGTCTGTGGTGTCACGCACAATGCAAAACACAACGTCGTCATCAAATGTAGAGTGATGGGAGTTCGTTAGAGTGGTTGAACAGAAGCCATGTTGCTACTGGGAAAGCAGCGTTCAAAACCACATAGAAAACAACTGTCCAAAAAAGATGCAAAATTGAATTGTCTAATGGAACATTTTAGGAGCTTCTGTAAAGACAAGGAAATTTGATCTGAATTGCTTGGATCTGCAGTCTGCTCAGAGCCTTAAACCCTCTCCTTCTCAGTTAAGTGCTCATCACTTTGGTGAATCTCAACAGAGGGGTGGAGGGTTTGGTTTTCAGGCATGCTGCCATTTTCAATCAGCAGTCAATGCTGACCACCTGTCCGTCGTTACCTTCTCAGTCTGGGATTGGCCACAGAGTATTTTCCTGTTTCGTATTTAACCGGTTTTCTGGGGGAGGAAGATAACATTTCAGCTGACAAGCAAAATGGCTGTGTGGTTCCCTGCAAGGTATGTGGTGATTAAATAGCCATTTAAAGCTTCTTCTGCTATTAATGGTTTGTTTGTTTTACCCAGATTTTTGACTGAGCTGTTTTTTCTCTTGCAGTGAGCTTCTCCTTGTTGTGCTGTTGAGCTGGAATGTCCATTGCTTTCCTGTTAAAACGGGTAAGCTCATTTTACTGACAATGTTAACGTGCCCTGAAAGTGTTAAACACTGTAACTGCCTTATCACACACTTTTTTTTTTCCAGCTCATTAATTTTTACACACTTTCCTCCTTCTAGGCTGGAGTCAGCATGATCCTAATGAGGGCAGTTTCACTAACTTGGAGGCGTCTCCTGGCTTCTATTATGGCTCATCCCAAAGTTTTCCAGCTCAGCCTTCCGATGTGAATCACCCTGCTGTCTCATTCCTGTATGAAGCAGAGAATGAAGTTTATTCTGGTCCTGTAACATATCCATCCAGCTCTCCATCCGTGTCGACTCCGGCTTCATGGAGTCCCGCTTTTGGTTGGGATCCTGTGGAAGAGTCGACCACTTTCTACACCGTGGCCCAAACATCTGAGCCCTCACCTGACTTCAGCCTTCCTCCACCTCTTTATCAGGGGGGTGAGCTTTCAAATTACGAAAACAACTACGAGCATGGAAATTCAGAATTGGAAACCGAGGAGTTTAGCTCTGTGCCGCCACCACCGCCTCCTCCATATCCGGGACCTGAATACCAGGCTGGCGAGTTGAGTAACTATGCGTCCATCTTTGAACATGGAAATGAAGAGCGGGAAACAGAAGAACAAGGTTTTGTGCCCTTGGCTCCACAGGGAGCTGAGTTGTCAGCTGTGCCCACATCTGAAGGCCACACTCAGCCAGATTCTCAAGACCTGGTTCCACTGGGACCAAGCTGGTACTACCTCTTCTTGACCGGTCAACTTCCTCCTGGCACCATCTCGCACTACCAATCAGAGTATGAGACAGGCAGAGACCACTGGGGAGAAGTCCATTATGAGAAATACCACTATCCTGTGACTCAACAGGAAACCATCCCCACTCAGACAAAGCAACTTCCCAGTGATGAACTCTGGCAGCAGCCTCAGTACAATGTCAAAGCATAACCAGACTGTCTTCAGAGCCGCTGACACAGATGAGGGTAAAGGCAGCTCTTGTAGTCCTTGCAGTTTACTTAAAATATGCACTGATGTCTGTGTTTAAGTTCTGAAATTTAAATAAAATGCTTTAAGAAAACAGTTGTTTCCCTGCCTATGTGGTTTAATCAATCTTTGTTTTTGTTTTTGTTTTTTTTGCTTTGACTTGACCTTTTTAATTCAAACACTTGACTTTAAAATCCGGCCAAAGCTTCAGAGGTAAATCCTCTGATGCAAGTCCTGAATACAAACTCTACCTTAAGGGTCATTGTACAAAGTTAGAGATAACAATACCTTTAGGCTTAAAATCATTGCAGTTTAGTGCTTGTACATGAGCTTAATTGCATTTTGGTTCCAACAACTTAAGGTTAAGCTGTTTAAAAATTTTAATTTGTTTACAGCAGCTGGTAGACTTGCACATGCTTGTCACTTGCCTTCTTGAGCAACGGAGAGGTCCTCTTGTGCCTATTTCAAGGCCTTTTAGAATCGATTTACTAAGTATTGAACTTGTGCCAATGCACTTGCATATGTAGTTATTTCTCAGTCTAGTATGCACATTTCATTTTACAGTTGAAGCTGTTTTTATTTTTATTCCTAAACCCTTTTGAAGTTGGGAGTTTATTAAAACATTCCCATTACGGCAGTCTGGCTTTGTGCTCCATGGCTATCTAGTGGCTTTTCTTTTTTTATGAAGAAACACCTTAATGCCTGCTTCACTAAAGCTCTCCCACAGCTGTAACAAATGGCAGTACGTGCTTTGTTTTCCAGTGAGCTGGATTACCACGATGTGGCTGCTGTGAATCAGCGCTGCCAGAGCATCTGTGATTTGTGGGACAAGCTGGGAACGCTGACACAGAAGAGGAGAGAGGCACTGGAGGTGAGGGCAACATTTGATGTGGATCATAATGATATAATAGCTCTGTATCTGAATTTAGTATCAATAGCAGAGAAAGCATTGATATCCATGACCAGCTTTTCTCACAGGCTTTAAGTTTTTTTTCTTGTTTTTATAGTTAGTAAGCTCTTTAAGCCTGAAGGAAATTTCTTTGCATATATTAGGATAAGCTGGTCCCCCCACAAGAGTGCGCTAATGTTCCACATCAACTACAATAGATGCAGAATGAAACTGTGTCCAAGACCAACTTAATCGAAATGTCAGTGTAAGCATATTTAGCTGCCTGTCAATGACATCTGAACAGTGAAGGCAAAACTGATTGAAGAGGAGTGATGTTTGGATCCCCTCTAAAATCCCTGACCCAGATAGGATGGTGAAACGGGAGGGCGGAGGGGATAAAGGAGAAAGAGATGTAAGAGTGCCGTCCATGAAGTGACTGGCCGAAAGCCCACTAGCCACTTCCTCTGATCCGTGCTGGCCGTTCCAGACCTGCAAATGTGTGAGGGCCCGGGAAAAGGGCCAGGGATTAAGTCTGAATGACAGGGACAGGGGTCTGTTTTCTGTCCATCTTCCTCTCCCTATGCCCTGCTGAAGGGGGGGGGGACGACTCTGTTGGGAAAAACCAAACCAGAGCTGGGGGTTAACAAGGCCAATACCAATGTTATGCACCCTAGGATTAGCCATCAAAACAGGTGAGGTGGCTGTTTGTTTTGGGATTTGTGTCTGACGTGAAGATGATGACTCCTTTAGTTCAGGATGAAGAATGATGCTGAGTTAAAGGTTGGATGTCGTGGGGTTTTGCAGGATTTAAAAATGTACAACAGATAACGTGATACCTTGTAATCCTCACAGCGGACAGAGAAGCTGCTGGAGACTATCGATCAGTTGTTCTTGGAGTTTGCCAAGAGGTCGGCTCCTTTTAACAACTGGATGGAGGGAGCCATGGAGGATCTGCAGGACATGTTCATAGTACATACTACTGAAGAGGTCCAGGTAGGCTTACTCACACACCTCCAGCTATTTCTGAGATACTAGTGTAATCCCACAGTGTTACTGCAGTGATGAAGTGCAATGTAAATCTGCTCAGAATTTCCCTATTATGATGCATGCATGGATGTTTGAATGCTATATAACGAGGAACAGGAAAACACATAATGCTATCACTCTTGATGAAATTGAAAATGAAATCAAATTTTAGGACTTACAATTTCCCATTCCAGAGTCTAATCGCAGCTCATGACCAGTTCAAAGCCACTCTTCCCGAGGCGGATTCAGAGAGGCAGGCCATCATGGGAATCCACAATGAGGTGCTGAAAATTTCCCAGAGCTATGGGATCAAGGCCAGCATTATCAACCCCTACAGCACCATCACAATTGAGGAGCTTCTCAACAAGTGGGAAAAGGTAGCTGCGGCTTTAAAACTCATGTCCAGGCTCATATATTTAGGATTAAAGTCATTATTCAGACAGCAGCTGTCATGTAAAAGCATTAATTATGGAATAGGAACAAGGAGTGCAGTATCCACGTTCCAGTGATAATGTAAAGAAGTGCTCCTTTAATGTTTTATCACTGAATTCAAAACACCCGGTAGGTGTCAAAAGCATATAATACTATAACGTCATGGCTCTTTCAGGTGTAGCCATCCTCTCAGGTCTCACGCTTGCAAATATGCCCTTTTGTGTGTGATTTCTAGGTGAAGAAGCTGGTTCCTCAGAGAGATGGTGCCCTCCAGGAGGAGATGGCACGCCAGCATGCCCATGAAAGACTGAGACGGCAATTTGCTGCCCAGGCTAATCTCATTGGACCCTGGATACAAGCCAGGATGGAGGTTAGACATACAGGCTTCATAAGCAATTTGACAGTTACTCTCCATCTAATCAAATAGAGACCTAAAATGGAAGATAATTGTATTCAAATGCATTGTACATAAGGCAGGTACGGTGATGGCGACTTTCCTGATAATCTTGATAATTGAATAATGCCAAGTTTCATTATTATGCACATACATTTTTGCTTCATCAAATGCTGTATGGCCTGTCAGAAATCCCTCTTAGCCACAGGTAAATGATTCCCTGCAGTGTTAATGGGAAACCATCTGATATTTAGGCCAGTGCTGCATTATGTAAATTGCTCCAAAAATTAAGTTGACCTTGTTTCGTGTGTTATCTAAACAGGAAATTGGGCGCTGCTCTCTGGAGATAGGAGGCACCTTGGAGGACCAGATGACCCAGTTGAAACAATTTGAACACGTCATTGTTGCTTACAAGCCCAATATTGACAAGTTGGAGGGAGATCATCAACTCATCCAAGAGTCACTGGTGTTTGATAACAAACACACCAACTACACTATGGAAGTATGGGACAGTGACAAACAGTGTTACACAGCTGTGCGACTTCTCATGCATGTACATTATTTATAAACACATACGCCAGCTGGTACTGTACATGAGATATTCACTATAGCTCTGCATGGATGCTGAGATTCACAAATTTGTAATTTGCAAGTATAAACAAACATTTAGATATCCAGTTATTAAGCACTCAGTATTCATATTGCTTAAGGTTATAGCTCCTCTGTGTTAACACATCTGTTCTGTCACCACACCAACAGCATATCCGTGTCGGGTGGGAGCTGCTCCTCACAACAATCGCCCGAACCATCAATGAGATTGAGACCCAGATCTTGACCCGCGATGCCAAAGGCATCAGCCAGCAGCAGATGAATGAGTTCAGATCCTCTTTCAATCACTTTGACAGGGTACGATTCTCCTCTAATGTGATACACTTTTTTACAATTGCGTGACTGATCTAAAGCATTGTGAGTGGAGCAGGGTAATGGTGGTAGCTTTATAGTCAGAGATGCTCCTGTAACTATGAGCATCAGAGAGGTGTTTTTATGCAAAATGCTGAATCCTTAACAGGCAAGGCAGCTGTTTTTAGCAGCTTCTTCTACATTTGACCAGAAGCGATTCCTGGTGGAGAAAAGTGGATGAAAATTATCCTTTTGTCATCTCAACTTATCATAAATAGGACATTATTTATAGTAAACGCTACTGCACTGTTCATGTTAAACCACATTTAGCTGTATTTTAGGGCTCATAAGAACCTTTGAAAGTACAACAATGGATGACTTATTCAACTATGCATTTTATTCAAGATCTATCTGTGAGATTTTAACACTGTCTTTGCCTCACCATTTTGAGTAACAGCTTGGATAATATACCTGAAAAATACAAACTATAAAGTGGTAAATATTGCTGTGCCCTTTTATTCCAGATCACACAGTTTTTAGTCCATGTATGACACTACCATGTGTACAGTTGTATTTTGTGCATTCAAATATGTGTGCTGCGTTACGATTCATTATTTCCTAAGTATTTAAGCTCTCAGTCATCTTTCATCATCATATCTCTCTGAGGAGGATTGCTTTAGAATCTTTAATGTGTTATCACAAAATCAAAAAGATTAGATGCTTTTAGTTGAAAGTGTTATTTCTCAGAGTAATTTATTGTACCATAGTGCAAAACATCTGGTTGTCTACGTCAGATCTAAAAAATGTTTGAAAATACTAAACTGTGCATTTGTCTTTTAGGGTTCAGTCTCACAGTACTGCTGTCCTGTTTAATGCTGTATTGTGAAAAACTTTGCCTCAGTTATCCTTCAATCTTTTCTGTAATCTCCCCTGACTATACTTTCCTCTTTTTCCTGTGTGGTGAATCTGAAATTTGTCTTTGGACTGTAGAAGAAGAATGGAGCAATGGAGACTGATGACTTCAGAGCCTGCCTCATTTCTATGGGTTATGACTTGGTATGTATTTGGCTATGTTATCTGTTGCTCTTACTAATATTTTTTTTCTAAATTTCCTGTTCAAACTCTTGTCATTTTCCATCCATGCCTTTCTCAGGGAGAGGTGGAGTTTGCTCGTATAATGATGTTGGTGGACCCCAATGCGACTGGAATCGTCTCTTTCCAGTCTTTCATTGACTTTATGACCAGAGAGACTGCTGACACAGACACTGCTGAGCAGGTTGTGGCATCCTTCCGGATCCTGGCAGCTGACAAGGTGAGTGTTTTTTTATTTGGTGACTTACTGGCATATGGGTATATATTCTTAACCAACACTAATCTGCTCTATTCCAGTAATTGTTTCCAAGTATTTGCCAATTTATTACGTATAATTTATTCATGAGCCTAAGTTGAAAAAGGAGAATGTGTCTCAAAGCATTTTCTGTTTACTATTGTAGCCCTACATCTTAGTGGAGGAGCTGAGGAGGGAACTCCCCCCTGAACAAGCAGAGTATTGCATCATGAGGATGCCGCCCTACGCCGGCCCCGGTGGACCACCAGGGGCACTGGACTACACTGCCTTCTCCACCGCCCTGTATGGAGAGAGCGACCTTTAACCGCCCCCTAATGACCGTTTATTGCCCCTCCCAACCCCTATCTTTAGTTGAATTTAAGAAATCTATATGAAAGTTGGATCAATTATGTTGAATGAAATGTGTTTGTGACCGTATCAGGATTTTGTTGATTAGTTTTCAGAAGCATTAGACCGTCCACAATCGTGCTGAGCATTGTAATGTGTCTTGGTACTCCTCTTGTGTCCTCTTGGACAAAAAGATGCCCCCAAACAAACATATGGAAACAATGCTTGTGTTATGTTTTACATGTTCCAATATTTGTGCTGAAGAGGAGATCTGTGATGAAGAAGAGAATTTAGCCCATTAAAAATACAGATCACTTTGAAAGACAACAGAAACATGATGTTTCTCTGGTTAATCAGTTAAAGAAATTTAATATGAAAGTCCTGTTTCATATTGCTTTCATATTTCCCCTATTTTGGGAATACTGTCCTCTGATAAGCAATTTTGATCATTTAAAGTGAATTACAGTTTGCAAAAGCAATGTTAGACCCACTGCCACTGAACAATAAACAGTGTAGAAAATGAGTTCCCAAAAGGCCAAAAATATACAGCACCAACGGAGGGAAAGTGCAGTGACCACACGAATGCAAAAGTGATTGTTTATAATTGCTTAGTGGTTTAAAAGCGGAGAACATGGAAGACTGAATGTGCAGTATTCATGAGTAATGTATTTAGAGATAAAACATTTTCTCAGGCAGCAACAAACTTGGTAATGCTTTCAAAAATAAGTAAAATAAACTACAAAAACTAATATGCTAATAAAAGAATAAAGATCAAATGAAGCCTGGTGATCGAGTCCCCTCCAGCTAGGAAAAAAACTGTGGTAAACATCCTAAGCCTTTGTTTAGAGTTGGGCATTTCCCCCATTTTTCCTGTGCTTTGTGCAGTAGGCTGCAAACGATATAAGGGATTTTTTTTCTGCAGTTGTGCTTTAATATACATTGCATAGTTTAGATATGTCTAAAATCTTTTCATGGATATTTTTTTCTGTTATGTCTTTTGCTGCCAAAGTAATTATTCTGGCATCCATCTGTCTGTCAAAACTTTTTCCAGAGACTTGTAAACACTGTTGTTTGTTCCTGCTTCAGTTTTGGCTTTAAAAATCATCACTTATGTAAACTTCATATTAAGTCGTAGGCCCGTAATGTGTGAACTGACAGAATGTTAATTTTTATTGCCAAGTTGTCCCAAGTTTTGTTTTGTTGGTACTGTATATTTTTGGCCTTTTTGTTTACTTGTATTCAATACCATTTAAGAATAAATGAAAAAAATACTATTTAAAGAATTTCCAGAATTGATTACAAGGGAGAATTAAATATTAAACAGTGGGGAAAATTTAACCAAAAATTAACTAAGCTATTTTCTGGCTGAAACACTGAAAAAGAATAAATCAAACATTTTGTGTTCTTGATTTCATACCCACAGGCTTTGTGAATCACGGAAGAGTGCTAAAATGCTGAGAAAGTTATGAAATTAATGGGATTTTGTGTAAAGTGGATCACAGGCAACTTCACACAAACTGAGCAAAGGGCACTGGAGCACACTTTTAATTTAATAGTCTATTTAGATGCAAGCAAACCCTTTAAAAGAAAAATTACAAGAAAAAGTGAAAGAGATGTTCTGATTTTTGGATAAGCTTTGATTTGTTGTAAATTGGTAGGAAAGTTACTCAGGCAGTACTGAAACCTTGAAAACATTTTCTGGCTCAGTTATCAGTGAATTCAATGAGTTAAACTTTGTACTTGAGGGTAATGGATTAATTAAATAAACAGTTTGTGAGTAATTGAAGCACGTATTTTGATCATTGCTTGTTCTTCAAAATATTTATTTGGAACCATAATCCAAACATAAAATGAAAGCACACTCAATTGTAAAAAATAGTAAGACAATCAATCTGTTACAGAAAACATGCAAAATTCAAATCTGTTTGAAAAATTTCATTTTTGTGATAGAAAAATTACAGGTTGGGTTTTGAAGAGGTACAAATTTAGTAATACAGTACTTCATGAGTGGGAAAAAATACCAATATCAAAGGTTGTGTTGGCTGTATTAGTGGTTCTGAGAGCTACGTTTTTAATTAGATTTTGTAAGGCTGACATGTACATCAGTATACTTGACCAGAAAACAAAGCTTGGTAATGTAGTTCAGATTGTAAAAGTGACATCTGTAATGTCATCTTTAGAGGCTGCAGTTACTCCTTCACCCCTCTCTCTCTCTATATATATATAACAAGGTGTTAATGCTTTAGCTTCTTCATGCATTGAGACTGTAAATATATATATAAAATTAGACCTCCGGATGGCATTACAGAGTCATTCAGTGACAGAATTGAAAACACTTCTCTCACTCTCTTTCGAATGTGATCAGCAAATGTCAGGACAGTTGACCTTCTAGATTATGCAATATCTCCTCCCTAAGTGGAATTTTGGTGCAAGGAGGCATAGGTCATATAACCAAAATGGACAGGAATCCCCTTGGGATAAGGAAGCCATTAGTGAATTGCACTGTGCTAACTGTTAGCTATTTATATGTTGATTCTGTGTAAAAGTGGAACTTTTGCTGTGGTTGTGTGCAAGCTTTAGAAAAGTCAGGGGCTCACCAGAAACATAAGTGTTTGTCTCCTAAGACCATAAACATTTTGACCAGATACTGCCTATAGAGGAAAGTTGTTGGGGCCATTACTCACAAAGGATCTCGAGCAGTCTGTGTGCCAAAGTCAGTGACATTTTATTTAACCTCATTCCAGTAGCTACGCTTTGTGAAAACTATGTCATTTGATTCTTTTGGGAGTCAGTGTTGTTTTGGTACACTTCCAATCAATTTAACATGATTACTATAAAAAGCATGCAAGCCTTGTCTGCTAACATACAGTCTTTCATGAATTGAAATGTTTTATTTAAACCTTGAACATTTTAAGGTTTTTATTATATTTTTTCAATATTAACAGAGACTGCAGAGAAGAATGAAATAATAAAAAATGAGGACAGATGTTTTAACCTCATTGTCTAATTAGTAAAAGCAACAGTCCTGACAATGCCTTGTAGATGATTATTACTACAAACAATAATGCTCAACACACGGTACATAAAGTTTGAATAAATTACTTATTTAGGATTATTTTCTCAGGTTCTAGTAGAGTAGTTTTTAAAAATTATTTTTGCATTCCTAATTTCCCTATAATAAGAAAATAAGTAAAATGCTCTATAGAAAAAAAACCCCAATAAGTTGTGTGGAAATGATAAAAAGGCACTTTACAATATAACAATTATCTGAAAAGTTAAGAGAACTTTTTTTTAAAGGTTTTATTTAGAGCATAAAAGTTAAAAAAATGTATGTTATTTCCAGGCTGTTAATCTAATACACATTTTAGCGGAAATCAGTAATCTTGAATGCGTTTAAACAAGGCCAGACAAAGCCTTTGTTAACCAGACATCCCAATTACGGAAGTCTGGATACTGCGGGCCTTTATTCTTCTTGGAGAAAGAAAAAGTTCTCTGAAATAATTTTAGAAGTCTTGGATGGACCTATTCATTACAGGTAATAGTGCTTAAGAATTTAATTAAACTATGAGCTATTGCATGTTAAAGTGTAAAAATAGCTAATAGCACCAGAAATGTATCTTTAATGGAGCTAATGTGCTCCCGCCAAAAAAAAGAGTCATGTGACCCCGGTTCCACACAGGAGACTCCGCCCACATGTCAACGGCTGCTCACCTTCAGCACTCCCGCTTCTCCGGATGTGATTCCTCTTCTCTCTCCTTTGGTGGCACCAACATTGCCCAAGTCTGGCCGGCTTGTTTGATTCAAATAATGACTGATGCTAGCGAAGGCGACGATGAATACCAGTTTTTACGTACGGTAAGTCAGACAATTTTAAACGAGTTTTTATTTTAAGAGCTAATATTTGGTCAAGCCAGAGAGGTTTTTTTGGCTACTTATGCTAACCTAGCTAACCTTAGCTCAAGGGGTTTTCAACAGTTAGTCACTTTAATGGAGTTTACCTTTCCGGAAGAGCAGGATAGAATAAAATGTGTTTTAAAACAGCTCAATTCATATTTTTAATATAAATATAAACGTTAACACTCAATTTAAGTCAGCAATGTTTGTCCTATGATTGCAAATTGTATCAAATCAGACTTACTTTTTAAATATTCACAGCCTGACTAGCTCAGGGATGTAGGCCCATTTATTAATTCTTCTATAATTTCAGCTTTCATATAACCTAATGTTACTTTTTAGTGACCTCATGGTTACTTCCTAAGGTTAGAGCTAGTTTAAAATCCCCAAGCCTAAGTCTAAGTCTTTCAAAAACAAATGTTACATTATGATGCAAGGCTCAAGGCTGTCAGTGTTGACATTTTCCTCTTTTCTTCTATTATTAAAAATATTTGTTGTATTAACTAATACAATTAACATAAAAAAATTATAGTGACACTTAATATATAGATCTGCTTTACATAAACGCACAGCTCACAGCAGTATTTATGTTATCTTCATCACTTTGCTTTATATACTCACTGATAGTCAAGACGTGCAACAAATGGCTTTTTTCATCCTCACTGCAAGATGCTATCATTGTTCCCCAGTTGTAAGTTGTCTCACAGCTTGTTATCTTTGCCCTCTGATAAGAGTTTGTCGTAGGGAGAATGTCTGGTGTTGATAGGAGACAAATACGCACTCACACAGGCAGTAATGCAGATAGTTACTTTACCCAAAGTGATTTTGTAGATCAATCAACAGTATGAAATTAAATTGTAGATTTCCGTTATGCATTTATATGCTAAACGCAGGGTTTCCCCCGGGATATCTCCCAGTCAAGTTGAAAAGCCACCCAAACCCTGACAAATCTTGCCACATGACAGGTTTAGAGAAGCAAAGTAGCCCTGCTGATGAAAATAGGGCATTTAGATAATAGCAACTCTGCCTGTTGTCATGAAAATGTATTCATTTTATGTAAGGTTTTTGGAGTTGGTCTTTGTTTGAGACAAAGTGGAGTACCTCCACTGTAACACCTTTTAAAACACAAATTTACAGATTAGATTACACTGACCAACAGTTTCAATCCCAAAAGATTTTAAAGCCTGTTGTAGCCAAATAAACATGCATTTCAAGTGGCCATGGCTTTTGGGTGGAGTCTGTGGCTTATTGAATATTAATTTGTCGAATCTAATTTTTAGAGCTGACTCCTCTAGCCATTGGAATGCCATACAGTACCTCAACATTGGGCAGTGTGTTTGACTGATTGAGTGTACTTCTGATATGAGGAGTGGAAAGAAGAGTGAATCAGGGGTCAGGCAGTGCGTTATCTTCCCAATATAGAGGTATGCAGCCTGGGTACAAAGAGGTGTTGGTAGTCCTGGCTGGATTTAGCAGACCAGTAGTCTGTTGTGGCTCTCTTCATTTCCTTAAATAGATATGAAAAGGCAAATTCCTTTGGCATGGTCCATTTGGCATCTAAATTAAGATAAGATAAATTTTAGGTGAAAGTAATCTAGTGTAAATGCATTTACAAAAAGGCTAGACTATGTTTTGCTGATCCATAAGCAAGCCTCTGTGCTAATATTTACCGTATTTTCCGCACTATAAGGCGCATCGGATTATAAGGCGCACCTTCAATGAATGGCCTATTTTAAAAC
>JAQMCX010000003.1:17477937-17552071 GCA_029814765.1 Acanthurus leucopareius | reverse complement strand
ACTACAGTAGTTTCTATTCTATGCGCCTTATAATGCGGTGCGCCCTATATATGAAAACAATTTTAAAATAGGCCATTTATTGAAGGTGCGCCTTATAATCCGATGCGCCTTATAGTGCGGAAAATACGGTAATTAAAATCATGGGGGCTAATGTGCGTATTTTATCAAAAATGTAAGCAAAATGACCAATTGTTGTCATTTTGTATCTACTTTGTATATAAAGAGGCATCCATTGTTATTTTGGCGTAACTGTCACCTCAGAATTTTCTTGGTAATGAATTTGAACCGTGTTTCAGAAAAAACATAAAAACAATTATTGTGACTACAATAGCAGGTAAGTTCTGTTCTTTTGCTAAATGTTGGATAGTGTCCATGTGTTTATGGAGCTTTTGCTGGATGAAATGCTGATAGGTTGTGTTCCAGGTGCTGGAGGTGCTGTGCTCTTTGTGTGTGTGCCATGGTGTGGCAGTGCGCTCCAATCAAAACCTCATCTGTGACAACCTGCTGCCACACAGAGACTTGCTGCTCCAAACACGTTTGGCTAATCAGGTCACCAGGTACAAATGATGGTGATTTCCCGAAATGTTTTTGTTCTTTGTCTCATTTACCATGCACAAAAATCAGACATACAAAATTACACGAAACCCAGACAAATTATTTGTTTTTTGACATAACAGCACACCTAAAATGTGTCTGTAATGCATAAAGTAATGTATATTCGAGCTGCCACTGAATGAGGGCTTCTTTTCATGCTACAGCTGTAGAGATCTCACCATTACTGTTTATTATTTTTCATTCTATAATGAGGTCAACGTCCTTGATAAAAGAGATACTTCAGATTTCTCTGCATTACAGAAATCATCTTTTCTCTCTTGGACTAAAGAATTACTTGTCTCCCTCACTGACAGCTCCTCATATACTGCACCAGTTCTTTTTGTCTGGATAGATCAGACCAAAACTGTTGCAGCAAGATAACTTTTTCTCATTCTCTTCCAATGAGACCTTTGAAAAGTTGCCTGCTGCTGGAGATGGTATGACTCAACAGAGTTAATTTTTGAACACTTTTTTGACAGTTTCATCATATTCAATGCTCTCTTTCTGCCTCTCAATATTTTGGCCCTTTGTGCCAGTCTGCTCTTGTAGGCAGTTCTTCGTTTTTTAAAAATTTATTTATTTATTTTTTTAACTTTATATGCCCCTTTTTCTCTTCAGCAGCTGCATTCGTTTATGGTGCATTTCTCTATCAGCAGCCCATTTTGTCCCTAGGGCCTTATAGCTTATTTTGTTTCATATTCTTCACACCTGCTCAGTTCATTCTCAGCTCTCTCTTCCCCCTCAAGCAATTCCTCATTCTACCAGTTTTACTTCTTGTGCGACTAAATGCCTCATTAGTACAGCTGCTTTCATTCTTATTTTCTTTATCTCATCAATCGTCTTTCTCTTGTCTGTCATCTCCTCCTTGCCCTCCACATTTGGTCAGTTCTTCGAGATGATCCTTTTCTTATGATTTTGTGTCTATCTATTCTTTGCTCCTTTTTTTCAATCTTTCATATCATCTTAGCAAAGTCATAGCTTTCTTTATGTGTCCATTTCCAATTCTTTCACAATGCCCTCAATTCCTTGTGTCTTCACTCCCATGATAGATCTGTCAAGGACGAAGTTAGTGTCATGATATGAACAGGCATTTATTCTCCAGACACCATGTTGGCCAGGCTTAATTCCAGAAACAAATTGGTGAATTTCTTATTCACATACCTCTCTATTTTGTTGTTTGTCATGTGCTGCCTCTGGTATTATTTCTGAAATTCAAGTTTCAGCATTGATAATGAGAGGACAAAATGAGAATCAGCACAAGATCTTGTTTCTGTATTTGTTCATTCTTTTATACATATATAAGAATGCAGTGTGCTGTGGGCTGCAGAGAGGACCAAATACCCCTCACACAGAAAACACTGCATGCCCTCCTACATGGTTCAGTATGGTAAAATCATTCAAGAATCTATCAGACACTGCTGCCATTGAATAAATATTGTTTATGGTGATACTCTCTATTTTAGTGTTACAAACAGAAACTGCTTAGCTCTTTCCCTTTTTTTTCATGCTATCCATCTTACCTTTTGAACTTATGGCCTAAAATTTTCACAGGACATTTCATTAACTACAATTACTCTTCCACTGCAATAACTCCTTAGTTCTTAAATAAACATGTCTTCTAAATAATTTGAACTAAATAACATTATAATCAAACCTAATATATCTAAATCTTACCAAAGAAAGGTACCACTATGTTCAGTCTTTTTTTGTTCTTTTGTTTCCCTCTTGCATCCTCTGCACATACTCCACCACAGCATGAGACCAAACATCTTCTTGACTATGGGAGAAGATTCAGCCCAGTATAGGAAGTGGTACTATGAAGTGGTTGTGGATCACATCGACTCCTTCCTCACATCTGAGCCGACACACCTGCGTGTTGGTTGGGCTTGCACCAAGAGCTACCAGCCCAGGCCCACAGGAGGTGAAGGCTGGGGGAGCAACGGGGTGGGAGATGACCTCTGCTCCTACAGCTTTGATGGTCTTTACCTCTGGTCAGGTCAGAATGAGATCTAACACATAGTTACAAGATTTAGTGCATTTTCTTTTATTT
Organism: Acanthurus leucopareius; assembly: GCA_029814765.1. Taxonomy (NCBI): domain Eukaryota; kingdom Metazoa; phylum Chordata; class Actinopteri; order Acanthuriformes; family Acanthuridae; genus Acanthurus; species Acanthurus leucopareius. The sequence goes on along the minus strand of JAQMCX010000003.1, from coordinate 17,549,427 downwards.
TAGCTAATTGGGGTTTCATTCAAATGAGTCTGGTATATCTTGCAGTCATATTAAAGCATTGTTATACTTGAATGCTGATATACTTTGAGTTCTGGAGAAACTGACAACAAAGAACTAAGAAAAAAAAAAGTTCGAACATCAATGACTTTAAAAGGACATGTCTTCTGATCTCAGGCTGTGTGGGCCGCAGAGTGAGTTCGCCTTTCCCTCACCTGCTGAAGGATGACGATGTGGTCAGCTGCTGTATCGACCTCAGTGCTTCCTGCATCTCCTTCCGGATCAATGGTCTGCCTGTGCAGGGCATGTTGGAAAACTTCACTGCTGATGGACTTCTTCATCCTGTGGTCAGCTTCTCTGCTGGAGTCAAGTCAGTGATGGAAATATGCTTTTTTTTGCAATAAGAGTTCATTTTGACTTAAAATGCTGCATTCAATAATACTTGAATTGAGTTTTCAGTAGGCTGTCCCTTTTCTATTGCGATAGTTGTGATAAAGAGTAAAGATAAGTTTACTAAAATGTCATTCTTGTCATTTATGCATTGGTTAATTCCTTTGTCTCCGTTTCTGCTTCTGTCTCTGTTGACCTCTATGCACACATTAATTGCCTTCCTTGTCCAATTTCTGGAATCAGGGTTCGTTTTCTGTTTGGGGGAAGGCATGGAGAGTTTCGCTTCTTGCCTCCACCAGGTTTTGCTGCGTGCTCTGAGGCCCTGCTCCCGAGAGTCAAGCTGAGGGTAGAGCCTTGTCAGAAATACATTTTTGATCATGGAGAAGGAAAGCAAGAGCTCATGGGCCCCTTAGTACCTGCAACTCACATTACCTTTACTCCCACACCAGTAGACATCAGCAAGGTAAATATTAAAGTGGTCAAACTAATTTTCTTTTTAAGTTTTTAATTTTTTAAAATTTGTTTTTTATGTCATTGAATTCTAACTTTATGTTCAGGTGGAGACTTAAAGTTAAGAAACAATATTAAATTAGATATCCATGTTTTTATATGAAATGTAATGAATCCTTTGTTCAAGGATGTACCTTGGTTGATTTAACTCTGCTCTGATTACCCTCATAGCTGGCATTGCCCCCACAACTTGAGGATATCAGAGAAAAAATGGCTGAAAATATCCACGAACTTTGGTCCATAGAAAAGATTGATCTCGGATGGACACATGGACCTGTAAGAAAACAGAAATTCAATGATTTAAATGCATTACAGGCACAAAACAAAAAATAGTTGTTATTATCTAAAACTTTACTTGAGACTTGACTTGCTGTGCTTGCTTCATTTTACATAGAGCTTAAAAAAAATTTTGTTGAACAGGTGAGAGATGAAGTTAAAAGACATGATCCCTGTCTTGTGGAATTCTCCAAGCTGCCAGAGCAGGAAAAGAACCAGAACCTTCAGATGGCACAGGACACGCTCAGGTGAGCTTCACTCCGCATCATACAATTGACAAACTTTCATTCTACATGATTGTTTTATTTGATTTTTTTTAGTAAACATGATGCAGCCATACAGAGATGTATCTCATAAACCTTTTTTAGTTAAAGTTCACACCTGAAAAAGGTGTCTGTTTTAATGATTGGAAAATGTTTCTGTTTGTTTTTCACTGAAGGACTCTCCTTGCCCTTGGTTTTCACATTGGATTGACTGATGACCACGCTGAGGATAGAGTCAAATATGTGACACTAGCTGCCAAGTATGTACATGTTTAACATGAGGTTCAGTTGCATTTTGTATGAGCCCTTAGACGTTTCGGAGTGGGTTCAGTTTGTCAGGATGGAACAATGTTTTTGTAGCCCCATGTGTGCCCCTCATGTCTGTTTATCCTCTTTCCCAGGTACGAGCAGCCCAGTGGCTACAAACCTGTTCCAGTAGACTTGAGTCAGGTGTGTTTGAGCCCAGCTCACGAGGAACTTGTGACCTTGCTGGCAGAAAATGATCACAATGTTTGGGCCAGAGACCGAATCAAGCAGGGGTGGACCTATGGAGCCCAACAGGTTTATGTTTGCTGTATTACTGCATTGCTCATACACTGCTGAGGATGAACCACATTTGAACAAGTAGCATTAAAATTATCAGACATAATATTGGATGTGGCCAAACTCAAATTAGGTCTTGTCTCATTTTTAAATAGTGTTAAGATTGTAGTTTAAGAGAACATGTTTCTGTACATAGAAAATGCACATAGCAACAACATGCACTTGCAACTGAAGCATTGTTATTATTATAGTTTACAATTTTTTCTCTTTGCATCTGTATTTTTAGGATGTGAAAGCAAAGCGGAGCCCTTACCTTGTGCCCTACAGCCTTCTTGATGAAGGAAGTAGAGGAGTGGGCAGAGAGAGTGTCAGAGAGGCGGTTCGTACCCTGCTGGTCTATGGTTACAGCCTTGAGCCCCTCAGCCAGGAACGGCGTATGTCTCAAACAATGATCTTTTAAGTTACTGCTCCTTTTATTTCCTCTTATATTTACTTGGAACCAGCACAAGATAATGAATACAGCCTTAATTAAGATAAGGCTCTGTTTGTTTATTAAACTAATAAAGTATTAGTTTGACAAAATCAGTAAATGTTGTATTTCAAATATATACTGTTTAATGAGGTTTAAATGGAAATCATATTTTGGCAGATAATATTATTTCTTTCTCTTGGATTTGCAGGCACGTTATCAAATCCATGTCAATTCTCTGCTGAGAAGTGCAGAGTGTTCAGGCCAGATAAGTCATATGCTGTGACTGAGGGAAAGTGGTACTTTGAGTTTGAACTACTGACAGCAGGAAATATGAGAGTTGGCTGGGCCCGACCTGGCTGTGTACCTGACAAAGAGCTTGGCACAGATGACCAAGCATATGTCTTCAGTGGATTTGAGGTGAGATATTTAGATAGTTTTACACTTGTTAATTAGGCATTATTTTAAAATATTATAAGTCCACATATGTGACTTTGTTAAACCACTAATGTGGATTTTTTCCTTTTTCATTGTAAAAATCGATGTTGAAAAATCGCCTTATGTTCTCAAAGTTGCATCCAGAATTATAGTATGCCTGGATTGGCATCAATGCTGGAGGATGTTTTGAAGTCGAATGAAGGGATTAAAATGAAACGTTAAGAAGTCCAAAATCTGACAATTGTCCAGAAGCTAACTTCCACATGCAACTTGCAAATTCAGGCAATATTATTTGAATGAAACTTGGTGCTTGACCAGTAACAGCTGTTTACAATTACAGCTAAGCTGCAATCATGATTTGTGATGCTGATTAAACAATGGGTCTGATCTAACACTGCCAGTTTCTGCTGGACTGTTTCCACATCATTTAAAATCAGTACACAAAAAACACTGTTAAATTTGCCACTATGTATCATAAGGGATATAGATATAAGCAGGTGGAATTCGCTGAACTGAGTATTTTGATCCTGTTAGCATATCATTATACTGTGTTTGATCATCAACCTTTTTTTCTGTTCCTTGAACAGGATTTTGCTGTTGTCTCTTCTTCTGTCTAACTGCCTGTCTTTCTGTTGCATTCAGGCTCAGTGGTACCATCAGGGCGTTGAGCCCCTGGGATGTCAGTGGCAGAGAGGTGATGTGGTGGGTTGCTTGGTGGACATGACTGAACGCACCATGATGGTTACGCTCAATGGAGAGCTGCTGTTTAATGACAGAGGATCAGAGCTGGCTGCCAAGGATTTTGATATCAGAGACGGTCTGGAATAGTTTTTGACTCTGTGTGTTGTATAGACTTTCTATTAAATCCAAAGTAAATGAAGACATTGATTTTTAGTATGGAATTATTATCTCTTTCTTAAAAAAATCCTACCTATATACAAAACACAGATGTACTTATAAGACTTTTTTGATTTTCTCTTGCAAAGGTCTTTTGCCTGTGGTCAGTGTTGGGGTGAATCAGGTGGGGAGACTCAACCTGGGCCGTCAAGTGGGCTCTCTGCAGTACTTTACTGTGTGTGGCCTGCAGGAGGGCTATCAACCATTTGCTGTCAACATGGCCAGAGACCCAGCCTTGTGGATGAGTTGGAGACAGCCTCAGTTTGTCTCCATAATGCCAGATGATCATAATTTACAGGTCTGTTACGTAGTAAATTTCTTCACCTAACAGCATGGTAAATATGTCACTTCAAGCGTGTAGCAGGTTGTGGTCTTTAATGCATTATTAATATACAAGCCTCTATGGGACCCAGGGTAGCTTAATATGTGACAGCATTGATCCTGAATATCTTGGTAAAATCTCATCCAAGGTCACCAGAGTCGCTGGCTCAGTGGATTCCTTATCCAGCCTGAGGGTCTCTCAGCGGTTGTTCGGACACCATGGTGAAGGCAGTGAGATGGGCTTTTACCGACTCAGCATGCCCATTGAATCTGCTGCTGTCCTCAAAAGCCCCGTTGGGACTGCACTTCCAGCAGTCTCCAACTCTCTGTCTCCAAGCTCAGGTAATGATGCATTACATCATACAGAAAGTTTTATGTTTGTTCAAAGGAACTCGAGCTGACTGCACAAAAGATCACGACAAGGACTTGTTTGGTTTACCAAGCACTCAAAAAAGGCAGTGCCCCTGGTGCTGCATGTACAAATTACAGAGCAATTACAAGATGAAATACTGAGTAAAATAATTAGTGAGTGTGATCTGGATAGCTGTTCTTTGCTGTTATCCACATTATCCACTCTCCAGATTACTGATATTCTACCATTATGACCTTGATGCTTGTTCTGCTTAAGCTCCCCAGGGCCCTGCTGTAATTAATTCCCATTGTCCTTTCAGGAAGGAAAGAGCAGGAGGAGGTGGACTCTGACTTTGAAGTGCTGAGGAAGTCAGCCCACAGCTTTGCTGGCTCAAGAGATGAGCTCAATTATAAGGATCATAGTCACGACAAAACATCAAGACTGAAACAACGGTAGGTTGCAGAGAAATTAAATTGGCATCATTATTAAAGAAATGTCAGTTTGAATATGGAGGAGCAAAACCATGAACATTTTTTCTCATTAATGTAAGCTTTTTAAGCATATTCATGTAAAAAATTATTGTACGTATGTTTATATTTTATGTTTCTCCCCAATTTTTTGAGTGTGGAGTTAATTCAGTGAAGTTTATTGTGCTGTATACAAATGATGTGTGTTTGTGTTCTGCAAGGTTCATGCTGAAGAGGACTAAACCAGGCCTAGTGAGCAGTAACTCGTCTGCACGGCTTCTAGAGGATGTTGTAGTTGACAAAGATAATAATGGTCATCTCATCCAGAGCTCAAGAGTAAGGCTTTCATTTTTATTATCTTCTCATCTTAGCCAAATTATCACAGGATGTACAAAAAGAAAAAAATTGAGGAAAAAGAAAGTTTTGCACTATCACTTTTGTATTTGTGAATAATGTCCATAACAAGAGAGGCAAAGGTATTTGGACCTTCTGCTGCCTCAGACTGCACAAATGTTTTACAAATTGCACTGTGGGGCTTATGCATACATGCTTCAGCTTATTCCAGGTAGATGTAATCATCACTCAAAATGGAATGGGGACAGAAATGTGGGGACAGAATTCTTAAGTATAAATACCTGTCAGTGACACCAGTTGACCTCTTTGTTTCAGTATTACTACTCAGTGAGGGTCCTTCCAGGACAGGAGCCATTTAATGTCTGGATAGGTTGGGTGACCTCTGATTTCCATCAACGTGATGTAACTTTTGACCCTGATAGCGTCCAAACAGTGACTGTCACCCTTGGAGATGAGAGTGGCAGAGTCCTGGAAAGGTAAGTGTAAACCACAATAGTTGTATAAAATCATCAAGATTACACAAATAATGTTGTAATAATCTGTAGACTGCCAGTTAAACACACCCTATCCTTTTCAACAGCGTGAAGCGCTATAACTGTTACATGGTGTGTGCTGGGGAGGCAACAGGCCTGTCTCAGAGCCGCAGAAGTTCAGGGTTGGAAATTGGTTGTTTAATCGACACAGCATCTGGGCTGCTCACCTTCACCTCCAGTGGAGTGGAGATGACCACGTTCTATCAAGTGGGTCGCACAGGAATTTATTGGATTTGCTCATGATAATCAGCACTCTCCTCTCCGACCAGTATTTCTTGTTTAATGTATTATATTAAATACATCAAACTGAAAATTAGCTCAATATAAAACCTCATATTAAGCTATTGTTTTTTTGTTTCTGCTAGAATAATTTATTGAAGTTATTACAGTGAGTGATGTTTAACAGCAAGCATTACGTCATTGTTATTAAACTGAGGATGTATTGTTTCACCACTGATCAGGTGGAAGCTGGTACGAAGCTGTTTCCTGCTGTTTTTGTCAAGCCCACCACCAGCAACATGTTTCAGTTTGAATTTGGACGCATTAAGGTACAGAAGTTTAATTAATAATCCTCTGAAAAACATAAAATGAGTGCTGCTTGTCAGCATGATATGAAAAAGCAAAATTCTTTATAAATAAAAAAAGTTGTTGTTGACTGATTGGATCAGCAATTAATTAGGTTGCAGCTTGCAAAGTTAGTGAACCAGCAAGTGCTGAGAATCTTCTGTTCAAAGAAATACCCTTTTCAGTCTGTTGTTCATCCTCTGTTATTCTTTAAAATTGTTTGATGGTCTGTTACTTCATTCCTTGTGTTTGTTTTCTTCTTCATCTAGAATGTGATGCCGCTATCAGCAGGTTTGCTTCGCAGCCAAAAAAGGAATGCCACTCCTCAGTGTCCTCCGAGGGTTCAGGTCCAGTATCTCAACCCAGTTTCATGGACTAGAGTACCAGACTGTTTATTAAAGGTGATGGTGGATCGGCCAGATGAGTGCCATGGATGGAGACTTCGGTGCTCTGAGGCCTTGCAATACATGACCCTTCAGATACCTGATGAAAACAGGTTAACAAGCAGGAATGCATATGTTTGTTTTTTTTTTTTTTAAGTATAAAAAAAGCATATCATTGTAACATCATTGTCTCCAGGTTCTGACATTTTGCAAAGTTATAGAAAGGGTTTTAATCTAATCTTAAGCAAGCAACAACACTAAAATTCTATGTACTTTTTGATGCTTTACCTCTAGATGTGTTGATATTTTGGAGCTGTCAGAACTTGATGACCTCTTGACCTTTCACCACCACACTCTCCTGCTCTACTGCTCTTTATGCACCCTTGGAAACACCAAAGTTTGCCATGTGCTCTGCAGTCACGTGGACCAATCCCAGATCTTTCACGCCATTCAGAGTCCCCACCTGCCTGGCCCACTCCGCTCTGCATTCTACCAGCTGCTTATTCAGGTGATTTCTTGTTATTGGTCATGTTTTTCCTCAGGTATTATTTGGTATTTTATCTATTAATGACAATATGAGCAAATAAAGGATGTTGATGAGTAAATTAATGAATATTTATATTCTTCAGGTTCATCTCAGCAACCACACCACAGCATGTCTCATGATGAACCAGGAATTCATTGTGCCTATGACTGACCAGGCCAGAGAAATCACTCTTTGCTCAAGCCCTCATTATGGTACTAATGAAGGGAATGGTATTCCCTGCACTGGTCTTAGCACATCCCTTAAACCACGGATGAATTTTTCATCCCCTTGTTTTGTCAGGAGTGATGGGATGGAGGGAGATTGTGCACCTGAAATCGCGTGCATAGACAGCCCAGAGATCCCTCTTGATGTATTGAAGAACCTGACTGTGGAGATGTTGACAGCAGGAGTGTGGGCTGTCGGTCAGCGTGTGAGGGATCCTGTAGGAGGCAGCATTGAGCTTCTGCTGGTTCCCCTAATTAGACTCTTCTACACCCTGCTGGTTATGGGGGTATTTAGGGATGAGGACCTAGGAAAAGTTCTGAGACTGATAGAGCCGCACGTCTTCTCTACAAATCCAGAAACCCCTGAGGAGGAAAAGGAGGAAGAAGCTAAAAAGGATGAAAAAGAATGGAAAGGGGACAACAGTAAAGAAGATGACAGCCCTAAACAAGGCCTTCTTCAATTGAAGCTTCCAGAAGCTGTCAAACTTGAAGTAAAGGAACCAGCAGATTTTTTTTTTTAATATTTGTTAAATTTCTCTGAGGTTTTTAAAATTAATCTACTTAAAATTTTACTAATTTTCTTTCCTTAGCTCTGCCATCTGCTGTCCTACCTGTGTGACTGCCAGATGCGTCACAGGGTTGAAGCTATTGCTGCCTTCTCTGACAACTTTGTGCATCAGCTGCAGGAGAACCAACGTTTTCGCTACAACCAAGTCATGCAAGCACTCAACATGTCCGCTGCTCTCACTGCACGCAAGACCAGAGAGTTCCGCTCACCTCCACAGGAGCAGGTTAAAAGGGCTCATATCATATAATGTCATTAGATTCCTAGAAGCAGTTACCACTGTAGATGTGGCTTTTCTAAGATTTACTATTATACTGTTTGTGTCATTATTCACCTTTAGATCAACATGCTGCTTACTTTCAAGGAGAAGGTTGAGCCAAACTGTCCATGTCCAGTGGAAATCCAACAGATCCTCCAAGACTTCCATCACCTCCTTAAAACACACTGTGGTTGGAACACTGTTTATCTTTAAATGATTAATTGTCAGTTCTCAAAAAGTCAGGGAACTGTGAAAAATCTTAAAGAAGGTACTCACCATGATTTCAGCTGTGGAAATATCATCTTGTTGTCTGCTACTGTGTAGGCATTACACTGGATGTTGACACAGAGGATGAAGAGGATGTTGAGATGTCCGTAAAAGATCGACTTCTCAGTCTAGTGGTGAGAGTCATCAGGATGAAAAGGAAACCCTCAGAAGTGGTGGAAAATAGACTGCAGATTGCCAGTAAGTGCATTGATTTTTTTCAAACTCCTTTTCTTTTCTAACTTAGTACATTTTTAATACTGTTCGCCTCAGAATGATTGCATTTTATCAATTTTACATGCCCTATTAATCCCCATAAATTTTACTGTAACATGGGATGATGAAATTCAGGATCTAAATCATACACGAACATAGCAGGTTTTTAACAAAAGTGGAATTTATTAAAAGTGGATATGTGAATGAAAATGTCAAAATTTTATTTCTTATCAGTGACGTTATTATGAATTTGGTTAATAACATATAGACTATCACAGTTTCAACAAAATTCTTCGTGTCCAACAACTGCCTGAAACTGTAACATAAAAAAAGAAAATCCAAAAATATAACATGCAGTATTCAATATTTTGCAGTGCTATACATCTTAAATTAAGTGCTAATGACACAGCTGACCTTTGTTTTGTTTTGTTTAAACATAAATGGTAGTCTCGTCCACTTATCTACTTTAATCGCTACTTTTCACCTGCTGGCACTTCTTCAGAGACCCTTAAACAGCTGATCTCAGAGACAATGATCCACTGGGCTCAAGAAACTAAGATGGTGGACCCTGAACTGGTCAGGGCTGTCTTCACATTGCTGCACCGTCAGTATCAGGGCCTCAGGGGCCAAATAACAGGACCCCTCTGCAGAGCCTATACAATCAGCCAAGCCTCGGTAGAAGACACCACAGCCCTCTTGTCCTCCCTGAGTCAAATCCGCTCCCTCCTCAGTGTACGCATGGGGAAGGAAGAGGAGAAGCTGATGATCAGAAAACTAGGGTAGGTGGAGATCTGCAGTGCCTCTTTTGTTTAATTGTCTGTATTTATTAATTTTACACACATATACATCTTAATATCATCTGTTGTGTGTACTATAGTAGTTTTTTTTTTGTTTTTAATTTTTCTTGTCTACATTGTTTATGCTCAGAGACATCATGAACAATAAAGTCTTCTACCAGCACCCCAATCTAATGAGGGCTTTAGGCATGCATGAGACTGTGATGGAAGTGATGGTCAATGTTCTGGGAGATGGGGAATCAAAGGTGAGAGACATTTTTTTAATGATTGGGAGAAAATGTGTGTAATCAGTGAAGCAGATCATTTCATTAGTTGTTACTTGATCGATATTGATATTCCATAGGCCATATTAATAATTAATAAATACAAAGGTAAAATGTGTTCTACGTGATGCAAATCATTGATATGGCTTTCTTCAGTAGAGTGTTTATTCACTAACATGTTCATCCTGACACTTTCTTCTGTTCTTCTATTATGGATTTATTTTCCTTTGTCAGGAGATTACCTTTCCGAAGATGGTGGCCAGCTGCTGTCGATTCCTTTGTTATTTTTGCCGCATCAGTCGTCACAATCAGGGAGCCCTGTTTGATCATCTGAGCTACCTGCTGGAAAACAGCAGTGTTGGTCTGGGTAAATGTCCTTATTCTCTCACTTTTCTGTGTTTATGTATGTGTGTTGTGCATAGTGACAGAAACTAACTAGTTATTTTTTTTAAAGCCTAAAACTTAACTTTTTGAGAGAGATGTTTTAACTTTCTTGCAATGTTTGTGGCCATAGTTGTAGTGTGGAATGACATTACATTTCAAAAATGGAACACTGAACATTTCACTGAGGTAGTTAACAAAGTATATACAGAATATTTACTGAAGATTTGTTTTTATTGAACAGCGCAGGTATATGTGTTCTATATCTGACCCATTTATACTTTGCTACTTTAGCGATCTTGCACATGAGAAAATGTTTGACTTGCTGTTGGTGTGAATTCAATTTTAGGGCTACAACGACCTTGTGAAGTTGTTGGGATGTTGTCACTACAGTAAAAGTCCCCTTTTGCTGGAAAATTTAAAGTAGACTTGTGATTTGTTGTTTTGATTATCTAATTCCTTGGTCCCTTAGCTTCACCGTCCATGCGTGGAGCCACTCCTTTGGATGTGGCAGCAGCTTCTGTTATGGATAACAATGAACTGGCCTTAGCTCTGAGGGAACCTGACCTAGAGAAGGTATGTTAATTTTCTGTGTCCTCCTCTACTGTTCACAGTTTCCATTATGGTCATTAAGTACTTTGTTCTCTAATAAAAATGCTCTGTAAATCCAAATTATTTTGCATTGGTTCTCTGGTTTTACTTACCTGTTTTATTTATGTTCAGTGAGCTCATAGTTTTCTCGTATATAATGCACTTCCTTTTTACTCCTCACTACCTTCTGCCCTGCACAGCCTGTAAATGCAGCTAGAGTGAAATTTTAAGTAATTTACCACAAATCTTGGGGAAAGCAGTCTGTGCAATTTTGAAAAGCTTTTTTCATGCCAACAAGACTTTATATTTTACAAATATAAGTCAGGATGTGAATAACATACAGCAGTGTATAGCTGTGTCACAGTGTTGATAAATATAATGACCAACTTTCTTCATAACTGAGGTGTCCATTATTAAGAAATAAAGGAGGATGAACAATACTTATTTAGTTTTAAGCAATCATAATCTAGCTGAACCTCAACTTAGTTTCGTTTGTATTACCTGAGGGTTTTACCAACACCTGGAACAATCATAAACATCTGAAAGTGTTCTAAGGCAACTGAGTTGAAGCTTCCTGGAACTAATCTACTTAGTAGGTGTCCTTTATCAAAAGTTATCAGTCAGAATCAAGTATTCACACAGGGCAAGGTATAATTAGTGTTACCATTTGCATGGCTACAACTAGTTACCTGAAATCACATGAGGGCAGAGCTAATAATCTAAATTACTCAGTTTCTAATAAAAGCAGAATATTATGACAACAAAGGTCCAACCTTTCTCCTAACTGTACCCCATTAATCTTATTGTTTATACAGCAGAAGAAAAAACATTATCTCTAACTAATGTACTTTTCAGGTGGTTCAATACCTTGCTGGCTGTGGCCTCCAGAGCTGTCCTATGCTGGTGACTAAAGGCTACCCTGATATAGGATGGAATCCTGTGGAGGGCGAGCGATACCTGGATTTTCTACGTTTTGCTGTCTTCTGTAACGGTAAAATTTTAATTCTGCAAATAAAAGTTAACCCATTCAGAAGTAATCTTATGTAGCTTATACAGTGATAGCTTAAATAGCAAACTATCAAAGCAACAGTTTTGAAAGTTATTTGCAAAAACTCTGCATTTTGCCGCACTTTTAGAACAGTAGAATCAAAATGCAAAGTTTCAAAGGCTTCACTGTTTCAGGCTCTCAGTTAACTGAGCTGTTTTAAGCTAAGGTAAATACCCTCTCTGGTTCCTCTATTATTAATTTTCTTACTCTGTAGCATTCCCGAATATATCAGTGTTAATTGCTCTTGAGAGTGTTTACACTTAGGCTAAATGGCATTAACTTTCTATACCATGTGCCTCAGTGATTTCAGCTGTGCAAGTTTTCTAAGCAGCTCAATGAATATTTATATATACATAAACCTGAGTAGAATTATTGTATTGATCATCCCAGTTGGTTCTTCAGTTTATTATTTTCCTTTCTTTTATAATTTTAAATGAAATTACTGTCTTTTAGAGAGAGAAAAAATGACCTTCCACACAACAGCCAGCATATGATTAGTCTTTGTATTCTGTACATTTCTTGACCGCAGGTGAGAGTGTGGAGGAGAATGCTTATGTGGTGCTGAAGTTGCTAATTCGTCGGCCCGAGTGTTTTGGCCCTGCTCTGCGAGGCGATGGAGGAAATGGTCTCCTAGCAGCTATGGAGGAAGCCATCAGGATTTCAGACGACCCCTCCATGGACGGACCTTACACCACATACCAGTCCAATAGAACACTGTCAGTATTACATGTTCATCTTGGGGGCTAAACCAGTCATAACCAGTTTGATGCTTCAGACTAAATATTTTTGATTTAGTTGTTTAAGAATTTGTTTAATATTGAGTGCAGACAATGGAATGCAGTCCTTATGCGGTAAAACACCAGATTAGATTATTTATTTTTAGCCCTTGTAATAAGCCTCAGAAGTCTTTTTCTCTCGGGCTTTTTGGAGCACTTCCTTGCTGGACTCAACATTCATAATTATTTGTTTCAGTTCATGGCAAACTTTTGACCATTGTAATTGTCTTCTGAAACAGAGATGTTGCCCAGGACAACGATGATGACCTCATTCACATGGGGCACGCCATCATGACCTTCTACTCAGCTCTTATCGACTTGCTGGGTCGTTGTGCTCCAGAGAAGCATGTGAGTGTCTCCAAGCTGTCGGCAGTCCTTTGGCATCGATATCTACTGATGCCTCAAACAATAAAACCTAATGGAGAAAATGTGCAAATGGCTTTTTTTTAAGAATGAGTCAGCATTAGCCAAAAATAAAAAAGTTTATGGCTTTAATCTTTCCTCATAGAGTATATCTTACCAAAAAATTTTAACATTTAACTGTGATGATTTCTCCATAAACTGAATATCAGCTTTAAAGTTTAGTATGAATGAGCACTGTATTCATCTGATTAATATCCACAATATTAAGACTTCTTTTGTGTCTTTAATGGTTTGCTTCTCTTGTGGCATTGAAGTAGAAAACACAAAACAAGACAAGCCATTTTTTTGTGCTGCATCTTTCAAACACAAGGCAGATAAAATGCTTTATAGAAGTCATAAAAGGTCATAAAAAAGTAAAAGAAAAAGGAGATTTTCAAAAGATGATTGAACAGAACTGCAACACTTATGGGAAATAGAGTTACTAGACAACAATGTTTCAGAAAATAAATCAACAGTCTTCTGCAATTCAATGTTTGGCAGGTTCCCCTACTATCTTTTAGAATCAGTGATACAAGGTAATACATTACATGGATATTACAGTATATCTTTGCCAAATGCATTTGTAACTGTATCATTACATGTAATGCCCATTAGCAAGCCCATGCTGCTTGTAAATGACTGATAATAACAGTATTTTCTTCTAAAATATTTTCCAGTTGATTCAAGGAGGCAAAGGAGAAGCTATTCGCATGAGAGCCATTCTGAGGTCGCTCATCCCCATTCAGGATCTTGAGGGAGTCATCAGCATCCCCTTTCAGATCCCCACTGTGTCTAAAGGTGAAATGAGAGTATCACTGCATCACTTGTATTAGGCCATTACAAGGAGCCCAGGTTTGAATGCTTTGGCTGCCTGTGGAATTGTCCTTTAAAATCTGACATTTTTCTAGATGCAGTGAACCTTTTACCCTCCTGTCATGTCACAATTATGTGCATGATTGTTAAAATGATGGATTCTGGATGACATGCATTGGCAACAATAGCATTGATAAATGTACGATGCATATTATTTCAGTCTGGTCTTAGGTTGTAGCATCTAATCCTTACTTATCTTCATCATTTCTTTATCCAGATGGTTTGGTGGTTGAGCCGGACCTATCCACAGTGTTCTGCCCAGACCACAAAGCAGCTATGGTTCTGTTCTTGGACCGGGTTTATGGCATTGAGAACCAAAGTTTTCTTCTCCACCTACTAGAAGTTGGCTTCATGCCCGACCTTCAGGCAGCCGTTGCTCTTGACACTGTTAGTACAGAAAATTTAATTTAGCTCTTCTTGTTCAGCTTTTGAGAGGCCCAGCGTAACACTGAAGTAGTGACCTGTAACTTTGTATTGCAGCCCATACTATAAAATACTATAAAAAACATGCACTTCTTTTCCTCCCATTCTTATCAATTGCTACCCCTTATTCCAGCTTGTCTGTGGGAATCCTCTTTCATGTAAGTAATTGAACTCTGTGTAAGTGTATCCTCTCTTTTTCATTACAGGCTGAATTAGGATCTACTGATATGGCCCTCGCCCTCAACAGATACTTGTGTACAACTGTGCTTCCCCTGCTTACCAAATGTTCAGCTCTCTTCTGTGCCTTAGAGGATCATGCCTTGCTAGTGGATTCTCTCATCCAGGCAGTCTACAACCTCTCTAGGGCTCTTAGCCTGACCAAGGCTCAGAGAGACACTATAGAAGAGTGCTTGTTGGCCTTGTGCAGGTAGGATTTTTAGGCAGTATAATGAAGCAAATCCAGAGCAAGGATTCTTTCTCCTCTCTTCTCTCTCTTTCATCTCTTGATTATTATTAGAAAGAGTTGTTGCTGTTGTTGTTTGCAGATAGTTTGTACTGATTGCTCAGCAGTTGCTAATGGATTATGTATGTTATAAAGAAATGTTATTTTTGGAAGCTGCCTCGTCTCTGGTCCTCTATTTTTAATTTATACATTATTGCACTGTTAGCTTCCTATATCTGTTGACCTCACCGTCTTTTTGCTTTCTGACCCAATAACATGTTGACAAGAGAAATGAGAAACGGCAACAAATTATTGTTAACTAATGCAGGCACATTAGCGCAATCTTATTCCCACTCATTATATTTAATGAATCACTATAAAGCCTGTTTTTGCTGTATTCAGATATAATTTACCAAATTTAATCAAAATGTTAAATTAATTAGCATCTTGCCCATGGCATCTTCTCAATTACATGTGTCAT
Organism: Acanthurus leucopareius; assembly: GCA_029814765.1. NCBI lineage: Eukaryota > Metazoa > Chordata > Actinopteri > Acanthuriformes > Acanthuridae > Acanthurus > Acanthurus leucopareius. Next base: position 17,534,139 of record JAQMCX010000003.1, on the reverse strand, counting down.
TCTTCTGAGACATGATAATTAGTCAAAACTTGTTGTTTGTGTATGATGTGGTGTGTATCTGCTCATGTGACTAATTCTCCACTCATTGGTGTCCTCAGTAAACTCCAGCCGCCTATGATGCAGCCTCTTCTCCGACGTCTTGTCTTGGATGTGCCCCACCTCTCAGACAACAGCAAGATGCCACTAAAGGTTGACACACAAATTGCAGTAGATTATAATACATGTGAAAACATGTCAGTTCATTTTATTCACTGTGGTCATGATTTTTATCTACCAGCTCTTGACCAGTCACTATGAGCAGAGGTGGAAGTACTACTCTTTAACCGGAGGGCAAGATGACCAGATTTTGGTCTCTGAAGAGGAGCTCCACCTTTCCAGAAAGTTGTTCTGGGGTGTATTTAATGCCTTGGCAAAAAAGGTGAATCATAAACCTGTGTCAATTTCAATATTCCCATTGAATTTATTTAAAATTAGAATAGTGTTTCTTCATTTTCATTTGCTTATTTCATTTTCTTATTTCATTTTTTTCTTTGGAGAACTTTTAGAAAAATCGGAGTGCAATTATATACATCACACTTGATGCTAGATTTGATTTTTTTGTTGAAATTCTCCAACCCTTCAATAGAGTCGTGAAAACTGGGGACATAAGTAGTAGCTATATATCTTCTCAGTTCATCCTAGGCATGCAGCCGCATATGTTTGACACTTAACTTGACTGATAAAGAACATGAAAACATCAAAGTAGTAAGTTCAAAAGTAGTTCACATCAAACAGCCTCAAAAACTGTGCCACAGTCAGTGTCAAACAAAATTGTGTAACTTCTTCAGAGAAATTATTATAAGTAGAACTTGTTGGATCTGTACAGTAACTTAAAACACAGTTTTTGAGTTGCCTCATTTATAGTTTTATGCTTATTGTAGATTGCTGGTTAATTTATTGTTTGTAACATACACCATTTCCTGTACATCCATTTTCAGTAAATAAGCAGGTTTGTGTGGCTGTCAACAGTAAATGGATTTTTCAAAACAATTTGTAAACAAGACGCTTCTCTTACTGAAGTAAGGGAGTCACAGCTTGAGAAATGAGATTTGTTGACCACTTAAGTAGGTTCTAACAGAGTTTTTACACAGCTGCATGTGTGAATTAGATAGACTTCAGTCAAGGGAAATGTTTCTGCAATGAGTGTGTCTTTGTGTCCAAAATAGTTAAATGTGTGATTCTATTTGAATGAAATAAGCTTTTTTCTTTATCTAAGTAGTGTTCTATTTGTACTGTATGTGCATCAGAAACATGCAGACAATAGAAAAAAGGACACACGTTGTTGTCTAAAGCACCCAAAACCAGATCTTTGAAGTCAGTAATTACAGTACAAACTGTTTTTTCTTATTGTACGCTGTATTTGTCCTATTTTATTGCTAAGCTTCTCCTGACACCCTCTTATATTCTCATATACTCTCATATTCTGTGCTGTTTCTTTTTTCTTCTTCTCTTCCAACACTGTTCTCATGCTTCCTGTCCTTTTTAAATGTTTCAGCCCTATGAGCCTCACTTATTTAGGCTGTGTGTCCAGTGCCTGGCTGCAGTGGCTAAGGCCCTGCCCCCTGACCACATAGACTCAAGCTGCTCCTCCCATATGGAGAAAAAAGCCTCTGTGGACATAGAAGGACACTTTGACCCCCATCCTGTAGATACCTCCAAGTAAGACACTCGCCAGTAACATTTATTGTTTATGGATAAAATGGCATGTTGACATTTTTGTTCTTCGAAAGATGACCTGTTCTCCTCCATGAGAAGTGCAATATGTAATTTGGTTGACAGAGTAACTTCAGGGCAAACTTTCATATTTAAAGAGGTACTGATAGGAACATTTATTTTCATGCTCTTTAACCATTTTTACATTGACAGTTTGCAGTTGTAACCTAAAGTGCTGTAGCGCAGCACTAAATTATGTATTATTTTTTTCCCTGTATAGCTTGTCAGTGCCAGAGAGACTGGAGTTTGTAGTGAACAAGTATGCAGAACATACTCATGAGAAGTGGTCACTGGACAAGGTAATGTGACAGTAATGATTTTTTCAAATCTTAATGGCTTTTTAAGTTGACAAAGTAGAGTCGATGATATCCTAGTCAAGAATGAACCCCTCAGGACTACACTGACAAGATAATTTTCTGCTTGTCAGTGTCTGAGCATCCCTCTGAAGTGTAATTCAGCAAATATATTGAAGTCTGCATATTTTTTAATATGTAATTTTCACTGAATCCATGTTTTCTCTTTGATAGTTTGCCAATGGCTGGGTTCATGGGGAGCAGCTCTGTGAGAACACCAAAGTTCACCCTCTCCTCAAGCCATACAGGGCTCTAGCTGAGAAGGTAGACTCAGAAGTCAGTTTTTATGCTGTGTCTGCATGATTGCACTTCAGCAAAGAAAACAGTGAAATTAGAAATCTCAGAGACACCTGAGTTGCATATGTATCATTTTAAGTAAAATATTAATATGCCTCTGCTCATAGAATGTGGTGTATTGAGCGAACAAAACACATCTTTTCAGTTTTTTTGATTATTTCCTGATTTTCTGCAGTTTGATGACCTTCTTATTTGGGTATTTCAGGAGAAGGAGGCTTACCGCTGGGCCATTAAAGAGACAACAAAGACAATGCTGGCCTTTGGATGGACCATAGAGAGAACCAAAGAAGGAGATCCGTTTAGCACACATACCTGTACACGTAGAGTCTCTCAGGCTGGACAGGTATGTGTATAAGAAATACCATTCAAAAGAAAAATCTAATTTACAACTTAACTTTTCCACTACTGGATTTAAGTGAGTGATCAGCCAGTTTTTGTCTGTCCTAGCTTTCATTTGAAGGAGCATCAATGTTCAGTCCCAAACCTTTGGACATGAGCAGCATCACCTTATCATGGGAACAGTGTGTAAGTAATTAATCATGTTTCTGCTTTATGCACCATTAAAGTTGGTAAAACTTTGGTTTTACTTATTTTCTGATGATCTGTGTGGTGGTCACACTGATCTGTTATGTGTATTTTGTGTAGAAGACAGAGGGGTATTTTCTTCATGTTGCATATTTGAGCAGTTGGAAATAAAATTTTCTAGCATGTAAACAGGATTATTGTTGGGAAGTTGTCAGATTTTTCAGTCATGTAAGTGGCTTAAAAGCAAAGAATGCAGGAACACAAATCCCAGCTCTTGTTAAGTTATCTTGAAAGATAAATCATCTGCTATAGGTCAAGAGTTTAAGTGCAAGACTCATTTTCCTTGATGCATTTTCTTGACTTAAAGTAGTTTCCTTGTTGGAAAGAGCTAATTTGGCTGTTGTTTAAACACTTTGTGTATCTGCATCCCTGTGGTCACTATTTAGTAAAAACAAGTCTGCCAGACAGAGAGAGTGCCAAGCAGTTGCAAAATAGATTTTATTCTTTTCTTTTCTTTTCCTCTTTTCTTTTCTTTTCTTTTCTTTTCTTTTCTTTTCTTTTCTTTTAATATAGGCCATGGCTGAACAATTGGCTGAAAACTACCACAATACCTGGGCTAAGAGGAAGAAACTGGAACTGGAAAGTAAAGGTACCATACCATAGTGTTAACACCTTATTTACTATAGAATTTTTTAAAACCGTTTCTTCTCCTCTCAGGGGGCAACCAACAGCTAAAAAAAATTGTATTTTACTAATTTCTGGTCTCAGGGGGGAGTTCCCATTCAGTGCTTGTACCTTATGATACACTGACTGCCAAGGAAAAGACCAAATTCCGAGAAAGGGCCCAGGATGTCCTCAAGTTTCTTCAACTCAATGGCTACACTGTGTGGAGGTGAGTACAAAACAAGCCTATGATTAAACAGGGTAATGTGATACAAAACATACTCGTGGGTAGCAAATAAATTGTTCCATTTTTATGTCACACTTGCAGCTCTCTTGACTGTATTCAAATGGCATCACAGCAATCAAACTCCAGTCTATACACCACAAAGAGTGAATGCAATAATTTCATTGCCTCTTTATGTACCTTCTTCCTGCTTTCTCTTACAATAATAGTTTGCAAACTATCAAATACATAGTCCAGAATTTACGCTATTTTAGAGCTCGCTTTCTTTTCAAATAGCAGTGTTAGAGCTCAGCGTGATTTTACTTTCTCTTAGGGATCGGAAGACAGCAGAGATGGACTTTCCAGCCGTAGCCAACTGCTTTGGTTACACTCTTCTGCAGCGGCTGCTGTCTCACACTGAGGATGCCCAAGAGCACATGCTGGAGCTGGGTAATAGCATAGTGTTCATGCGTGGAAAGACCAAATAAATAAAAAATGTATATGAAATAAAACCCATGACAGACTTAGACATAAATCCCAAAGATTTGTAAAATAAGGTAAGGTTTTTAAAGAGCAAATGAACCTGAAATCTTAATTTTTTTAAATAATGTACAAGATTCCCATTAGTTTACTTTAAGGAAGTTTTAATTTGAATGATCAAAAGTAGCTCAGAACAGTCTGGGGTATATGAACCTGTCTGTCTCAAATAAAAATTATATACACATTTTCTTCTTTATGTTTCTCTCTGGTATCATGGTAGTTCTAATAATTGATTCAGTTTTTTATTGCTTTTTCTTTCCAGAGGTAATGCAAGCCAGAGGACAGATGTCCAAAGGAGAGAGAGCCCCACACAAGCAACCAATACATTTCTTTCCCAAGGTTTGCCTCAGATCAATGAATATCAAACAGCCTAAATCCACTGTCAGATATGGAATCTCTAGCATTGATTTAGCTCCCTTTCAATTTCATTTTTCCATTGCCATTTTCATTTCTCTGCTTGGCCTTTTTTCTTATTTCATTTACGTCATCTAATTAGTTTTGTTAGATGGTTGCTATGGGCGACACCTCTAAGTAGAACCCTTTGTGGCTGTGTAATTTATTTAACCATTTCGGAAATCCATGTGGGTGTGTCGATTGCCATCAGGATTGATTAAGGCTTCCTACACAGTTCTGCCTCTGAGGAGGCAGCAAATGAAAAGGGTTTATTTTTCATTGATGGGACCCCTGAGTCAGACCTGGTCAACCAAGACCGTGAACAGTCATGCCTCAGATCTCTACAGCCCACACCTCCCACTCCATCACACACTCACACTGCCACACATGTCTCTGTCTGGCTGTCCATCTCTCTGTCTGTGAATTGCCAGTGCTTAATAAGAAGAGCTAATCGAGTGCAAAATGTTTGACCTACTTCCCCCTTAGGTCATTGTTGGGTCCATCATAATGAACTCACATTAAACAGGCAACCACTGCTCAGACCCAGAGAGCTTCTTAGAATTCTAGTTTTTAACAAAAGATATTTAAATTCACTGAATTATGAAAAAATATGAAAAAAATATGAAAAAAAGTAATAAACAAAACCGAGAGTTATCTATATTGCACAGCCATAAATTAAGCGTGTCTTTGTATTTCACTCCGTGGCTTCACAGTGTAGCTTTAGTGAAGCTGAGGCTTAACAGGCACAGATTGTATATGAGTATTTTTATGAAGTCAAAGGCTTGTCATGAGACATTTTAAAGGGAGTTAAGGTAATTCATGTTTATTCATAAGTTAATAACTGTAAGTGAACACTGGTTTTTACTCCATTTAACAGGTTATCCTTCCTCTTTTGGAACAATATGTGAAGAGCCACCATCTGTATTTTCTCTCCACTTCTCTCTGCTTAAGTGGTAATAGAAGCTATTCCTCAAAGAAAGAAAAGGAGATGATTGCAAGGTATGAGCCACCCTAAAGAAAAAACCCAGAATGTTGATTACAAGAGAAGTATTTGAAAGTGTTTTAGTGCCCTTTAAATATAGGACCATTCCTCAGACCTCTTTTGCATAAAACATTTTCTTTTATAGAAACATAAAAACAGGTGTGTTTTTTTTTTTAACAAAGAAACCTCATTCTTATGTGCTGCCATTTTTCTGATTTTGTGTCCCATTATTTTTTTCCCACTCCCCTTTCCTCATCACTTCACTTGTCTTTTCTCCTTACATCCAGCCTCTTTTGTAAGCTTGCAGCTCTAGTAAGACACAGAATCTCACTTTTTGGTAAGGATGGTGTGGAATTAATCTTATTCAGACATTAATTTGCTCCCCTTTCTCTCCTGTGTGTTGCATCCTCTGTGTGCTCTTTGGTTCACCACAATTGTATTTGTGCAGTGTTTAGTATACATTTTTGTCACTACTTTCCCAAATATGTTATTGTTTGAGATCTATGTATAGCTTTGTTTGGCATGTTTTGTTGTTTTTCATCTTTTTGTCAGCACATGTGTGCTTACGTTTTTTGATTTAAATTGTGTGTTCGTGTTTCCCCAGGAAATGAAGCATCTTCAGTTGCAAGCTGCCTCTGTGTTTTGGCTCAGGCTCTGGATGCCAGGTAGCTAGATGGCACTACTGTCTTATTCTCCTTAAATTGATCTTCTTGCTCTGCCTGCGTAACATCAGTGTCACAGCATCATGTCTCAGAATAAGATGACTGGTATAATTGAGCCACTGATGCACTGATACAATCTAATTTTGGTTGATATCACTTTAACTCCCTGAGGACAGTGTCTCTGATGCATGATGCTAGAAGTAGAATCTTGGCTCTGCAGAGATCGATGTCATTTGGATTTTGTCTGATGGATAGATTAGCAACTGATTTAGTACACTTAACTGCCCTCATTATAGCTTTTCAAAAGAGCACAGCATGACACCAACATTTTTCTTCTTTTACACTTTTCATACATTATCCTTTTTACATGATCTATTTTTTGTAGAGAACAAATCATTTATTTTTTTCTATTCACTCAAACAGTATATCCAGAAGTGTTCGATAATGGCAACAAACCTTTTCTCCCCCCTTGGCCATAGGACCTTGATGAAGTCATCCCCAGAGTCTATCCAAGTTTCTGTGCACTCATTCTTTGAGGCAGCTGCAGCTGATCTCGAGATGACTGTGGAAAATCTTTCTGTGACCATGGTCTGTTTGACTCAGAGTAGGAGTCAGCAGGCTAGGGGGGTGGCTAAAGTTCTGAGCCACACAACCTCAATTCTTCTTCCCACTCTTACTGCCCTCTTCCAGCATCTTGGCATCCAAAACTCTGGAGTGGACCTGCTTGGTAAGGGCTTCCTTCATGTACGCCCTACAATAAACAGTAACAAATGCAACCTGTTAACACATCATCTAATTATAGTAAAATTAAAACTGCTGCCGCACATTTTCTATAGTCTCAGTCATTTCCCTCTGTATGCAATGGAGCTGGATGAACAGCTGGTTTCCACACCCCTGAAATCACTCGGGGACACCCACCCCTCCACCTCATCCTCCACATCTTTGAAACCCGCTCTCATTAAGTGTCTCAGTCATGGCCACAGAGCAGCAGGAGCATATTGTCCCCCTCTCTAATATCCTGACCTTCCAGGATTTATTCACTACCTGAATCAGCAGCCATCCAGCTATGTCACCTCTCAGTGACTGTGTGCTCTCAGCTCTCCTACTTAGTGTACTTGGCTGCTTCAGAAAAGAACCTTACAGGAATTTTATGTTAAAGCATCACCTTGTCTTTTCAGTGGGGAGTATCCAGGTGTCCTGTTACAGGATCCTCAACAGTCTCTACTCTCTTGGCACCAGTAGCAGCATCTACATGGAGGGGTACTGCCAATATTGCAATATGATTTCAGAGTGTGTGCTAGTGACTTGAGTCACTGTAGGCAATCTTTTCCTCCTTTATATTTCTCTTTTTATTTTTTTATCTAAACTTTAAGGTGAAAAACATATTGTCTTACCTTTTTTGACTCACTGTATGTACTCTATTGAATGATCAATACATATCTCTGAAATAGAAAAGGAAAAAACATAAATTGTCTGCATGTTTTGATAGTTGAGGCTCACAAGTATGCATTAACAACATTAGTATGAAGGTCAAGGTTAAATTAAAGAAATTTTTTCAACCAGAGTAAGAAAACAAGCAGCTTGTATTAGATGAATCCTGCACAAAACAGTGACATGGGATCTTGACATTAGTCAGTCCCGAGTCTGTGTCCTAACACAGCATTTCCACACAGGCACAGACTTGCAGCAGGTGTTTGTCTGGCGGCCCTTACTGGAACTTTTCCTGTATGCTTCCTGGAGCCAGCTCTAAATCAAAACAACCCTTATTCTATCTACAACACTATGACTTCGACCGAGAGAGAGGGTAATAAGCAGTCACACAAAATACACAGTGACATTAATCACTTTTGTCTGTTTGATCTTGGATTTCTTGGAATAGACCCTCACATCCCACTGCTGCTTAAACCCTTAATTTGTAATATCTGTTACTTTTAGACCTGGGGCTGCCCATTCAGGTGGAGGACATGTGTCCCCTCCTGCCTTCTCTGGCACGGGCTCTGGGGGAAGTAGAGGAGTTGGCAGGCGCTGGTGCTGGAGCTCGCCAGGCCCTCTACATCCATGTCACAGAGGTCACCTTGCCCATGCTGTGCAGCTACATATCCCTGTGGTGGCGCTGGGGCCCTGAGGGCCAGTCAGACAACCCAATCTGCTCTTCTGTCATTCCTCAACATGCGAGTGACCTACTTGGCTGCATCATCCGCATCATCCACAACCATGTGGGTGCTAGCCAGGGTGACTGGATGAAACAGTTGGCAGGTATTGTGGTTATGGCCAGTACTGGTGGGGATTTCTTTCTCTCACATCAGCAGTACCTCTATCTCCTTTTTTTCTCACTTGTAACAGTTGTCATGTTTTTTAGTTTCTTCCCAGCCAATCATATGCAAAGCCCACTCTGGGCTGTTAAAGAGCCATTTCCTGCCACTGATGGAGAAGTTGAAAAAGAGGGCAGAGTGTGTGCTGCTAGAGGAGGAGCAGATGAAAGCAGAAGGGTCTGATACCTCCGAAGCAGAGTTGCAGATACAGGAGAAGTTCAATGTGCTGGTGCGAGACCTCTATGCCTTCTATCCCATCCTCATTCCATTTGTGGATTCTAATCGGTAAGAAATGCCCCAGTGGAGCTTAGATGTAGGGCAAGGTTGTTCTGATATCTATACCAGTATTGGAAATGCCTCTAATACTGCCTAAAACCCGGATCATGTATCAGCGAGTACATGTCTCTATCGACCAATCGATACCACATTATTTATTTATTAGAAATGAGACCCTGCCACTTTCCTGCAGTGTCTTGTACACATGTTTGCAACTCAACAAATCTTTTATAGCATAAGCACCAAATACCTGTAAACAGCAAGCAACGTGTGTAACTTCACGCACTTCCATAACATAACATCATACAAGGTTTTAGTTAGTAGAAATGTTTGATGATAGAGAAAAAATTGCTTATTGGTGTTTCTCAGTATTTACCAACCAGCTTCTAATTATCAAGCCTTTTATTTGTCAAATTTCCATTAATATTTGCTTAAATGGCAAAACATTAAAAAATAATGACATAACTTTTGGTGAATTGTAAACTAGTAATTAGGTATTGTAAATACAGAGAAAAACACTTTTTGTGTGATGTAAGAAATGTAAGATGCACAGTGCTGAGTGTTATTTTTTATAATTACATAGTATGGTGCTTTAATTTTTCAGGCATCAGTTTAGTTTTGGCAGTGATAATGTGATGCGTTTTGGTCTGTCTTGTCTCAGAGCCAGCTGGCTAAAAGACTCGAACCCTGATGCCGAGCAGCTGTTCAGCATGGTGGCTGAAGTCTTTGTATTCTGGGCCAAATCTCATGTGAGGATGAAACATAAGTTTTGTTTTCATTTGTGTTTTTTTGCTCATATCAACACTGTCCAATTGAAATTGTCCCCCTCCAAGCATGTAATTCTTCCTCTATGTTTACTACCACAGAATTTCAAATGGGAGGAACAGAACTATGTTGTCCAAAATGAAATCAATAACTTGGCTTTCCTGGTCAACAAAAACAAGATGTCCAAGGTCAGTCATATTTCTAATCAACCTCACTGACATTATGAATGCACTCATGTACAAGAAATGCTTCTGTTTAAATCCTATACACTACTCGAAGTTCTACAGTTACCACAAAAATGTTGACAATTGTCGGTTAAATCTTTAAAAAGTTAAATTTCGTTCATGGCTTTTGAATACACAGTTTGACCATGAGAAAAGGAGGGTGAAGAGAAAGGGGGATCGTTATTCAACACAGACTTCTCTCATTGTGGCCTCTGTGAAGAGACTGCTCCCTGTGGGACTCAGGGTTTGTTTTCCAAATGACCAGAGCCTTATCATGTTGGCTAAGAACGGCTTCTCTCAGGTTGGTCGGAAATGCTGATAACACAAGCTGTATTACATTGTAGTTATCATGATGCACAGTAGCAGTCAAAAGATTGCGCATTCTGTCTTATTTAGTGTAAGGAGAAAGTGTGTTTATCAGTGTAATGAGCATATTTCTGCAGTGTGGTGTGATCATAGTGAAGGTCAGTGTCTTTGTGATATTTATGTAATGTTGTGCATTGCTTGCTTTCTATAGAAAAACACTGAAGATGAGATTCAAGAGCAAGTTTTCAACTCCCTTAAACAGCTTCAGAGCCAGGTAAAGGCCCTCACTGCATTTTTGTTCTTGTATTTTTAACTTTATAAGCCGTATTGCAACAAATTTGGCGTGGGTAGGGTGTATCTCTAGCTCCAGCCCTCAACATCCTAGATAAGACTCTTACAATGAAAAATGTAAAGAAGACAGATAACGATGACTGACATATTAAATATATTATATTTGATGTCTATCCTTAAGTGGAGCAGATTGTAAGTGCATATGAAAAGAAACGCATGTAAACATTGGTCATGTATTTGAACTCTATTTTGAGTATAACAAAAGCTCATTTCTTGTGTATGTTCTGCAAACATTCTGCATATTTGTTAATATGCCCAAGAAGTGTGTTGCAAATTAAACTGAAGAAATTCTTGTAGACCATAAAATCTGAAGCTGTTTTTTTAATAATCTTGGTCTATAACTCATTATTTAGTGGAGACAGAGAGTATGCGTACAATATTTGTTTGTTTATTCTTGAGTGATAAATATGGTTATTCATAAGTCAGTGATGAAAAAGGACGACTTTGTCATTAGCATAAAGAAACATTTTAGAAGAAATTTGACTACACTAGGTCCTATGAACATGTGTCTTTTGCAGGAAAATAGTCAACAGTGAGTCTCACTGTCAAAAACCTGACGCCTTAATGATGTTTATTTGCCAACTCATTTCAAACCAAGCTCCCTCCTTCATCCATCTATCTGTTTTAACTTGTGAAATGTGTTTTCTCTTTACTGTTAATTCTCTTTTCTCACTGGCATAAACTTTATTTTCCTGAATATGGAACCTCTCCAGCAGCCTTTTTGAATATATCTTTAATTGAAAGGCTGGAATACAAGAAGAAATGTTTTTCTGTCTACAGGCATCAAACTGTTTAAAGCAGGAAGCACTTCCTGCAGAATACCCGAGTCAGCTAGGTTCAATCCCTGACACCCAAACAACTGTAGACAGGACCGTAGAAATAGCTCGAGTCCTCTATTACCTGGAACAGGTAAGGCTCTATAAGCATATGTGCATAATTTAGCAAAGAACAAACACCAGTCTCTCCAGTTAATATGGGATTTCTCTTCTCTGGCAAGCAAAGAAAATGTTGTCTGATCCGTCTCATATTTTTATGCAGAGTATGAGCTTTATGTCATTAGCGCTTAATCTAATGTTTATAAATGGTGATGAGAGAAGAAGAGTTTTGGTAAAGTTTTTCTGGAAGTTATTCAACACATTTTTGATATTTACCTAAACTGTTTTCCATTTTTGCATTCCCGTTTTCTTTACAATCCCTGGTGAGAAGTTTGAGTAAAGTCTTCTTAAAGTGTTCTCGTCCTCTGTAAATAAAGTGACCTCTAGTTATTGTGTGAGACTCTGCTGCAGTTATTCTTTAAATAGAGAAATGTTTGTTGAGTAAAGTAAAGACTCGTTTGGTAGTTACTCTACAATTGCTGAATTCTCTGAAGTTATGATTTTCTTTCCCTCTCAGCTTTTTGAGATAATAAGGCCTAGGATAAGAAAAAATCAGTGTGTTGTTATTACCAACAGTAATTTTTTTTATGTATATAACTTCAAAGAAAGTAATACCTGCATTGCCACTGTGTGATAAGTGGAAGACAAATGAGTAAAAGTGAATCCTCACAACACTGAACAGTTACCTTGATACCCCTCAGGTCACTGGAAGTACTTCCTTGTTACCTTATCTGTCCTGGGTTTTGGATTTAGGTAGAACACCCACAGAGAAGCAGAAAACCTGTGTGGCACAAGGTCTTATCCAAACAAAGGAAACGAGCAGTGGTGGCCTGCCTGAGGATGGCTCCCCTCTACAACTTACCCAGGTACACACACCTGATGTACATGTAGATGCTTTTTACCTACAAAGTGCTGTCAATGTTTGGATCAATTGCTTATTAAAGACGGTATTAAGTTGTTTTCTCTTAAGAACTCAAGACAACATCCCAACTACATTGTCCCTACATCATACACATAACATACTTAAAGAAAATTCCACTGACTGAGCCCTCTTATAGGAAACAAAATGTGAAAACTATATTTTGCAGCAGACACCAGTGTAGTGGAAAGGTAAGGTAAAACTTAATTTCGTTCAGCCTTGTCAGGGCTAAAGGGGGCAACTCCATTAACATTCAAAAAGCCTGTGGCTGAATGATATAGAAATGGTTTTTCTGTGTCTTGCGGCTGTGGTGATACGCTAATTGCTCTCTGATGTAGCAATCATTACCTAAGAATTGCGTAAGAGGCCTTAATTAATGAGTAATAATTGATTTAATCAGAGCTCCTTTATAGTTTGATAGTTCCTCCTATGCCTCCTGTTCTTCAGTCTCTCAATTTGCATTTGTCTGTTGCAAATGAAACACATGCAAATATCTTGTTGTCTCTTCATTCTTTCCTGTTCCTCCTCAGACACAGGGCCGTCAACCTGTTCCTCCAAGGCTACAATAAATCCTGGATATCAGCTGAGGACCATAGCTTTGAGGAGAAGCTTGTGGAGGATTTAGCTGTAAGTGAAAAAAAAAAGCCAGTTTAAGATTTGTTTAAAATAACTGTATTTTGAATCAATCGGACAAGGAAAAAAATAGCTTTTGATTAAACTTTTGAGATACTTACAGCTTTGTTTGGCAACTGTTACAGATAACTTTGCTCAGCATGGAAGTAACATGCTGTACCATTATGTAGTCATAGAGGGTGATAGAAGATACTTTTGCTCTCTCAAGACAATTTGATTTTCCAACCACCAAAACAAGTAACTAAAACTTAAACTATCAATGCGCTATCAACTATCAACACTTGGACTAAGCCAGTGCGAAGAGAACTGACTGAAATATTTGAAATTGTCCTCAAGAAAGGAAAAAAGGAAGAATCTGCACTGTGTAAACGTCAGTCTGCCATAAGAGGCTGTGGATGGTCAGTGTGTGACATTATTTACAGGCATACATTATTGGCTTTACTCTCTCTCTCGACTGCAGAAAGGAGGAGTGATTGAGCTGTGTGGAGGCGACAGAGAGGAAGAAAAGGATGTGGAAGACGATGCCAAACCGATCGATCCCCTTCTACAACTCATTACACTCTTCAGTCAGAGCGCCCTGACAGAAACAAGGTGTGTGTGCGTGTGTGCGTGTGTGTGTGTGTGTGTGTTCATTATAAAAGATCACACACAATAAAAACCCCAGTCAGCTTTTATTACTGGTAAATCTGATCACCAGAAAAGTCAATATGGAATCAGAAGCAAGAATTTTGCTTTTTACATCCGTAACAAGTAGTTACTCTTTTAGTAGATGTTTTGGTAACACTACAATATTCCAGTACTATTTTTTGTTATTTTACGTATGGCAACCTCTCATTGAGTTGTTTTATCGGTAGAACACTTTCTTTTGCCTCATGCTTAACTTGGTTGTTGAACAAATTAGCAAAAAGCATTACCATGTTCTCTTATTTAATGCATGACTTGGTCCTTCAATATCATTAAAGTATCGCTGTGATAGTCCCATGATACTGCTGCAGTGACTCACATGCCTTCTGAAGGCATAGCAATGTATTAACCTTTTTCTCTTGGCATTACTGGAAAGACACCAAAGGTGAAGGAGCCTTCTCATTGAACACTCACGGCAAAAATTAGATGCACTGATGCGGCCAGTAAAAATGTTCAATTCTACAGGACAGATAACACACTCTAGATCCACACACTGCTAAGGGACGTGGTGACGCACCCACTATGTAAACAAAGGGATCATGTTAAATCGTGGATGGATCCAGTGAGGATCAGCTACGTGCTGGGCTGCACCTTGTCATTGATCAGCCATTGTCAGAACCCAAAAGACATCTTTTTATCCCTCGGCATGAACTAATTTTATCTTACATGTCCCCCTTGTTTACAGTAAGCTTGGAAATGACTGTCTTTATCAGTCCTATGCTGCTATAATGGCCAAGGTAATAAAGGATTATTTTGACTTGTGATGTCTAAATGTTTGTTGATGTGTTTAAATAAAACTAATTCATTAACTAATAAAAAATGACTGCTTGTTTTCTTAAAAGCACAGTATTAAAAAGGTGTAGTAATAAGTGTTTGATATTCTACTGCCTTAATTTTTCAGCTTTTATGTATTTATACAGTGTCTTTGTGGATTTTAAATGCAGTGCATAACAAAAGCGAGGAACAGCGAGTTTGCATGTTTTGCATCTTTTCTACTCTAATTTATTTTCTACCTCTCTTATCGCCACTTTGCATTGTATGTTTTCTTTCCCAGAGCTGCCACAGAGAGAATGATGATGATGAAGAGCAAGAGGGACAAAGCTTTGAAGTAAGTACAAGAACTCTTTCTTTTAAAACAGATTTTCTGTTTTTCTTGGTAATACTATTTAATCAAAATTAACCCTGAATTTCTATTAAATTATATTTTTTTACCATTACAATAAAAAATTATCAATTTATAATATATCAAAATTTGAAAAGAATAATACATTGTGCTTTGTTCCGTGGCTCAGGAGAAGGAGATGGAAAAACAGAAGCTGTCATACCAGCAGGCCAGACTACATTGTCGTGGAGCGGCAGAGATGGTCCTTCAAATCATTAGTGCCAGCACAGGTATAAAGGCTTAAGTATTGAACTACATGACTCACATAAAGTTAGTCGTGTTTAGCTGAGACCTGGACTCACTGGGTTATGCAAAGGTAAAATATCATGATTTTAAGCTTTCATGCATTATTGAACTTCTGGGTCAGCATTGAACATCCTCTGATTGTGATTAATTTTACATTCTATCAGGGACCATGGGCTCCATGATTGCTTCCACATTGAAGCTGGGTATCGCAATTCTCAGCGGAGGGAATGCTACTGTTCAACAGGTACAATATTAAATTGTTGTCTTCCCCTCAAATTACAAAATTTGTTTTTATTGGGATCCTGCAAAATGGGTTTGTATATTCACAAGCTCCTGACTTTTAACCTTTTCCATTGATCATAAGTTAAAAAAGATTATTATAATTAATTTTGAGTCATTATGGAGAAAGATATGATTACAAAGTTAAGTCTCATTCTCAAGTTGTCAACTGGAGTCATGTAGACTAAAAAATGTTCTCCCGACCTTAAACACAGATAAGATGAATAAGGAATTACATTAGGGGATACTTTGAAATAGTGCTATTGTAGCATCTACACTATCTTGCTTGATTAATTGCATTTAAAATTATGTATATTAAAAAACAGTCAAATGCAGCAGAAATATTAAAACTAGAAAAGTAGAGCAAGAAGAACATGGTCTACAGTAAACAGCTATAGACTGCTGGAAATGCGGGCTACTGTTGTGGGCTACCGCAAAACAATCAATATATTTAATGAATAGAGATGGTGGCACATTATGATGTAACTCACTACACAGCCCATTTATTACTTAGAACACCTGAACTATTTTGGTTTAAATTATGGGCAATTTCCTCAGGAGTTTTTACCTTCTCAACAATATATCACTTTCATTATTAAATTCTATGTCTTCTCATGAACACAGGGTTTTGACACAGAGACACTGCAGCATGGCTCGCAGTAATAAACAAAATCATTTTAAGCTAATCATATCCGCCTGAGATGAGATCCTGTGCCATTTCTCAGACCTTGTCTCTGATGCTTCTGTTTGATAGAAAATGCTGGATTACCTGAGAGAAAAGCGGGATGTTGGCTTCTTCCAGAGCATGGCTGGACTCATGCTGTCATGCAGGTGAGTGACTAAAGGGAAAGTCTCTGACAAGACCTGTCAAATGTCATAAAGGTGTCATGTACACATTGATATGGAAAGAGTGCAAAATCTTTTTTTTATCCCTTTGTGTGTGTGTGTGTGTGTGTGTGTGTGTGTGTGTGTGTGTTTCTCTGCTAACCAGTGTTCTGGATCTGAATGCATTTGAGAGGCAGAACAAAGCAGAAGGATTAGGCATGGCCATGGACGAGAGCTCAGGTAATGTATTCATATGGAAATGCAAAAGAAAAATCATTTTCCATGTCATAGCATGCAGAGGGCTGTGGGATCCATGGCCTATAACATATTCTAAATTCACATTCCAAATTCCCATTTTTTCGCTGTCATTCTCAGGCTTGAATATAATCAACAGCTGTCTCCCTTTTACTCCACATGATTTTTCTGCTTCTTACCTCTCAAAATTCCATGTACATTCTCTCAATCATTCTGTCATACCTTTTCTACTGAAGCTCCCTTTCCTGCCCTTCATCCTTTTATTTCTTGCTCTATGCTGCCCCTTTTTTTTTTCTCAGGAGAGAAGGTGATGCTTGACAAAGACATAACTTGTGACCTGTTCCGTTTTCTACAGCTGCTCTGTGAAGGACACAACTCTGGTTATTTGCCTTTTACTGTTTCCACTTACACACTGACACAAAGTTCACATAGATTTTACATTAATGTCTCTTAAAAGTAAAGGACCATGTACTATAACACATACTTAAAGAAAAAAGAAAACTGGTTTTATTGCTCTTCCACCTCACTGTCACTTTAAAATGATGTTAATGAGAGCTCAGCACAGACTCATAACTTGTGTAAACACGTTGGCTTTGCCCTAGTTGAGGTCCATTGTCTAATTACATTGTTTGTACAGGACGAAATTTATTTTACTGCTCTTTTTACATTCTGTCTGTGTGTATTAGATTTTCAGAATTACTTGAGAACACAAACAGGCAACAACACCACAGTCAACATCATAATATCCACTGTGGACTATTTACTCAGAGTTCAGGTGAGTCCACAGACAGATTTTCCAAATATGTAACTGTCCAGCAAAATTTGAATGACCTATATTAAATGAATATGTCTTCATCTTTCATCAAGTTGAAAAAATCACAAATTGTGAAGTCATCATGAAGCCATAACAGCATCATATTTAGTCTTGAAAGGAATGTTTCATGCAAGCACATGACCTAGAAATATTTTTCTGTGGCTCACTACAGGAGTCAATCAGTGACTTCTACTGGTACTATTCAGGGAAGGACATGATTGATGAACACGGCCAACACAACTTCTCCAAGGCCATCAAAGTGGCCAAACAGGTCTTCAACACGCTCACTGAGTACATACAGGTCAGTCAGTTTTCATTACCTGGTATAGTGTATTTCATGTATGAACTTGTTGGCTCTCATTTGTTATAAAAACAGTCTCTCATAGTTAAGATGTTTTTTCCTAAAACGATGCAGCTCACATTGTCAGTGTGTTCACTCAGGGCCCGTGTGCTGGCAACCAACAGAGTCTAGCTCACAGTCGACTTTGGGACGCTGTGGTAGGATTCCTCCATGTCTTTGCCCACATGCAGATGAAGCTCTCTCAGGTATAGCACCATTATCCACTGACTTTTGATTTGGTTATTTCCCTCTATTTTTAAATTAAAAAATCAGTTTGTACTGTTCTGCCCAAGGTTTCATTTTGGTCTTTTGGTACTAGTAGTAAGAAAGATTTGCTGTTAAGCTATTGTTACAGTCATTGTAAACTCCCTGCATTATATCTTGTAAGAATGTGAACTTAAAGATATTCAAAAAAATGTACATAATGATCTATTCTAATTTGCAGGATTCAAGGCAGATTGAGCTTTTGAAAGAGCTTATGGATTTACATAAGGACATGGTTGTTTTTTTGCTTTCCATGTTAGAAGGCAAGATTTTCATTTAACCTCCAGATTTCTCCGATTTATGATTTATATATAGATTACAAGTTATTATTGAATAAAAGAGAGTGTTTATCTGTCTGTCCCTCTCCACAGGTAATGTTGTCAATGGAACTATTGGAAAGCAGATGGTGGATATGTTGGTGGAATCATCAGGCAATGTTGAGATGATTCTCAAGTTTTTCGACATGTTCCTCAAACTTAAAGACCTCACCAACTCAGATGCCTTCAGGGAGTTCGACCCTGATCGTAAGGGCTGCATCTCCAGGAAGGACTTCCAGAAAGCCATGGAGAGTTGCAAGTGCTTCTCCCAAGCTGAGACTCATTATCTCCTCTCCTGCACAGAAAGTGACGAAAGTGAAATTTTGGATTATGAGGCCTTTGTGGATCGTTTTCATGAGCCAGCCAAAGACATTGGCTTCAGCATTGCGGTCCTGCTGACCAATTTGTCCGAACACATGCCCAACGATTCAAGGCTAAAGACATTCTTGGAGCTGGCAGACTGTGTCTTGACTTACTTCCAGCCCTATCTAGGACGTATTGAGATCCTTGGCAGTGGAAAGCGCATTGAACGTGTCTACTTTGAGATAAGTGAATCAAGCCGCACACAGTGGGAGAAGCCTCAGGTCAAAGAATCCAAAAGGCAGTTCATTTTTGATGTGGTCAACGAGGGTGGGGAGAAGGAGAAAATGGAGATGTTTGTCAATTTCTGTGAAGATACCATCTTTGAGATGCAGCTTGCAGCACAGATATCTGGATCTGACTCTGGAGAGAGGCGTTATGAAAAGGAAGATGAGGAAAAGAGTAAGAGTGAAGAGGAAGAGCTGGACAACAAAGGGATGTTTTTCCTTCATCGCTGGTTGTTATTGCTGATATCTGTAGTTTCTGTCAAAAATCTGAAGACATTGATGAAGATGACCCTGAGAGATATCCTCATGTCAGCTATTTCCTTCCTCCGATTGATTTTTATGTCTCAAGTCCAGTGTATTTCTTTTGTAGTTCGCAGCATCATTTATATGCTGTACATAGCCTTTGTTAACGGTGGGCTCATTGAAGGAGCCAAAAGGATGAGGATATCGGACTTGCTGGATGGGATCTTGGAACCAACTCTTGATGAGGTCATGGGGGTGCCAAGTGGTGTGGATCAGTTGAGGAAGTGCTCCGCCAGTTTGTCTTCCCAGAGGGAATTGCGGGAGATCGGGCAGGTGGCAGCTGTGACCTCCCCCAGGGAGGTGGATGGTCTGTCAGACATTTTTGGCCTCAAATTGAAGAAGGAAGGGAATCAGTACAGAATTATAACACAAGACCTCACTGCCAGTCTGACTGACCTGTTCAACACAACCTCCACAACACTTGCTGCCGCTGATTTTCCTGAAAAGCACCAGGGCACGGTATGAATTTATTTTATGACATGTAGTCTGTCACTTTTTTTTTTTTTTTTTTCATCTTTTACACTCAGTGTGTTGCATTTCTCAGAAGTTTTGTTCAGTATTATATTCTTAAGTTTTTACTCCTTTGATATTTTACTGATTCCAATTACTTTGATTTCTTCATGAATTAAACTGACAGAAACTTAAGGCTTATGCTGCCACAGAGGAAAACACAGAAGATGAAAAAATGCCTGATGCAAAGTGAGTGTCTTTCTTCATCATGTAATCCTCAAAGATGGATTAACTTCCTTATGATAACCTTAAAATTCTATGCTGAGTCAGTCAAGGTAGAAAAAATGAAGACTAGCAGATTTTGTAAGGGTAGTAGTATATGGTGGGTCTTAAACCAATAAAAAATATATCGTCAAATGAAGCACTGTGGAGTTTTTAGCAATTTGAAGTTTGATTTAATCATTTCAAACATTCCCTTGTTAAAATAAAGCTTTCTTCCCTGCCCTTTGTTTGTACTTGGACTGTTCTCAGAGGGAAAGAATCCGAGAAGAAAACTGGGAAGGACGGAGCAGAGGCAGAGCAGACAGCCAAAAGATGCTCTAATAAGTCAGAGGAACAAGAGAGCCGACAGTCAGCCATCTGGGATATGATAAGCACTCAAAACAAGTGCCTGCTGGTAACAGACAAATACATCAACACATGCTTGTGCACTTATGGATAGCTATACCAACACAGATAAAGATGCACTCTCATTTTGCACTTCAATTTGCAAACAGGCAAAAAAACACCTGAGCAATTTTCCTTTTTTTCTTCCCTCAGAATTATTTTGCAAGGAACTTTTATAATATGCGCTTGCTGGCTCTGTTTGTCGCCTTTGCAATCAACTTTATCCTTCTCTTCTACAAGGTAAGAGTTTGCTTGTGAGAAAAAATACTTTATTACATCAAATTTGCAGTGGCCCATTTGGAAAGTATTTAAGCACATTTGCTCAAGTGCTGTACCGTAAATATATACAAGTATTGGTTTAACTAATTCGAGAGCCAGAGAAGTTTATCTATCTTGTTCTTTCTTTCTGGTTGCTGTATTATGGTGGTATTGCATTATATTGTGTATTCCTAATATTTTGTCCAGCAAGTATGATTTGTCTTTGGTAAAATTAGTCCTTCCCTTCTGTCTTCCCTTCTGTCTTTCAGGTGGCATCATTGCCTGCTTCACAAGAAGAGGAAGGGGGAGTGATCACATCTGTTTACAATGAGGAACCGGCCTCTGATGCTGAAGATAGCAACAAGGGCGCAGTTTATTTTGTTCTGGAGGAGAGCAGTGGATACATGGAGCCCTCGCTCCATTTCCTGGCTGTAGTGCACACAATCATCTCCTTCTGTTGTATTATTGGTTACTACTGCCTCAAGGTACGCCAACTTGAGCATGTACTTCTGCAGCTTTGTAATGAACTCAAATCAGCTCATTAAAACCACAGATGAATTGACAATCAAGCACATTGCTCACAAAGATGAGCATGATTACTTTTGCCAGTTTAACAACAGACTCATTTTTCAAACATCCAAGTGATCACTGTAGCACATTTGATTGGCAGGTACCACTGGTTATCTTCAAGCGTGAGAAGGAAGTGGCTCGGAGGCTGGAGTTTGGCGGGCTGTATGTGACAGAGCAGCCCCCCGAGGAGGACATCAAAGGGCAATGGGACCGACTTGTCATTAACACACCGTATGTTCACAGTCATGTGATCAACTGAGCTGATGTCGCACTGACATCAAATAAAAAACATGTTTTACACTTAGAGTTTGAAGAGGTCACTTTACGTTCACAGACATGTTAAGAGTTGGAAAGTACAGAAATGTGTAGAAAATAAAGTGATGTTTCAGCTGTCGAAACAGTTTTAGTATCTTTTTCCAATATAAATGTTTTACGTTATGTTTTTGTCTTTTCAGATCTTTTCCAAGCAATTATTGGGATAAATTTGTAAAGAGGAAGGTAAGAGCTCCAGAGGACTGTAACTCTGATTCTGCACTATGAAAAGATCAGCATTTTTTATTCAAAATGTTCTTATCAACAAATGCAGTCGTGCACATATTTCACGAAGTGACACTGCATTATAAAACTAACTGAAGTTTAATGAGCCATTTAATGGCTGGTGTGATAATTCCCCTATCAGGTATCACAGTGGATTTTATTGTTTCCAGCTCCCTTGAAATAAGTAGCTCCCTCATTCTAATTGCCTCTCATAATATGAAGAGAGATTAGTTTATTCTTTGATTTTAGAAACTCCTTTCTCATCTTTAAGAACATTTTAGTTTGATAATATCCTGTATTAAAGAGATAAATCCAATAAATACACATGCTTTATATGGCTTTACCAGTCCAAAGATGCATTAGATCAGGAAGACAAGTTATCCCAGAGTCTTCAAATGTCTTTGTAAGTAGCACATTCCTCCTCTACCCCATAAATGGGAGGCAGCAGAGCAGCACATCATTGGTGTTACTCTCATCAAAGGACAAGGCTGGAACGAACACATATTCTTGGCCATATTGATTTTTCTGTCCTCTCATTTTACTGAACATGGCACATTTGAACAAATGACAGTTGGCCTGCGTAAGGCTCAAGTAGGACAAGGAAGTGGAACTGCCATGGCTGATTGTTATCAATATTGTACTTTGAGCAAGTTAGTTTTTAACTGCCACAAATACCCATGTTGGAAGCATTGAAAGTAGCAATTTGGCCTGTTATGTCCTACCACAGAAGAGTACTCAATTTGAAATTGATTGATACTTAAATGGATCTCCATACATCAGCATGGGCCTGAGCTTTTCACCAGTGAGGTGAACACTTGGTTAATATAAAGAATGTCTGGCACTGCCACATTTCATTAAACACCCTGTATTGCAGCAGTTTAGGGGCCAGCAGTAAATCAGATGGTACATGTGTAATGCCTGCAGTTGCTTCTCCTAATCAACTTTTGAGTTTCTGTAATTAAAGAAGACTTTGATTGACTTCTGATTTTAGTTAATAAATGACATAAGTTTCTTTAGAGCCTTGACAACAAAAGGAGAAGAAACTTTGCATCTGTCATATGATTAAATTAAGCATTTAATAGCCAAGGTTTATAGACCTGCGCTGTTTAGTAGGAAGATAAAGGGAAAAATGTAAACCTAGATCAATACAAATGATTTACATGTCATTACCATCATTTATTTACACAGCCATCATGACACTATGAGAATTGAAACCACTGTGCCACCGAAAAATATCGAGTTGTCAGCACAAGTGTCATAAACCCTCTGTTTTTGTTCAGTAGATATCATAAGCAGCACCTCCATCTTGTCAGCAGAGCTAAGTTGTCATCTCATTATGGTGCAGACTGCAGAGAAATTCAGCCAGTTTCCTCTTGCTATCTCTTGTCATTTTTTATTCATCTAAAAGACACTGAAAGCCTATTGTTTAAGTTAGCATGTAAACCTGTCTGCTTCCCCTGTCAGGTGATTGATAAGTATGGAGACTTTTATGGCTGTGAGAAGATCAGTGAACTCCTGGGTCTGGACAAAGCTGCCTTAGACTTCAGCTCTGAGAGAAAAGAGAGGAAGAGCCTCAAAAGAGACACTGCCTGGAGTGCTCTGTGAGTAGGAAAAAGAGTCCAAGCATTAAAGGGATCCATGGAAAACTGCAGCTATCTAACTTATCATTTATTCTGCTGCGTATGCAGTTTTGGACCAAAATATAGGGGACTATTAAGTGAAAGAGTAGTTAAATTTTTTTTGTCTCGTTTGTTATACTGTAAGGCATCAGAGGTGGAGATCTTCAAATTATCACCATTAGCGTTTTTTATGCCAGTACTGCTTAAACTTTGTGTTATGAAAAATAATAATTCTGGCATTTGACAGGTGCTTAGATCTACAGTTGAGTGGCCGGCTGTACAAAAAGCAGTTTGCACTGATAATAGCACAATGTGTTAGTCTTCTCTGTGGAAAAGCTGCATGTATGTTAGCTGCATACAATCTGGTTTTAATATAAATAAACGTTAAAATTAGGAAATCAGTATCGATTTCCTCACGTGCATTTTACTGTATCCATGAATGCAATCCTGAATGAGCCAACTTTGAGCTTACTGTCACTTACTATCATGCCCAGCACTTGTTGTTAACATTTCAAATGGTTAATTATTAGTAGCCTTTGCCATTATCTATAGCCATATTTTGAATGCTGTCTTTGTATGTTGTGATGTGCGCTTGTCTGCCCAACCCTGTTAAGTAACCCCTATTGCTTTTTTAAGCAGTTGCCAGAAAAGAAGAAGGTCCTAGAACATCATGTTGTACTTGTAGAAAGAACAGGACATTCTGAGGTGAAACCTCACAACAGGCAGGCTCTTTGCAGAGCGACACTGTAGCGACAAGAGTCTGAATTTACCTTATTTTCAAGTTCTCATTATAATGTATCCGTGTGATTATTCTCCTTATTCCAGATTTCACTCCATTGACATAAAATACCAGGTCTGGAAATTAGGAGTTGTGTTCACTGATAATGTAAGTTTGGTTTAGTCTCGTACTTTATGGCTTTTGCTTGATTTGTTTTGTGTGCTCTTGTTCCTACAACAGTAAAGATAAAGGTGTCACTTCCTTTAATTTGTGTAAACAGATAGTGTTATATGACCAAGAACTGAGTGTCAAACATATCAGCTATTTTACGACTTACATTTAATATGTTTAATCTCTTGCTGTCTTGTGTGACCATTTTGTTTGATACTATTGTACATTCTACAGAGGTGACGCTAGTAATATCCTGTGATTCTGCCTTATCTAAAATACACATTTGTCCCCTCTATCTGTCCCAGTAATCTATATTGCCATAGTTTTTATGCTTGTGTGTGTGTGTGTGTGTGTGCGTGTGTGTCTTTTTGTGCATGTGCTCACAGTCCTTCTTGTACTTGGCTTGGTACATGGCCATGTCGATTCTGGGTCATTATAACAACTTCTTCTTTGCTGCGCACCTTTTGGACATCGCCATGGGCTTTAAGACACTTCGCACCATTCTCTCCTCTGTTACACACAATGGAAAACAGGTGTGTGTGTGTGTTGGTCCTCTCCGTCCATCCATGCAAATGTGTGTTGATAGCTTCAGTTTTCATGCATGTGTTGTTTGCTTTCACGCTGTAGGGTTATATTGGGGCTTTTCTCAGATGAAGAAGCATATTCATACTCATCTGCCTGTTCTTTTGTAATTATGTGTGTGTTTGTTAGTTGGTCCTGACAGTGGGCCTGCTGGCAGTTGTCGTGTATCTCTACACTGTTGTGGCCTTCAACTTCTTCAGGAAGTTTTACAACAAGAGTGACGATAAAGACACCCAGGACATGAAGTGCAACGACATGCTCACTGTGAGTTTAATTTCCATTTTGACTCACATACATACACATGTAGTATTATGTCCCTTTACATGCATTCCTCTGTGTATCATTTCTATCTCTCTATGTTGATCTTTTAGTACAAACTCAGCCAAACACCTCATTTGCTACCTGCTCAGATTGAGAGGGGTGGAGGGGGGATTCTGGCAGTGATCCTCATTGTTGGGAGTACAGCCTCTTATCTTTGTCTCTGCACTACTTTTTCACAAAATGATGGACACATGGATACAAAACAGCTCTTCAGGCCTCAGTTTTGCTCTTTGTTTGGCCATTCACAACACTGACACCCCATAGCCTACTTTATTCTAATGTGGACTCCACTGTCACTCACACAAGCAGGCGGATGGGCAGTGATAACATTTGAATAAATCCCTACAATTACAGGAGACAAATGATAATATATTAACTCTTCAATCACACTCACTCTGCTATTATTTATGCTTAAGCATCAGTGATTTGCAATCCTTTTTCTATCATGACAACGCCACAAAAACATATTTTTAGACAAGAACAATGCAAAATGGCAGAAATCCAAAGATAAGTAGTAGACTTCTCACTCCTTACTGTGAAGCATCATAAACTTATACAGAAAAGTATGAAATTGTGAATGCTTCTTGGAAACTTAGAAGACAAATTTAATGGTGTCTTAAAGCTTTTTGATCAAAATTCTGGTTTTCATTTAAAAAGACAGTGTAGTCCTTGCTAGATTCCATGAATGTTAATTCTTGTTACTTGATACTCGCACATGCAGTCTTCTTGGGAAAATGGTGTCTGAGGCAAAAACTATTGATTAAAAAACTTTTCTCTATTCTGTGAAATTGTTTAAACATTCTCCCTGTTTGAAACTTTTAAATGTCCTTCCAACAGCATCCAGCATGGAGACAGGCTTGAAAATGCAATAAATAAACTCATACTTTGTTTTGCTGTTTGATTTTCTAATATATGGTGTTATCCTTGGTGTTTGGAGACAAAACACTGTAGGCCTTTTTAAATACTTATATTTTCCTTCAAACCTCATACATTTGTCAAAGACTGCTGGAGAACATGCCTCTCTGGCAAGCCTGAGTAGTTTGGGGGGGGGGCATTGTCATTATTCTTGGGTGGAATGTGTGCTGTATAACAAAAGAAAATGTCTTTTCTTCAGTGCTACATGTTTCACATGTATGTGGGAGTGCGTGCAGGAGGAGGCATCGGTGATGAGATTGAGGACCCTGCCGGAGATGAGTTTGAGGTGGAACGCATCGTTTTTGACATCACCTTTTTCTTTTTTGTTATTGTCATCCTTCTGGCCATAATCCAGGGTGAGTCTCACAGGCCGAATTTATTTTCCAACTTTTCTAAAGAACTTGTTTACCACAACTTTTTACCAGGACACACAATAACATTTCATTCCCCTGTTTGACTGGAATACATTTAATGATTTTTTCATGTGGAAACAGAAAAAGTTAAGAGTATCGTATCTGTTTATTCCAGAGAGTCCTAAAGTTTCACTGACTGTAGTCATTTGTAGACCAGCACAGCAATGCACAGGCATGCCTCATACCCAACAGACACACAGATACATAACCATGATCTTTTTTCAGGCTTAATAATTGATGCTTTCGGGGAACTGCGTGACCAGCAGGAGCAGGTGAAGGAGGATATGGAGGTAAGATTTTACACTATCTCTCTCTCTCTCTCTTTCACTCTGATAACCTTCCAAATAATTTGAGTACATATTTTGTAGTATCAAGGTCGTGTGCAGCCTAGTATGCAGTGCTGTGTCAGATAAAGATACAAAGACTCCTGAAGGATAAATGCTTCAGTCCGTTGTAATTTAAGTTTGTGTGGAGAGATGACTGTGTGTACACAAGATCTAGTAGATTTAGTTGTTGTGGAAGCTGGTATCACCGGAAACAATCATACAATTGGCCTTAATGGGAGGATATCGTTATCTCTTTCTCCTCAATAATCAGTGGGTAATAGTTACAGAAAGTTCAAACTGAGAAAAACAAAATTAAAACTGCAACTAGCACACATGGAACACACATTTTTAATACACAAAAACCATACTGACATAATTAGTATCTTTTAGACCGTGTAAGCAAGTCAGAGCTTGATAAATTGAGGCGAGATGTATTAGAAGAGATTAATGATGCATTTCTTTTTAATATTGATTTCACCTGTTGTTTTGCTCAGAATTGCTGAATCAGAGTTACATGTGATGCTTATTTTGTTGGAGCCTGCTGACTAGCTGCTATGAGAGCTTGGCAGCTGTGAATACATGCTTCAGTTGTGTGCCTCTGCAACAGGTATGCACAGAGCCCTGCCAAAGCAGGATCTGCAGACAGGACAAGGTTAAAAGACTTTATCATGTGCTCAGGCAGGCTGGCAATCAGCATCAGGTACAGAATGTAATCAGAACAGGCAAACAAGTTCAAAGGTGCAGGAGAGGCAGGCAGGGAATGAAAGGCTGCACCGCTGAGGCAACAAGGCAGCACAGAGGATCTGACAAACAGTAATGACCTACCCTGTAAATATAAAGTGTGCACATGTGATGTGGCTTAGTTGTTATGGTCGCTCTAAATTCAGTGGCAAACACAAAATAGTCACATCTGCAACTGAATCTTCACACAGTAAAACCATATCACATGAAGAAGTCAAGTACAATATTTTACAGATAGTCAAAGGCTAAAGAAAACAACAGCATATAGTTTTATAGTGTTTATTAGTGTATAGTGTAGTAATGCCATTTTTTATGACACTATATTTAATGTGTGCTTTTTCAGTAGCCTGTGCCTCAGTGTACCTCTCAAACTGAATAAACTGTTATATATTTTACAGCTTCTTTTTTCCCTAAAAAGTTATATTTCAGACACAATTTAGTTTGCTGCAGTCAGCGGTGATAAATCAGTTTCAGCTGCTTCTTCCATTCCTCCATAATTTTAAGCCCTTGATAGAAATGCTCTAAAATAAAAAATTGCTTTAACCCAAAAACACAAATCTCATCATTTTACATGCATGAAACCTATGTACGCCTATGTAGTGAATAAGAACATGTTTATTTGGCTGTTTCGCAGTCCCAGCATATATGTCCCTCTGTGTCTTACAAAAAGCCTGGCAGAGAGTAATCCTGAAAGTACTAAGTTACTCTTGTTTACAGTCTTCTGCTGTATGTAGGCCTCCTTTGAGGGTCTTTGCAAAAACAAACAGCTTAAAGGGTGCCATATTTTGTACCAGTGTACCAAGTGTAAGTCATAGAGCACTAAAGCAAGAGGTCTCTGGGCTTATTTTTTCTCATGCTCTGTTTCAGGACTCATTTCTTGTCTTACATCTCTCCTCTTGCAGACCAAATGTTTTATATGTGGAATAGGAAATGAATACCTCGATAAAGTCCCTCATGGCTTCGAGACTCACACACTACAGGAGCACAACTTGGCCAACTATCTGTGAGTTGACTTATGTTTATCACCTTCATGCCTTTGGTTGTCAAAGTCTCAACCAAACACTGAAACTCGCAACTTGATATGTTGTCAGTTCAAAGGGAAACATTTCTATGCTGCCGCAACACAGATAAAGAGAAGCATAAATATTCTTCATACACTCACACTGAAATACTAAACTATGAAAGGTTTAATATTTACAGTCCCCAGTTGACACATAAGCACTTAAGTTTCAGACCATTCTTTTTTTATTACATATTACACTATAATGAGCACCAGGTAACATATTATCATCTCGATGACCATAATGTAAATTAAACAAAATGTGGCACAACTCACATCAGTTGTAAGACCAAACTCCGTAGACTGAAAGGAAGCACGAAATCCTGCACCTGGTCTGAAGATCTTAAGCGTTTAGGCTTAAAACTACCATACAAATATAGACATTAACAGGGACACAGTTTTTCAGTGTTTCGCAAACATTAGCAAACATAAACTCAACAAGAAGTGCACATCACCAAATAAATGCTAATAAAACAGTGTTAAAGCTAATAAACCTTTATTTCCAGTGTTGTGAATGGTAGAAAATGTTTGTTTGTAAGGTGTTGTTGCATTGTGGACTGTTAGAACATCAGAAATGGCCATTGGCAAGAGTTTATTGAGTCAAATTAATATGGATCAGTCCTCCTCTCACAAATAGACTCTGCGTATGTCTACGTATTTATGGTCCTATATGTATAAAAGTTCTACAGACTGAAACCGTTTAATTCATCATTTTTTAGCTTGATTAATCACCATTACTTTTTTCCTGTCAATCATAATGTAATGCTACAACTTTCCACTCAAGTGTTTGTCTCTCCATGTTAAATGAAATCATGTATGAGAGCTGTGTGACATGAAACCTTCCTCTGTGTCATTATAGATTTTTTCTGATGTACCTCATTAACAAGGATGAAACCGAACACACGGGGCAGGTACGAAACAGTTTTCTCTTGTCTTGCATGATCCAATTCAAATTAAGAACAAATGTGAACTTTCAAAGTACTTTAACAATTTTACAGTGAAATTTCTCAATATATCACTCCACAGTTTACCTCATGTTTCAGTGACCTTTTGATTCCAAATTTTGCCACTAAAATGACAAAACTGTGATGTAACCTTTTCAAATAAGACAGAAATTATATTCAAACTGCCTCTTAAAAGCCCTGTCAGCCCCAACATGCCATTTTAAGATAATCTACATGCCAGACTTCCCCTAAGACAACAATTTCTCTTTTTTTTTCTCAAAATTTTTTTCCAGTGGGTTGTTAAAAATTAAGCAGGAATATATTTTACTTCATGTATTGTACTCATCTTTTCAATAGGGCATTTTCAAAAAAATCCTCTGCATAGGAAACCAAAGAGGAGAGATTTCTATCAGCAAAAACTATCTCAGGTTTCAAAAAGCTGCATCTTTCTCACTCTGGCTTTCTTGTTTCTTACAGATGACAACTTTAATACTAAATGCTGCAAAGTGCATTGGATTTATCTTTGTGGCACAGAATGTGTTTTGAATGTGATGCCACAGAATTTATAAAAGGGAAGGAAATATTGTTTACCTGCCTAAATTATTTTGTAAAATCGGGTGCTGTTTCCAAATTGAGTTATGTCCCGGGATTTGGCCCAAAAATTTTCTGCACATATATTTTCAGTAAGGTATTTTTTCTCAGGTAAAGCTAAGAGGGAGCTGCTGGGTTGAAAATGTGAAAAATGATTCTCCATCTCGCCTCACATGTGTGAGAAGAACATTATCAGTGTGCACTGTTGACACTTTTTAGATTGTCAATCACTGATTCTAATATTTCGAGTTTTACATAGTTAAAAAATGTCTATTCCCACTCTGTTGTCTCCGTCAGGAATCCTATGTGTGGAAAATGTACCAGGAGCGTTCCTGGGAATTCTTTCCTGTGGGAGACTGTTTCCGTAAGCAATATGAGGATCAACTGGGATGAAAGAATATCTGATATGTGAATCTTTTCTGTATCAAACAATCACACAAAGCCATCTTGATTGATACCTTGGACTCACTTAGTCACCTTGAATTTTTGAGTGCACAACATTGATTTTGGAGTGGATTTTTTTTCTTCAAAGTATACACACTTTATATTTATATCAAATGCATACTAAATTATATTTATACCCTTAAAAGCTGTATGTAACTAAAAAAATATACCTGGACTCTAGATCTGTTTTACGTCCTCACTGCAGACAGAACTCACCTTCTTTGCTTTTTTTATCAGTTGGGAAACAGCAGACGAACCAATGCAACGTGTAACGAACTGAACTGAATGGCACTATTTGCTAGAAGAAGAGATTAAAAAATGAAAACCACTTGTTTATTTTCAGAAACAAATTAATGTTTGGGTGTCCTGAGAGCAGGAAGTCACTCATTTCTGTGCCGTCTTGAGTCCTCAACAAAAGTTTACGGTTTTATTCATCATTATCTCAAGCAGTCAAAGCTGGCAGACCGAACGTATTCCACAGCACTCTGCTGGCTGGGTGTGTCTCTGTAGAGCTCATTTTTTGTGAATGAAGTGATTTGTCTTTCTAATCACTGCCTCCCATCCCTCTCCCCTGTGTGACATCCAGATAAACACCCCCCCCCTCTGGCATTTGTTCTTTGTACCCTCCTCTTCTCTGTTTCTTGCTGCTCGCTCCTCTTGTCTGTTGTGCTCATCCCACCAGGATCCTTCTCCTCCTCCTGTCCTTGCTTCTTCTGCTCTTCCCTTCCTCCTGCTCTCTCTCTGTATCTCTGCACTCTCCTCATCTTTCCCTTTCTCATTACCGGCCACTGTGAAGCATGCCAGCAGGTGTCTCGGTGTTCAGGTCAAAATATTGCCATGGAAGCAGATCACCAGGCAAAACGATGGGATTGACTGCTGTCGCCGATGGCCAAGGAAAGTCTTTGGGGAATCCGCGGTTATGACTCAATGGCTAAAGGAGCTAGACAAATTTGTTAAAGTGTTGCAAACTCACCCTGAGTGTGCATGTGTGCACTGAGCTTAACAGCAGGGTGACAGGTGTGGGAGGGCCACCTACAGATATTGTCCTCATTATGCAAAGGTCAAACAGTGGGCTGCTGCTGATGCTCAGTTATGTTGCTTTTGAGATATAACTTGTAAGTTTATAGCTTTCACTCATCTAAGGACCAGGGTGGAAAAAAGTTTTCAGTTAGAAGATGAGGAATGATGTCGTGTTATGTGCTTTGCACAAACAAAAATCTTTGCTAATTGTCTAGTGCAATACTTAAAATTAGACTAGATATTAAAAATAATGATCCTGTCTGAATGAATATAAACTAGGGTTGTTTTTTTTTATTGCACTTTAAAGAGCTGTGGTGATATAAATTATCATCATTACTGACTGAGCAATATTTTGATTATGTCATTAATTTACAATATGCGACAGACATCACTGATGATTAAAAGACTTACTTTCTCTTTTAGCTTCTAGTTATGACATGCGGGGCCTTTTATAATGGCACAATTCATTTAGAAAAGAAATTTCATCAGACTGTGAATAAAACTGTAAAACTGAACCGAAGCAGTAAAGAACAATCATCTCCACCCGACCTGTCATTTTATGTACCACTCAGCTGTGTGTGTGATTATTTATTCAAAGTAATTCTGACAGTTAGAGGGCTGTTTGCTCTGTCATTTATTCGAATCTGGGAGAAGTGTGACAGGACTGTGTTAGCGTTTGCTCCACATATTTTGACACATTTTCTGAGACATTTTATCCTTAAAAGGTGCAAACAGAAGCATTTAATACTCCACAGATACATGCAGTGTATGAATTTTCGAGCTATTAGATCATTTCTTGTACCTAATAAGCAACAATAACATTACATATGTTTTTTGTTTGTGTGTGTGTGTGTGTGTGTGTGTTGGGCAGAAGAGGCTTACAGTCACAGAAATGTTTTATCTTTGCTGTTAACGATTAATTTTCCTGTGGTTTCCAAGTTAGCTAACCAATCATTATATACAGTACTGAATGAATAAGGTTAACTGTATGAGGTTTAAATACAACTAAACCCTAATATTATTTCGACAATATTGTCTAATTTTCTTTGTCTAAGTATTGTGCCTTTGAAATAAAAGGGTTAGAAATATGGGAGTGTAAGGAGGACACTTGTTTTAAATTGCAAAAAAACCCATTTCTTGTAAGAACGCTGCCAAAAAACAGATGGTACACTGAGCAAAAACATAAATACGGATGAACAGCATGTAATAGAAAGTATTTGGAACATTCCACAGGTAAACAGGTTCATCGTTAAGATGTGATAGTATCATGAATTGGTATGGAAAAGGCATTATCAGTAGGTTCAGTTGTTTACAAGCAAGAATGGGTCAAAGTTCAACACAGCAATACATGATTGTGTAAAGAATAGTGATACATGAGCTGGAACATTTCATAAAACATTGTCAGTAAACACTGTCAGTCTGAAAAAGATTGCATTCTGTTTTGTTTTGTTTTATGCGACTTGCAAACTTTTTTGGAATCAGGGTTTAATGAATTGACTTTAAAAACCATGTCCCTGTTGAAGATTTGTCGAGGATTATAGCTGCCAGCTCCAGAGTCGCCAGAGGCTGAAAGCTAGTTGATCAGTTTCCATGTCAGTCTCAGTCCAGAGGTTGAGGGAATGGGAAAAACCTCTCATCAAAAGCCCATTTAATTTGGAATTTTATCCGATTCTACTGTGTGTAAAAATCAATCATGGTCATAACAATGAACCCACAGACATCCGACCCCTGTTTGCAGTTCGCTCACACCACAGATCTGCAGGAGACACAGGGTACAATTGCGAAAGCAGCCTACCACCAGTTAATTTACTAGAACACCATGTATCTGAAGCAGCGCACCTAACTTCCCTGAAACAACACAAATTAAATGTACTGACTGTGTGGATAATTGCCACATCCGCCTGATCAAAAGATATTGTGGAAAAGATGGATGTTCGTTTATAGCTGCCAAGCTTCCTCCTCTAGTTTTCACGCTCTTTCCATCCTGTGGTGGAGTGATGCCAAGGCCAGAAGGTCTGGATGTAGTTAAGGTATTTTTACTCTGCTTTGAGTATGAACAGTAGTAGAACAGGACAGTAGCACTACATGACATATCATATCCATGGTGTCTCAGAAGAAAATGTTGCCCATTAACTTACATTCCTTCATAAGAAAGGAATGAAAAGTATTTTAAATATCGGGGCTTCTTCTGTGCAGCCGCCTCATCACCGCGGCTATTCATTAAGCTAACTGCTGCTTCCCTCAGTCGCAGCCTTCCAACACCAACACCCAGCCAGACATGGTGATATTAAACACTTACACACACTCTCTGAGATTCATTTCACACGAGAAAGTCATTTCCTCTCCACAATGATGGGTGGTAGGAAATGACTTTCTCGTGTAGTAAAAGGTAGTATATCAGCTACAAGTTTTTTGTACCATAACAACAGAACATCAGTAACATTATCTCTACAGAAAGTTGCCTGACAACACATGTAGGTATATTACATCCCAAAGTCACTGCTGCAACTTAAGTCAAGACTATAGTAAACCTCTGTTGTAGCTGTTTAACATGCACAGACATGGATTTCAGTCTTTTGTCCTTTTGTAACAGAAGATCTCATGCATGTCTTACTGCAGAGCTCTTACAACCCAATACATAAAGCCAGTGGGCCTGTCCGTCACAGAAATATAATGAATCAATCTGACCTGGTGACACACAAGCAAAATGTATGCAGCTACTAATGAACCCAGCCATATTTCTCATATTCTTCAATGGGAAATCAATAAGATATGGATCTATCGTGCATAGCCGTTACTTTTTGCATTATTTAAAGACATTCTGGTAATGTACAATATGTGCTCGCCAACCGTAAGGAATGTAGGAATTATGCATGCCCAGATGGCTTTAGGTTGGCATAGAGCAGCTGTGTGTGCATAGAGGCATCACAGTTATGGATTATAGAGAAGAGGGCATGTGTGAGGATCATTCTGAATATTGCTTTTGTCTCATACTTGCAGTTGTTTCGGAGATTGCGCCTCCTCACTGAAATAAATGGCATGGCAACGTAATCTGAGCTGTAAATCAATAAAAGATTACAAGAGAAAAAATGTGAAAGAGTGCAACTGAATTTACTCATACCTAAGGCCAAGTATCCTGAATAAAATATGACTCCTTTTTGTAACTGGCTCTGGTTTCGGTTTTAGAGCGCCTTTCACACTGTGACAGTTTCACACAAAGGATTGAAGGATTTGGGTTACAGCTCTGTAATTGTAATTTAATACCTGGCACTGCTGATCAGTCCTTTCTCACATGTTTTTTTAGGAAACGTAAAAATTCTCTAATTCATTTAGAGAACTTAGGCCAAACATGCTACTTATGTGTTCAGTTTCAAAGGACGTTTTAGGCGATAAGGCCAAATGATGGTTTCATCCTTTCCATTTTAAGTGCTTCATGTGTGCTCATTCAGTCGTTCTTTTGAGATGCAACTCTAGAAATGGTTTATTTTTCATCCCTGCTGTCATCTCCAGACACTGTTCCCAAAGTCTTTGTCTTGTCTTTAGTCTCTTTCGCTCTCAGTTTCATTGACCTGTCAGGAAACCAGCTGAAGCCGAGCGGCTGCTGCATATGATGGCTTCTTAGGGAGAGACACAGGTTGAGTCTTCCTGGTCCTGCATCGACAATAAGACAAGTTTTTCAGTTTAAAGTCGGTAAGTTGTTTTTTAAGGACCTGAAACTCAGGACATAAAGGAGGAAAAATTACTTTTGATGCTTTTGTGTACACAGGCACAATTCTTTAGATGCAGTATGTAGATTATGTGCTTGGTAAATAAAGTTTTCCTCTTTATTCATTTTTTCCCCTCGTGTTGGTGCGCAGACTGTGCTGACCTTGTTATTTGTTCACAGTATTTATCATTTTCAATATCTGCAGTCTTTCAGAAATATTTTCCCTCAGTTAATTCTCTCAGACATCTGTATCCACATCAGCCTCTGAATTGAAAAATGCTGCACTAAGATGCAGCAACATGATATGATTGATCTGCTAAAGTTACACTGATTAAATGACTGGCAACCAACAAATAGAAGCAAAATTAATTAAAAGTGACATCAAACTTGGTTGTTACTCTAAATGTTTAAACAAACCATCATTTTTTTAAAAATATATCACACTATCTGTATAGTATAGTAAAATAAACTGGATTATTACAGGGGGTTTTCCAGCTATTACAACCATGGTGTGTCTCTTTTGAAAACAGAAAAAAGTCGCCTCTCTCACAGTTTTGGCAGCAGTTGCATAATTGTCACATGAACTGTAGAAGAAGGCAACATTATTACTCCCCTAAGTGAAAAAACAAACAAATAAAAAGCAACAAGCTGACTTTTTTACAAGGACTGTGCCATGAAATCCTCTTGTGATTGTGGCAGATTAAGTGCAGCAACTTTTTTTTTTTCAAGTTTTCATCCCAGATATGCTGTCAAGCCATCCAAAAGTGAAGATTAAAAAAAAGTGTGAAATGCTCAGACCTTGCAAGGTCAAAAAACAAGTATAATGAGGCAGAGGACATGAAAGGAGATCATTTTCCCAGATGCCTGTGCCTTTGACTTCAGTACTTTATTATCAGAATGACAGATGAAATTTAGAGCAGCTATTTATTTTCCCAACAGAGGACAACTGACATAGCGAGGAAGAAAGGTGTTTGTACTGCATTTTCACTGAAACAGTGATTCACCCAGCAGAATACGAGATCTGCAGAGACATCCTCTTGCTCTTTGTTTGTTCAACACATTTATTTCTTCACTTCATTAGTTCGCTTTAAGTTTAAGGCTGCTGGCTTTGCACCCAGTATCTATTTGGTAGATGGTAGCACCTTGTACAAGTCACATCCATTCAGAGTTAATACAGGCAGAATGGAAATTTAAGTATACCTATAGGCGCTTCAGAGACTCCAATACACCCGCCATGAATGTGTTTTGAATGCGGGATGAAACCAAAGCACCGGGGGAAAACTCAGGTAAACAAGAAGAAAGAATACTGCTCAGAAAGGGCTTTATTGATGAACTAAATATGAAACCAGATAAATAAATAGGTAATGTTAAAATAAGCTTTGTTTTCTTTTTCTTAGGGCTCACAAGTGCTGCACTTCAGGCTGAATGTAGTTTATTACAAGAGGTACTCCTGTCCAGACTCTCAGTTTTTGACGTGTATCATCTCATGACAGACAGACAGACCGCTGCCATCTCATTACAACTCTAATTTTCATATAGAGTAACTGTCTTCCAGTAAACAAGCATTACCAGCAGTGACGAGAGGAGGGCCCCCCCCTAAATTACCATTTAGATTGGACAACTCCTTGCCAAGAGAGAGCCGGTTGCCCAGCGAGGGTTCAGTATGGGCAAGGAATGGAGGCAGGCTGGAGAGTGAGTGGATATCCCAGCAGATGAGGAGTGTTTGCATCACCTCTCTTTGAATCCTGTATCATTCCAATATCTCCTTTTCATGTACTTAGCGAGCGGTTGCTTTCAAATCTGCAGACGCAGTAGATTTGGCCTCTGTAGGGCAGTACGCACAGCGAATCTGAGCCACTGAAATTTTGAAAGGAGACAGGTGCCGCCTTTTAATAATTGAAACTGGCAAATTGGCCTACTCAAAGGTAAGCTTCAGCAGTTTGAGGAAATGACCCATTTTCTAGCCAAGTGGATTCATGTGCATTTCAAGAAATTCTAGTTTGAAAAGCCCTTGTTTATTGGCAGGAGTTATTGGGAATTACACATCAATTTGGTTTTTAGCATCGCAGAGAATTATGGAGACTAACCTGAAGCCAAGAGAGATGAATATCAATATTATTCTTAATAGTCATTGTATTCATTTTCTAAAGACTTTAATCTGGAGTCTCAAGCCTGGCTTGGTTTAAAAGAAAGAGTCGTCAAAACTGTTTTTGTATCCACAGCTGTCTGGACATCTGCCTGCTCAGATGTTATTCTTAGCTTATGCGTGTGTGTGTGTTTATGAAGATATCCAGTAGAGAGCAATGTGTAATTTTTACTTTTCATCAGTCTAAATTCTCAAAAAAACCCAACTTTTACCTGAATTAAGGTTATTTTTTCATGTAGGTCTTATGCTGTTATTGCACATAATTCAAATCAATTGCTCGTCCACAAAGAAATAGTTTATAGCAACAGATTTTGAAATTTTATTTTCCACATTAACCAGGTTTAAAAAAAAAGTCTGTTCTAAATTTCTGACTTCTGAATTTTCGTTTAACCAGTGTGGATCATTTAATGGGCTGAATTTTTGTTACAGTGTCTTTTTAAGTTATCATGCTGCTGCTCATTAACAAGTTCAATTAAAAGCAGCTGAAAAACTTAATTGATTTTTATATTATCTGCCAAAAAAAAGAGAGAGATTCGATTCTCACATTTTGCTTCACAGCATGCACACTTTGTCTGCGTGTGTGTGTGTGTGTGTGTGTGTGTGTGCATGTGTGCATGTGCATGTGTGCTTTAGTTTTGTTTTTTTTTTCTCTACTCAGCTATTGTTCATTCTCTTCTATATGTCCATTTGTTCTTCTCTGCTGGCTTTAATTTGTTTTTTGAGCACAAACTCATCCAGGCCTAACATCCTTCCAAAGCTAATCTCATAGTCTGCTGCTGGCTTTTTTCTTTGCAACCGACAAAAAACCCATTTGGACCAAAGCAAAGTTCGGTTCAAATGGGTTTTTTTGTCCATACATAGTGTTCTATTCGTTCATTGTTTTTAATGAACAACAAACTTCACTGCCAGAAACTGCACTTGCTACTAATAAATATTGTTATTAGATTATTTAACACATAAGTTAACCTGGTGATTATGTTTTAGATGATTAGATGAATTGCTTGGTCTTTGAGATGACAGAAAATAGTTTAAAAGGTTTGTAGCAATTTTCTCATGTTAGTAGTTTATGGATGTGTTTTGAGTCAACAGTCCAGAACCCGAATATACTCAGTGAACTAAAGTAAAAGCTTTTAACAGCAAATACTGATGCTTTGGGAGCTTCCAATTCTGAGTTTTTGGCTTCTGCAACCTGAATTTTCCATCCATTAAATAATTGATTCATTGACTCCATCAGTTTACCTCCACAGTAAACATAAACTCAAAAGCCCAACGCGACAATAATCTTTACCGCTGATGATTTGCTTTAAAAATCTGACTTTTCATCTTCTCTGGTACATTACCCTCAGGTTTAATTGCGGGTCGTGATTTTTAACTCGAATGGTTTGACATCATTTGTGTTTTTCCAAGTGGAAAAAGAGAAGAAGAGGAGGGAGAAGGGGAGTTAGACCGTGGCGCTCTTGCAGTCTGAAGCTGATGTGGTGTTAGAGGTGTTTTAAATGCAAGACATGGACTCCTGTCTGATAATATCACATGAATGCAGGACTAATCCTGTTCATCATGTCCTGAGGTTCAGTTTGGCATAGAAATGTGACAAACGCTGCTCTCATCAACAACCAGGCCTGTAGCGCTCCTTCACCAAACCTTGTGCTTTTTCTCTTTGAATGTCATTGAAAGCAAAAGGTACCATGAATATATATTTTATCAGTTCAAAGGGCCTTTATGAGTATGTGAAGCATACGTGACATTGCTAAAGTAAGTATGATATAAAAGGATGAAAAACAGTAGAATAAACATGTACACAAATAAAAGAAATAAATAACAAAATGTAAAAAATGCACAAAAGTTGACTTCATGTAAAAAAAAAAAAAAAAAAAAGTGAGGATAATTTAAGCTTTAACAACTATTTAAAGTGCCATTTACTGTCCTTCAGGTTGTGACATGTTGATTTCCATTAAACAACCAAATGTATCCCGTCTCCTTCTCCTTGGAGTGTTTCTAGTTTTAAGAGGCTCCTTAAGGCCTAAAATTATAAAACTGAATTGTCTGCAGTTAATGTTTCTTATTTCATTTATTGTTTTACATCGTGGATATGAGTACATTTATTTCTCACCCTCCCCTGTTCACCTGTTACTACATTTTCAGTTTTCTTTTGGTTGATTTTATTTGTGTCTCCCATTTTGCTAACATGTGGTCACCAAGCCTTCACTTGGTTAGAAACTGTATCTGCTTTAACACTCCTGACTGACTGCACGGAGGCCGATGTTGTTTATTTTCCAGATGCTGCTGATTGCAGTTCTCAATTACCTGAAACAGAAATAGGCTACGACAAGAGTTAATAACAGTAAACTCAGAGCTTGTAACAAGAGCTGTATAACTCATCTCCTTCTTCCATAAGCCATAAACTCGTCATTCAGCTCTTGTATATTAGAATTGACATAATGCACAGAAACGGAAATTTTAAAATAAAAAGCCCCGTCACTGTCTGGGGATAAATGATAAGTCTGCACCAATTCTGTACTACCTGGGCACTGCACGGTGCAGCGTGGCAGATGGCTTTGGCCGGCTCTAATGGAAACACAGTGAATGAGGGCAAATGGTGGTGTTTAAATGGCTTGACTGCTGGCAAATGGGCTTGTTTCTTGTCTCCTAAAATGACCCAGATTTCACTAAGGAGAACCCACCTGTGCACACACTGTAATTAAGCTTAGCGCTACAAGAAACTACACACATAATCATTATGCTCTTTCCTAAATGTGGACCAATTAAGCAAAAATGGCCCACTAGAAACATTTATTCAGTCTAATAAAAACAAAAATTGCTATTTAGAGTCTTTATGCATTAAATATGGCTCAAGGCAGTGACAAACTTCACATAACCTATCGTGATTTCTGGTAAATCCTTAAAACTCACTTATGAAAATACCAAGTGGTATTGACTTGTACAAGCCAGCATAGTTTTCTCAGTTTGGGTTTCTTTCATCGTGTAGCCGCTGGCTCTGAATACCTGCCACGGTTGATTGCTGCAAATCAGAAAGGCAACAATCTTGCAGGCTCTTGCATGCAGCCACGGAGAGGAACGGAGGAGTAAAATATATCTGCTCCTCTTTCAAGGTCACGCAGCGACCTTTTCCCTGCCAATGGAAACGCCTGACTGGAGGTTATCAGGGAGATAATTATCACAGACTCGACTCAGTTACTGACTGACACTAATCTCCAACGATTTCCTCGGGGGTCAGAGTTTAGACTGGTTGCTTTGAGATTTTCAAGTGTGTTTGATTACTGGTTGCCATTCAAAGCCTATAATCCAGTGTCCAATTTATACTGCCTTTTACTTGTTTTCTATGGGTTTCTCTTATACGATCAATATACTTATGTTCATGCTGTATCCAGACAATCAATTTGTTGAGCTTTAGGTGGCTAATTATACAAATTTTTTGTTTGTTTATTTGCACAGTGTAACTAGCTTGTGCGGACTGTGACTGCAGATTAACTGGAAGCCATCAGCCTGACCTCAAAGGAAAAAGGAGATTTATGCTTCAGCAGTCACTTCAAACATTTGTGTCCACTTGTGTGACGACAGGACAAAAGTCTCATCACATTGCTTCAACACACTGAACACAAGTCATTGTCACGGTCGATCTGAACCCCACACGTCTGTGCAGATGTCCCTCCCTCAAAAATCTGCCTTTTGATTGAGCTCTGAGTGTGTGTGAGTGTGAGTGTGTGTGTGCCTGCGGAGGTTTCTGAATCTAAATAGGGGCTCATTGTTTTGACTTTTGATTTGGATAAATGGCTGCTGCTGTCTGTCCCTCTCACTTATCTCTGTCATTATACTCTGACTGG
Organism: Acanthurus leucopareius; assembly: GCA_029814765.1. Lineage (NCBI taxonomy): Eukaryota > Metazoa > Chordata > Actinopteri > Acanthuriformes > Acanthuridae > Acanthurus > Acanthurus leucopareius. The sequence goes on along the minus strand of JAQMCX010000003.1, from coordinate 17,492,972 downwards.
TCTGAGCTACCTTCTTCTTAGACTGTGCCAAATTGATTGATATCAGTTAGCATGAGCAGCTTTGTATTAAGTGCTGTGATGAGGTGGCACTAGTCCACAAATGTATTTTAATTTAGTTCCTTTCAGTTCAACTTAGCCTTTCCCTAATGCACTGGCTAATGCCTTAATGAATAGGAATGTGCCAATTGGAGATTTCTATCCTTGTGCCCATGCATGCTGTGTGTCAGAGTTATCAATGGCTATCGGAGGGAACATTAACATTTAAGTCACTCAAGCGTTCATAAAAAACTGTCAGAGGAAGAATTCAGAAAGTACAAAATCATTGGAGGGAAAGCGAGTTTACTGCTGACGTCAAGAACAAACGATCGCTGTCAGGCAGATGGTAAGGGGATGATTAAAGTCAGCGCAATCCATGGTAAATCAAATATGATGCTCATCGACTGGAGTGCCGTTCAGCTGCACTGCAAAGGTGTAACAGGGAACTAACCCAGAAGTCTCTGCTGCATAAATAATGTGAGCGCTAGTGAGATATGTAAAAAAAAAAAAAAAACTTTAACTATCTTCAGAAGAAAGTCTGTAAAAATTGCAAAAGTTGAGAACTGCAGTAAAATAAATAAATTGTTAATAAATCTAAAGTCTAAAAAACTTAAATAATGCAGCAGAAATAGCAAAACAAACCCTGGGAAATAATATATAGTGAGATCGAATGGCACTATACAACAGAAAAAAACAAAGAATAAGCAACCTTGCACACTTAATCAAAAAAGTATAATTACGGAGGTGTACTAATCATTTTTACGAGTCTCCTGGTTTGCTTGAATACTGTGTAAAAAAAAATGTTATTATTTGTTTGTGAACTAATTCAATGCAGCCTCCGTTTTAATACTTTGAAATTTCCCTGGAAAAAAAGAGCAAAATTAAATTCCCTCTTTTTCTCATCACAACCTTCCATTAAGGCCGATCAGCGCCTGCTTTCAAGGCAGGTAATTTTCCATAAAAAATATGCCCTCTGCAAATTGCATGAACCCCCACAAAATCCAGCAGAATGTGCTATCAGACACACTTACATCTTCCCTTTTTTCATGCACAATCCTCCATTAAATGCATATGAAATAAGACAGCCTGGTGCACTTCACTGATGGCATGCAAATTGCATCTCATATGGTAGAAAAACCGCTTCCAAGTAACTCCCCTGTTTAATGAAAAACAACACGTCTTTAGGCTTGAAGATCTGGGATGAGATTTGAAATATAATGCTTGAAGTTTTGCACCTGAAATCCCTCCCTTCAAATCTGCAGCTAATCAGAGATCTAAATTATTTTTTTCTGCTTGCACCAACCTGCAACAAAAATGAGCAAAACCACTGTCATTAGACACTGTGACAACAGCCATATTTTTAATTTCTCTACCAAGCAACCAGCCAGACATTTCAGTTTTTTTTTACCCAACTGCCCAAAGCTGTTCCTCTCTCAATATTTGTACTTCTGCAGGGATTTATGCTTATGAAGGGTAAGACCTTGCAGCTCAACATTGATAATACTTTTTGGGAAAGAGGCAGGGAAAAGTTTCAATATTTTTCACCCGTGGGTCCTTTTTCAGGGACGTTTTGTGATGTACGACTCCCAGAACGTTCTGTGGCTGTGATAAGAATGTGTTGTCATCATTGGACTCGGTGTTCCCACACAACTGTAGCTGCTAGCTTAGTCTGTCAGCCCATCAGTCCGTCTGTCCGTCTGTCTCCATCCATCCCCCCCTCTGACTAATGAGTAGTGAGGCCTTGCCTACAGTCAGACAGGGGAGAGGGAGTGTGGCGGACAGATAGACTGAGTGTAGCAGTCAAAGAATATGTCAAAATGTTAAAATTCTGAGGCGTCGTTGCCCTGTAATTCTTTTGGCTCCACAGATTAGGACGGACATGATGTAGTGCCAGCAACCAAATTTGTATTCTGATTGTGTCTTTCCTGCAAGAGGCAGCTTTTGGACATATTTAGTCCACTAAGAAATGTACAAATTTTCCCCTTTTGGTTTCAAAGGGGAATCAAGACAATAAAGAGACTTTGTTTGCATTATAAAAAGGGAGAGCCTGGTCTTGAATTTGTGCTTGATATCAGGAAATGCAGCCGCCGCAGCAGCAGGCAGAGTTGTATTCATTTTGTTTTCTTTACAAAAATCCAGTGTGGTGTAACTTTCATTCATCAGTGTCAGAATGAGAAAAACAGGAAATAGTTGTCAAAAGAGAAAGAAAGTTTCAAAGCCACAGAACAGTAGTGATAATTTAGATAGAAGATGTGGTTTCATGGGAGATGCAGTGAAAAAGTGAAGAAGCAAAAGTCTTCTGTAGTATAATGGTATAGTAGTAACTGTAAGATGAGAACTTTCTCTCAATCAATACTGATAATCAATTATTACCTGCTTCTCGTGTATAATTCTGATATATGACCTGTAATTTAAGCACACCTGAAGATAAGAAAGGCAAGATATAGTTGGCAAAGATCCTAAACCTTGCAGAAATTGTATTGCAAACCTCTGTTGTGTCAGAGTCTGACTCAAGTTCAAATAAGGTGACTCAAAACCATTTTCTGCTTATAGATGACTGGAGAGAAAGTAAGGAAATCACCAGAGACACATGAGGCAGTGCTGAAAGTAATCTGTTACCTGGATGCTGAGAAATTTTGTTCCAACCCGTTGATGCAGAGCTAAAACAATAAGAGCTACATTTTTAATTTCACATTGCTTCTGTTGCACATTCGAATAAGTCTGTATGACTTTGTACCAAAAGAGAGGGAAGTTGCTTTTTCGGACCTTGAAGAAGAGACTGACGAGTCGTAGTCGCTTGATCTGGTTAGTTCTCTTTTCCTGTCAGGTAATGATACTTTAACCTCCTGTGATCTGATATTCCACACCAGCTTCCAGTCTTTTATTGACTGCTCTTATTATCAGTCCTGAACACTTGCCTTTCATTGGCTAATAGGACTGCCTTTATCACACACACAACACACACACTCCTCACTGTGCCTCGTATCTTGATCCTTTGTATGGAGTAAATAAGCTCCAGAGCAGCAGACAGACAGTTACTCTGCTTGTTGAATTGTTCAGTTACCTTCACCTATGGATTCTCATCTCCAGCGGATCCAATTGTGATCCATTCAGCTGTGTCTCCCCCTCCGTGTCTCCTTCCTCTCTGTGCAAGCACTCGTATCAGTGTGTGGCTCGGTTTGCTCTTTCACTTTTTCTTCTCAAAAAGACAAAAAAAACAAACACGTGTTGTCATCGAAGCCCCGAGGCTGGAAAAACAGGAGCCCAAACCCAGTTTCTGATTTTTGGTACTTTAATTGTCTCCATAAATTGCACTTAATTTGTCAGCTGAAATTGCGGGATGATGATTGGCACAGGAGGGGATGAGAATTTTAACTGTTCTTCTCAGCACTAATTGGTTCTTCACCCGGCTTAATTTAGAGTGAGCAGCCAGCACGTCACGACCCTTCGTCTTTCTAATAAGGAGCACAAACATTTCACCCTGCCTGTTTGTGGCATTTTGTTTATTTAAAGAACACACACACACACACACACACACACACACACACACACAAAAACACACTCATACCCACAGAACAGTTTTAAGAGTTGAGCTTCATAATTTGATGGATTGGAAACTCAGCTCGGTGTTGTTTACATTAGAGGAAATATATTTTAATTCTCATGCATGAGTTGTTTGTTTAGAAGAGGGAGAGAAGTGTTTAAATTTAATTTTCAACATTAAAAACGAGTCGGATTTTCTCAAATTAAAAGCAGCCAAAGTGCTTTGAGCTGTGAGTTACACAATAAGTGTTGCACATGCAAGACTAAACCATGTGGACACTAAAATAAGAACATTTGCTTCATGCAGTAGGATGAAAATGTGCATTTGTACAACTAAACACAGGAAGTTGTGTGGGAATTAAATTCTATTAACAGGTTATTTGCAAGTTGTTCTTGTTTAAGAGTACCTTAGCAAAAAGCTCAGATGAAGAGAGGAGTGAAGCTGACAACTTAACACATGGTGGCGAGTTGGTTGGGAAAACTGACAGACAGACCAGAAGAAACCAAACATGCAGTTAAGGTCCGCTGGGAGCATCGTCTGAAACCCCTGTCCACAAGTTTGAAAGGTCCAAACTGGAGAAAAAATTGACTGCGTCCAGGGGGGGTGTCAGGGACATGAATGCAAGGGTATTTGCGAAGGGGTGGGGGCTGCTTTAAATTGCAGTGGCAGCAATCTAAAAACTCTCCGGTGAGCAGCAGCAGTGAAACAGCCTGTCAGGCTGAAGATTGAGGCCTTTCAGGCTCGGTTGGTCATTCCTACAGATTCAGGAGGCTCAAACAATCACTTTCACGACAACTGAGAAGCTCCATCAGCTAAAAAATGCTACAAAATGTAGTTAAAAGTATTGAAACACTACACAGTTTCTGATATCTCTACCGTCCCTTATAAAAACATGTAATTGTGATCTGGAACACTTAATAATTATCATAATTTTTCTGGCAGGTGGAGAGTTGCACAACACTAATTATCAAATCTAAAAAAAATACGATGCAATTGTGAGCAGAAAACGAGGATTTTTGCTGTTATTGTTCGCAAAGACATCAGAATATCAGCACTTTCAGTATTCAGAATTGGTCAATTTTATTCAATTTAGTCCTATCAAACACCCTCCTACATGATTATACTAAAAATTTAAGTAGAATTCTAACTTTCATCAGGAAGAATAGACGACTGTCCAACCATGTATTAGAGTGTGTGGGAGTCTGAGTCTATTTTTGTCTTTTCTTTTGTCTCTCTCTTTGTCTCTGCCTTTCTATCTGCTCCCCCCTCAGACGCTATTTGCACCTGTGCTTCATGCTTTTGTCTGTCTTCCCAGTGGTGGCAGTTTCTTGGCAGTCCTTGATGGAGAAGGCCTCCAGATTGGCTTCTTTAAAATTGCTTTGAGCTATTAGTGGAGTAAAGCATGCAGATCTTTTGTCTGATCCTTGCCTTCGGTTTGCTTTCTTGTCCAGCACATGTAGAGAGCTTTTGTCTTTTTCACGTGCATACCTCGCTCCTGAAGAGCCGTTATTATAGAGGTGCAATCATAAGACTCTGACACACCAAGAAAAGTGGCACTTAAGAACACACACATGCATAAATGCAAAGAACATGTCTTTGCCCTGTTTTTAGGGTTTTATTTTAAGGGGCCGAGATGTTGGTCCTTGCAAATGTTTTGGTCCCCGAGCAGTGATTATGCTGACATGCAACAGACCCCACCAAGTAATGAAAACAAACATGCAAGCACACACACGAAGCATTTACTGCGTTTCAGGAGAATGTGTCTATGGAAGGGGCAGCCAAAGTGCAGCTTTGTTATAGAGATACCTGAGAGATGTGAAAATGCTCAGTGCTCTGCTTCCTTTAGAGGCCTTAGCCTTGAAATAGACCTGGATCCAACAGAATCTAATTACATGGTACTCATTAATGCATTTGTAACATGTGTTGCCAACAAGTACGCATGCCTTGTTCTTTTTGTTTGCTCTGCTGATTGATATTTTTTCTTTAGTGCACATATCATGCGTGATGAATTAGAGGAGAGCATCACCTTACGAATGTTTGCTGTGTTTAAAATTTTTCAATTTAAGACCATATGTAATTTTAGCAGCAGATATTAATTATTGTTAATAAGTGGTGGGCTTTAATGTAAATCTTTGTGGTTATTCAAACATTTTTGTATATTTTATTAGATATGTTTCAGGCTGTCTGCAAAAGTGGATGGTAATGCCATAAGTAGATTATTTGGACTTTGCAGCAAGATGCAGGTGCAGCTGCAAAGCTAACTAGGGCTGTACTGTGTGCTGATTGTGTAAGTCTGAACACATCATTAACGTCTAAGCAAATGAGGACCAAGTTGATTATGACAAAATAAATTAAAAAGATTTTTAATTAATCAACCTCCATATTAAAATGAGTTTGGCTACTTCTAATATCCTGGGTGTAAAGTACTATTGGTTCTTTTACAACCTGCTACCAAAAAATGTCACCTGCTTCTTGTTGTTTGCTATATTTTCTTTCTTTTCGATCACTAACATCTCTCCTAATGATATATTAACAGTAGCCTGATTCTACTTAAAAAGCAAGTGCAAATCTGCTGGTATTTCAGGTGCATATCTGAGGCTCAGGAGCAATTTGGCAGCAGATATATTTACTTAGGATATTTTTTATCTCATCTCGTTTCCTAGTTAACTGAGGTGGGAGCTTCTTTAATCTTTTTTAATTAAATCTCTGTAACTAGAAACTTATTTTGACGTACTGAAAAACGAGACACCACTTTCTCCAGTGGTCAAATGTTTAATCACCGAAGTTAAGCTTCTCAGTTAGTTTAATGATTTTAAACTTCACATTAGTGGAAATTAAAATGAAAGTGTCATTTTCACTGGATTTAAAAAAAATTTTCTTCACAAGACGTCTGTTGTAAAAGGGAAAGCAAAGGCTGATTGTACAGAATAATTTACATTCTGTGTTTTTTTCTCATCTTCCTCTCTATATTTTCCACCCATCCTCTGTCTGTTTATCCCCCCAGAAGCACATTATGGTCTGTCAGTTCTGATAACCTGAAATCATGTTCATGTTCATGGGTAACAAGAAAAGACACCATGGCTCCCTTATGAGACGTGTTTCTGTCATTTTAACCATGATACTGTACATACATGAAAACGGCATTTTTTCTCTGTAAACAGGAGTGTGCATTATTGAATTATTTATCAATGAACTGTCAACTGGGACCCCACTAGATGTTGCTGGGTCTACAACAAAGGATTTTGAATATTTATAATAATACATACAGCACTTTATCCCGGTAAAATGTAGACATTGGTCCAAAATGAAAAAACAGTTGAATGGATTGTGATGGAATGTGATTCAGTGATTCATGTTGCCCAAAGGATGTCTTAATGACTTTGGAGATCTCCTGACTTTTGTTCCGGCTCAATTTTGAGGTTTGCAATTGTGGTTTGGAGTAAAATGTCTCATACCATTGGATGTGTTGCCATAACAATAGACAAACATATTCTTGTCCCCTTCAGGATAAGTTGTAAAGACCTGATTCCGCCGAGCTCGGCTCTTTGACATCGCATCCCTGATGTGTGTGTGTTTTTTTCCCATCCCTTACAGCGTTTCATATCCAACTGGGAGATTTTCAAAAGCAGAGCGTTTTGCCTGTTGACTTGCTTCAGGTAAGCTGATTGATTCATACAACTTTTGACTTCTTTTAAAACTGACAGAATTCTCTTTGCTGATCCTCGTGCATGACTTTCTGCCTGGCTCCACCCTTCCTGTCAAGCTTCATAAAGCATTCCTTATAAATAGATTTACTATGTATTTGTCATGAAGCAGAGTGGACAGCTGCTTTTAGGACGATTCTGAAACACGCTGCGGCACATCTAGTGAAATCACTATCATTGTCTTGAGGTTAGCCGCCGTGCCTTGTAATATCTGCAAGTTATGATTTTTTTTCTCAACCTCACCTCTGCCAACATCTTCCTGTGAAACTTTACATTTATCCACTGAAATTTTGTAGATATTTAGTCACAAAATGCAACTCTTACTGAACTCTGCCTTACTTTTGTCAGTGCCAGTTAATGATATTATGCTAACATGCTCAACTAAGATGTTGAACATTGTATAAGTTCTTGTCTTGACATAAACAAGTCAGCAATATTCTTGTGGCTGTTTTAACATGCTGTGTAGTTCACTGAGCTGCTAGCATTGCTGTGAGCTATCAAGGCCAGTTTTTTCACCATTTGGCTCCTGTAATGATAAACCGTCTCTTGCTGCGGTCTGCCACAGTTAAGTCATGTAAACTTGTCCAGTTGTGTCTCAAGTGTCACATCCAACCTCATGCAGATTTCGCTGAGTGCAGACATCTTCGTCCGTGGATGACTCTTCATGAGGTAATGAGATGAGATGAACTGTTAGCAGAGCTCTGTCTCACAGTCCATCAAAACAGTATGATCCTGAATTATCTCGTAAGCTTGCCTGGGATGGCTCTGATTAGTCCTGCATGAAGAGCTAATATGAATCTAACAACCAAGACCAGATGTGGTCTTTCTTCAGAGGATATTTATAAGCACTTAACTTGATTGTAAAAGTGCAAAGAGATAAACAGAGTTAATTTGGATGCTTAAAGGTAGTCATGCAGACAGACTCGTGCTGTATGTGTGGGCAGGCAGCAAGCACGCACACACCAAAGGGTTTTTTTTATTACATTGCTTCCTCTTGCCTTTGTTTATCTTGATGATTCCTCTCATCCCTTAGATCTCTTTGAGATTTTTAACATCTGGACATCTGAATGTTAAGAACAAGTAACCAAGCCAAGAATCTGCTCAGGAGACAAAAAAGATGAACACCTTCATTTTGGCCTTTGAGGTTTAGCCATTATCCAGAACATATAAGGGTTTAAAACCGCGGCACTATCCATCCTTCCACTTCTTGTTTTCATATCGTTTGTTTTCTCACTGTCACATTCTCATCCCTTATCAAAGGCGCACACACACGCCTCGTGAGTGCTGGCGTTTTTAAACTGTACCCAGTAAAAACCCCCGTCGGGTGTCCTTCTGTTGTGAATATTGGGAGATCAGTATTTGACTAAGCAGGTGCGGGGTCGGTACATCATTAGGAGAGGAGTGGAGCTGGCACTCAGGGAGGAGAGACAAAGCAGCATATGGTGAGCAAGTGGTCGGTCCACGGCTTACTCATACAAATAAGTGATTTATGCACTCTGGCATTGTGTTGCTGGATGTTGGGAAAAGCCCTGTTTTTGTGGCTCGAGGAGGAATTAGTCCAACTGGGTATGTCAAGGCTCTGAGCCATGCTGGTAAGTTATCTCAAGCATGGAAAAGCTTCAGTCTATCCCCTGTGTGCTCGCGAGACAATGAGTGCCAGCGAACACGATTTACCGCAGAATTCTGCAGTGAAATTTTGCAGAATATTAATGTTTGACTTTCACGTTCAGGCCTGTCATGTGTTGACTGTACACACACTTACTGAGGAGCTTACTGATCAGAGGGAGAGAGAGAGAGAGAGGTCAAATGATAATTAGATTCGCTTTCCTTTATCTTAAAGGATGTTCCATACCACCGATAGTGATAATTAATTAGCTTATGCTTTCAGTGTAATTAAAAGTCTCAATAATCTGACTTTTGTTCTTGCTGAAAAGCCGCTGACTGGTGACAGATGGAACGTGGAGAAACGGAGCGAAAACAGGAAATTTCTGGGGTGACTGACTGTGTTTGTCAACCTGCCGGATGTGTTCTGTGTGTTTTGTCTGAAGCAGGATGCTCCTCTGTTCGCTTTAAAAGCCATTTGATTGTTATCTGATTGCATAGAGGAGAAAATGTGAGACTTTATGAAGGACGCTGTGTAACGTGCATCACAATGAACCGGCAGGGGACGGCTTTTTCACCTTGAGTCTGACAACCAAAGCATGTGGTTATTAAGGAGACTTCATATCAACTCATGTTTGTGGATCAGGGTGATATTGCGTGCCTTTGCATTTTAAAGGGGCAATCCCACGAATTTAAACGTGAACATCAGTTTACTTGTCGTGAGAAATACCGTTCAGACTGTGAAAACAATTATGCGGTGTCTCCTGTGGCTCTGCGGAAGCTTTCTAAAGTGATGGGATGCCACCAGGGTTATTTTGATTTGACCTGCGGCTACAGGCCTGTGTTACAAACTAGAGGTGTAGTGCACCTTTAATAAAACGAGACATCAGTGTATATGTCAGAGAAGAGTCTGTGTGTGTGTATGTGTGTGAGGTAGTGTGGCAGAATAAACCTACAAACAAAAAGAGATGTTTATTGCAAATAACTTATGAAAATGTAATAAACTCTAGTAGATAAACCAACAAACGGAGTTATGTTGACATACTTTTTTTGATTAATTTTTATTATTAACTTATTTATCATGCATTTAAAGGTACTTTATTTATGTATTTCTACATACAAACAAACAAACTAGCTTGGCACTTTCATGCATATAGATTAGAATGGATTATCACCTTAGTAGGATGCAAACTTCTTCCCTAACAAGCAGCTTCTTCTCAGTCTTTTAGTTTGATATCATGTATGTAGCCATCAATTGCGTACTTAAGAATTCTTTTATAGGATTCTTGTTTTTATAACGAGACACCTGGAAAAAATCAGTGAAAGACAGCACTTGGAATAAACTTGTACAGCTAATGTTTGCTTACAATGGCTGCCAGGGATCGTTGATATTTTAGCCTGTAAATAGCTACTGCAACAAGTAAGAAGCTACTTTTGAATAGAATAGAATAGAATAGAATAGAATAGAATGGAAAAGAATGGAATAGAATAGAATAGAATAGAATAGAATAGAATGGAGTGGAATGGAATGGAATAGAATAGAATAGAATAGAATAGAATAGAATAGAATATATACTTCTTTGTCATCACTTTGATAAAACAATACAATAAAACTTAGTTCAGCAGCATTCCATGTAGCCTTAAAATAATAAATAATGTCTTGAAATCACTAAGTGTCCTAAAAATAAAACCTCCAAATAGTCATAGTAAATAGTCACTGTCATATGGAATAGTAAATCTTTCAAAAATTTAGCTAAAACATAGAGAGAATATTTCACTCGATTTGCATTCTGCATATTGTTTTTTCTAAGAGCTTAAAGCTTTTGTGTGACATCCATTGTTTTAGAACTTGTGCTTAATTTAAAATGGCAAATCATTCCCATTACTAATGTTACTGTGTGTATAAGAGATGCTGTCCAAGTTTGTCATTTTTTTAATTGTCATTACCACAATTTCTGTTTTCCATTACCAACTGATGTCTAAACCCAAATGTACTGTGTCCTGAGTTTCAATTAGGACCCAAACTAACTGGAATCAGAGCTGAGTGGAAAGTCGATGACTCCTGCCATTAGTCACCAATTGTCACTTCTCCAGTGTTGCAGGAGCACTTTCTTTATACTTAACTCCATTTGATTGTGATTACTCTTTGTCACAACATGGCACAGGCTCTCACCACAGGCTGTTGACCTTTGAGTGATTACAGACTGATTGTCCTCCACATGGTGTCCACATAAGTGGAAAAAAACAGACCCCAACTTAATCCAGACCATGCTGACCCACTGCAGTTGCTGGATCTAACTGTGTTTCCAGTTATTTCAGCTTGTCTAAAGTTTGGATGAGGAGTTTTTTTTTAAAGCATGCACAGAGCAACACTGAGAAATATGCTGCTGGATATTTTGTGTAGCAGCTTTCACTTTGAAGAGCTTTCACAGAGAAGGACTGAGGATCCTGTTGACAGGCCGAGTGGCAAATAGCTTCTGCGGGGAGACAGTGAGAGACTGGGCCTACTTGTATATTCTACTAACAACTTGCTAAATGACAGGGATGAGAGTGGAGATGACAAGTCAGGCTGTGATCAAGGTCAGTGCCACAATGCCCACGAAACGCAGAATTCTTTGGACATAGTGAGAGGATTAGGTTTTTTTATGCATGTGAAGAGAAGGGTGAAGAGATGCCTATAAAAGGGAATATGCTGAAGTGAATGTGTATGCTTGAGGTACAAAAAAAAAATGTTTGAATCAAAGTGGATGTTGGAAGGAAGAGGAAAGAGGACAAAGCAGTGTAAAGCTGGGAATTCTTGATCATTCAGCACTTCATTGGTATTCAGATGCTAATATCTCATCGCACATGTCAAGGAAGGACATGGACACAGTCAAATACACACAGAAATCACCCTCTGTTAGCTTCTAATTAAAGTTCAGGGGAAAAAAAAACACGCGTTCAAAATTGAAAAACCCTCCAGAAATTCAAAAACCGCTGTTATTCAACATGTCATCGGCATCAGCACCCAACCAGCGTCAAAACCTGAGAAAACACGGTATTAAATTTCTCACTGTAAACGCTGCGTCTGTTCATATTAAAAGAAAGGTTATGTAAAATATGTGATAATTAGCTCTTAGTGGTGGTAATTTGTTAATCAGCACAGATGTGTTTCTCCTGGAATATTTGCCAACATGGTGTTTTAAAGCTTTACAACAGTGTGTCTGTGCTGTAATCATCAGTGGAAATTACTCACGCTGTGAAATCAAAAATGTAAGATGTTTTTTTTCTCTGAGTGTAACCCTGAACGACCCCGACTGTGCTTCCTCTAAAACATTTCATGGTTTGAAGCTGTGATGCTTCATGATTTCATGCTGTGACTTTTCTTTTTTTTTGTAATTACAAAATCTAAGATAATTTTATTTTTTCACATGAAATAGAGCCTATCCGGTGCATTTTAGTGCTCTGTGTTTTTCACATGCTGTTTCCTGTGCAGAAATAAGAAGTTCAGAGGAAAAATTACATTGCTGAGACTTCTCTGCCATGATTAAATTGATTTTCAATGCACTTGTAATAGTGTACCGCTCAACCTTGGAGAAACGTTTTCTGTTTCAGGACAGCTTTGTTGAGGCACTGTCTTAGCTTAAAAACTTGATTTATAATATTCTGCTTCTTCACTTGTTGTCATTTTTGAATATTTATGTACCACATTCATCAAGTTATTAACATGCGCTTTGTCAGAAATGTTTGTCAAAATGTCAGGACAGTGATAAATGTCTGAAATGATTTACCACATACAGCGATGCCTTCAGATTTCAGACATAAAGTCCAAAATACAAAGATATTCAGTTTCAACAGAAAGCATCAAAGCCTCACAAACTGGGACCATTCAGTGTTAGGGTTAGGGTTGCCATTTTTGCGTGAAAATAATTTTGTGGTCAAAGTTGTTTTACTTTCATTTAGTTAAACAATCAGTTATGACTAATGACTTCAGTTCCTTCCACAACTGCATTTTATCTAAAACAAAATCAAACCACAAGTCTGTCTGTCAGCCCGCAAGATTGTTGATCAAATATTTTAAAGGTAGAGTGTTTGATCAGCCTGTCAAACACTAAGAATTTGTGTTTTCTGAATACAATTTACTCTGATAGTTTCTAACACCTGTTGCTGAAGCAGGTTTCTTTCTACAATACACTGTATTTCATTTCCTGCAGATTAAATGAAAAAAGAAAAAAAATGTTTTTGTTGTCACAGTCTGACTCTGGTTGCTTTTAAAACCTTGTATTTTTTTTTGACACAAAGCAAAGATGTGACCATGTTTCTGCAGGTAAAAAATAATTTTCATGTCTCCAGATTATTTCTTTGTGTTTGGGGTTTTTTGTTGACACTTTTGAGTGGGAGAGATGGATAGAAGAGGCCATTATGAAGTGAAAACTGTCTCTGCAGGCCGGTTGGCTACAGTGACTCGGTTATCGGCGTGTTCATGCAGTTCTTCAGGAATCAGACAGTGTGAAATTGCGGGAAGGTGAATGTTGAGGCTCAGCTTAGGGTGTGTGTTTACCGAAGCCCACATAGCAGGTTTGCTGGACTAGAACCACTGCCTGGTGTCTCTTTACCATTTTATTATTTATGATTTGAAGAAATAAAAATCCTGTGTATCTCACTCGGAGATGTCTGACACTTTATTTCATTGCATATTTTTCTATTTGCGTGCTATTTACACTTCAGCCATTGTGTGTATGTGACCCAGATGTCTTTTGCAGCCATCAATTTGCGATGTTTGCTTTATTAATCTGGGTGTTGTCAACACTGTAATAAAATAAACTGACCTTAATGTCAATATTTGCCCTTTATTCATCTTTGTTTTATTTGTCTTTGCTTCACTGCATTCCATATCTGCAAAGATTCTTTCAGTACCCTCAGATTAGCAAATAACATAAGGCTGTAGGAGAGTACACAGCACACCCAACACCAACGTCAGAACATTAACTAACCAGATCAGCAAGTGTCTACTTCATCCTTCTCATCTACTTACAGCAGATGCAGGCTTATGTAAGCCTACACACCAGCATCCAAATGGAAAGAACTGGTTCCAGACTCACAGGATGCAAACAAGTCGCTGTTGGGAAAGTACACACAGACACAGCGGCGAATAGCCTATAAGGCATTAGGATGATGAGAGTAGTGCAAATGCTGGAGGAAGTCGGCACAGTATCCTATCCTCGTCCCTAACCCTGGTGTATTTTCATAGAAATATTGCAGCGGGAACAGGAAATGTTGTCCGAGGGTCTGCAGTGAGTCTGAGCAGGAAGCTCCGAGGCCCCATTCCACAAGTCCCTGCAGCCAGCGGTAATTGGCTTACACATTCCTCCATGGATTACCACTCACTCCTTATTTGTGTTTATGAAAAAATTATTAAAACATTTGCTTTGGCTCCCTGAATTACATGCAGACGAGTGTGAAAACACACCCAGTTTCCATTCACCTTGGGTCCCCCCCCCCCAACACTGGGTGAAATAAATAAATGAAATGATTTGTTCTGCTCTGATTTAACAGCTTTATAAGTTTTCTCTCTTTTATTTATGTGCAGCTGCCTATGGTTTGTACTCATTTCTTTTTCTTGCACTTTTTGTTTTTATTTTTCTTCCTTCTTTATTTGCTTTTTTTCTCAGAGCTTCTTAGCCCAAAAGGCAAGTAAGAATTGTTAAAAAAAATAATCCAAAAAAATAAGCCATTTGGATCAATTTTAGCTGCTCTATTGTGTGTGAAATAGATAATTTTCCTGCAGAAAACGCTCTTTTGTGTTTGTAGAATTTCAGCAGAGGCAAATCTGGAAACAGACTGCAGCAGATAAAAAACAAAAAAACAAAAAACAAAAAACAAAAATAAACAGGACATTGCTTGTGCCAAATGTAGCTCGGCATTTTGTTCCAAATTAAACAGCTTGAAGCTTTGGTTGGTGTCACTGTCCCATTATTAAAAACGGAAAAATAGCTCAGACACAGCTTGTAGAGGGACAAATATGAAATATGAAATGCGCCTGACGGTTTTGATCTTCTCGGACTCCTATAGAGTTTGTTTTTCGGTTTTATCTGCCTGTGTGTGTGTGTGTGTGTGTGTGTGTGTGTGTGTGTGTGTGTGTGTGTGTGTGTGTGTGTGTGTGTGTGTGT
>JAQMCX010000003.1:17458661-17477837 GCA_029814765.1 Acanthurus leucopareius | reverse complement strand
TGTGTGTGTGTGTGTGTGTGTGTGTGTGTGTGTGTGTGTGTGTGTGTGTGTGTGTGTGTGTGTGTGTGTGTGTTGAGCTCCTACAGTTTCTCTGAGCTATTATCAATGAATGAATCTGGACTTTATTCGCCGGGTGTGCCACCTGCCGGTGCGTCACGGCTGCCCTGACCAATCCTGACGCGCCGATCCTTCGTGCGCCCCTGGAGATCCCGCGGTGCTCTTCACTCATCGCCGTTCAATCTTCGGCTCGGTAACGGCGGAAGGTGGCGAGCCTCGGTGGCTGTGTACCGTTAGCACTTCACGTCTGATTAGATTGGACTGCCGTGCTGCTGCCGTGCCAAATATGGACCCGTGACAAGTTTGACTGGATTTCCATTTCCACATCTACTTAAGCTGCTTCTGACACTATCAGATGTTATGAGGTAAGTCGAAATGAGACAGAAAACCGTAAAGTTTTGTAAATATTTTAATCGCAGCAAACTAGTCGGTCTGCTACTCCCAGAAGCGTTTCCCAGCTGCTGTCGTTTTGTCGCGCTTTTTGCCGCACAATGCTGCGCTCAGAAGTTGCAGACAAAGCCAAAAGAATATTACAGATTACTTGTGCTCTTCCTCAGATCGGTTATAGTCAATTCATGGTATTATAGTGAGCTGGTAGTAAATGTGCTTTTTTTTAAATGCAAGTTTGGCAAACAAGTGCGGCTGCTGCTGCTGCTGCTGCTGTTCAGCCGCTGCCCGGCTCAGCAGCATCCCTGCCCATCCCTCTGATGCCTCTGATGCTTCTCCTCCTGAGCTCCTATGGGGCTCCACAAGCAAATATACTCCGGTAAAGTTGAATAAAACCACGAGAAATATTAGTTTTAATATCCTGAATTGCCTAGAGTGAAAGTTATTCATAAAAAAACAGAAGCGTTGCCCCCCAAAAGGGGCTCTGTTCAGTGCATATTCTCCCTCTTGTGGCACATTCATTGTTATTTTGGTGATCTGATACAATACTGTTTGTTACTGCATTGCTGTGGACAGAGGAGGAAATTAAATGTTTCCTTACATGGCAAGTGGAAAGCTTTCATGAATTGGGGTGACTGTTTATTTATGATGCCCATAGATGGCAATGTGAAGGAATGTTCCCTCTCAGTGACCTGGGGGTACTTTGACATTGTGCTGGATAATGAGTAAGAGCAGAGGGAATGGCATCTGTGCCATGGTGCAAATATTTTCCTTTTAGTCCACGGCTGCAGTTATTCATCACAGAGGCCAGAGTCAGAGTAAGACAATACAGCAGCCGCATGTGATACACAAACTCTTCCACCACAGAAGAACTGCACACCAGGATACTTTAACATTTTAATATGTTGCGTATATATATACACAACTGGTGTGTTTTTCATACCAATATATCAACAAAGCGTGTGTGAACAGCCCAGTCAAGTTCTGTGTCATGGTGAATGCTTGGTCTGTTACAAGTCTGCTAAAGGTGGAGCAGGAATGTGTTTAGATGATTATGACTTTCCATTGCCTGCTGTGGAGAGAGAGAGACGCTGTGGAGGACATTCAGAAAAAAGAGACACACGAATGGGGGAGATGAGGGGACAAAGGTGAACAGCAATAAAGCTTTCACACTTTGATGTATTGTTTGAGACCCGGTCAATATTGGTTTGGTAATATTTTTTTTTAGGCTTTCTTCTCCTGATAGATGGTTTTGTTGTGCACAGTGTTACTGCTGTATTGATCATCGTTAGGCTGTGACTTTCCCAAATGGACTGTGGGTGGAGGATGGTACATTGATAGTGCTGGCCCTTGTGACTGAGGTGTGGATGGTGCCAAGTAAGAAGAAAATGTCTTTGCTTTTACCTTGTGCTGTACCTGCGGTTCTGCGTGGGCGCTGGCATGAGCTCAGATTCTGATGCTGGTCCCAGTTCAGTCCCAAGCTGGTGCATACATCCTGGTAATGTTGAGAAAATAACACACCCCGTTGAGAAGTCCAACATTAACCATTTGTACTGTATTCCACAGCTGAGGATTGACATGTCTGGTGTTTTTTATTCTGTTCTCGTCTGCTGGAGCCTAAAGATTTTTTCCCCACAGTTCAGTCCATTTATAAGGGAATAGTTTGACATTTTGGGAAATATGCTGATAGCTTTTTTTGTGGGTTGTCGAATAAAAAGATCAATATCACTCTCATATACAAGACAGGAGCCTTAATATTAATTCATTTATTCAGATTTAATTCATTTCATTGTTCCCTAAACCAAACAAACTAAACAAATGATACACTGTAAACCAAACTACTTACACACATTATATGACTAAAAAAAGGAAAAACTTTTAACACCTCCCCCTTTCTTAAGTGACACACTTCAGCCAGCAGCTCATTAGCTTATTAGCTTAGCTTAGCAACGAGAGTGTGAATGCAGGGAAAAAAACTATCCTGGCTCTTTCTAAAGAGTGAAAAAGAAATCTGATTACCAGAACCCATAAACGTTGTGACATGTTTGTTCAAATTGTTCATAAAAAAACATGTAGGTCTGAAAATATAAACCTCACAAAGATGACAAGACTCTCTGTTCCCTCCCCCGTAAAGCAAACCCTCATATACTTAAGTTACTGCAATGAAAAATCAAATAGGATACAAATTAATGACTTTGAGGCAGAATTTTTTTGTGTATTTGGACAAAGTCCGGCCATCTGTTTCATGATTCCAGTCTTTTAGTCTTTATGCTAAGCTAAGCTAGGCTAATTGGCTGCAGCGGTTAATTCAAATTTACAAAACAGACATATTATTACCTAAATCTCAGCAAAAAAGCAAATAAAAGTATTTCTCAAACTGTACATTTTAAACGCTGACATGAATGTGGTGCATATCAGCCTCTCCTCACCTAATAATCTCAACACAAGTTTAACAAATGTATCAGGCAAGAAAAACAGACGCAGATACTCGTGTTTTATAATTTATTGAAGGCAAGTTCCATAAACTAAATGCTTCTTAAACCACAATTATATGGAATTAAAAGTGCATGATTAGGTGAAATAGAGAGCTTCAGCTGTTGAATGATCCAGACAAATGCATCCAACAGTTTATCCCTTAGGCCACAGCACACACTGACTGGCACCACCAGACTACTTTTAGAGCAGGTTGCAGGAGACAGTGATGGCTATTTTACAGGAGTCAGCTGGCCAAACAGACGGCCTAACTCCCCCATTGCATTCATTAGAGCTCGTCTTGATGTTAAAGCCTATTTAATCCACTTTCACAGCCATACACTCCACAACAGAGCAAAGACGAGTGTCTATCTTTAGACGGTGCATGAGCAGAAACTATTCCATCTCCACTTTATTCAAAACAATAACACAAATTCTCTGTATTTGGTCTTTGAATGTCTCAGCTGAAGTGTTTTGTGTTTTCTGTCCAGCATTTGTGTGTTTGTAATCTCCTGTGCCGATGGGAAAGGTGATTTTAGCATCAGATAGAAAGCTGTCAGTCAGTCTCTGCTAATTTAACTTGTCCGTAAACAGCTGTGTTTCTGCAGCCCTGCACTTCTTCTCCATCCCATCCTCCCTTGTTCTCCAGTAAGTAGACTTCCTGCCTGAGGGTGCGATTACAGTAAAGCCTTTTGGGGTGAGTGCTTGGCCTCTTTGTCTTTGTCTCAACTCTCTAGACAGCTACTGTTGTTGTCTCATCTCCCAGCGAAGCACCTGCTTAGCTTCAGAGACACAGTGCTGGGGAAACACTGACAAACTTCAGAGACCTAATAAGCCGCTTAAAGTTTTGTACGTTTGAGATATATTTTAGGGCTGCACTGTTCATAACATTTACGTTTGAAATCTAAATCAAAATTTTATTGCAAATGTTGTCATGCATATTGCAGGATTTTGAGTATTGTGTGGGTTGGATGAGGAGGAGGGACATACATCTGCAGACAGCTACTTATGATGATTGCACCTATGAAAGATTCAAGGACAGTCTGGAGCTTATGAAGTGAAAAACTTCTGTAGTAACACCAAATTTTGCCCTGATAGTTATCTAATTACTGGCTGGTGGAAAGTTTAGAGTTTATTTTTCAAACATTTGGTATTAAAAATTGGGTTTATCTCCACTTCAAACGTCAACGATTCACGGGTCAAACTCTTTTTTGTAACACAAGGCAAAAATATTGGTTTATGATGTCGTAAAATATGATGAAAGACATTCATGGCTTCAATCCAAAACCTCAAAATAATTTCAGTTCTTACAGCTCTTGATAATTCATAAGGAATTGATTTAGATTCTGTTCATACAAAGGTGTTTGATTAGAACAAACTGTTTCCCCATGCTGCCCTCAATGACCTGACTGTTTTTGTTGTTGTCACAGTTATATTACTTAGAATATTGTTGCCCTGTAGATGCAGTTGAGGCTTTCATATCTCACATAATGTTGTTAAACTAACACATCAGACATTGACCTTTACCAGTCGTCATGAGCTCAGCTGGAGCACCTTATTGTTACCAGTCCTTATTGGTGGCAATAAGGTGCTCACTTCAAGGCTGTTAACCAAACTGCTCCATGTTTACCTTAGGATATTGTGTACGTTCAGCACAAGGCAATCCACACATGCACACGCACATATCAAGATAATGTAAGTGAGTTGTGGTGCGGGGGTCAGGCATCGGGCAGGAACGGACGGCTGATATATAAAGGCAGAATTGAGGTCAGTGATGTTGTGTGCATGTGCTCATGTATGTGTTTTAGGTATATAAACTGTCCGGTTGGTGCACATTTTAATCAGTCAGCTGTAACTGTAACTGTTGTACTATAAAACAGCCCACAGTGTTTTTGTCTATACCACTATTTCCATACTGTTTGGAAAAGTCTAGCCAACCCTCATAACCTCATTGCACTTCTAAAAGCTTCCTATAAACGTTCTCTGACCAATTCAAAATAGAGGCATCGCTGATTAAAGTGCTATTTAAAAATGAAATATTAATATTTTGTTGATAATTAACATTTTAATGTGGTTTTAATAATTCAGCGCCTCTTAAATAGTTTCTCTCTGTTTTCTCTTTGTAACAGTAGGTGGCGGTAATGCACCTTAACTCACCATAAAATGGAAAGATTTTGCAAATGTTCCTCTCGAACAATTTTGTGCAGCTACAGTTATCGACTTCCCTCCACTCTCACTATTTTGAGTGTAATTCATTTGCCAAATGAGTGGAAAATAAACAGCATCAAAGAAAATTTTGACTTAAAACCTTTTTAAGTCTTTTAAAGCTTTACTCTTCTCCTGAAGAAGTAAACCTCATTCATGTTCAACATATGAGTGCTCTTTATGTTCGCTCTCTGTCCATTTAATCAATAACAATTTGCTCCACTTGGAGGTCAGATGGATGGAAATAAGGTAAAAAATGGGAGTGTTACTCATGATGGAGCTCTGCAGAAATAAGTGCACTGTACATAAAATGACTAACAGAGTGTATCTGCTCAATCTCCTGCTCGAGATATACAGAGCATCTTGTGTTACACTCAGAAATGGAGAAATGATGATGATGATGATGATGGATGTTTCAGCTTAGCCTGGACCGGCCTCAAACTCTCAGTATTCAGCCATATATTGGTTTGTCCTGATTAATGTTGCCGTCATTGACGGCTTGTTTAGTATTCTGAGTTAATGCAATTTCACAAAGTATCGATCACATTAAAGATTGCTTTGTAAATTAAACTCCAATGTACAGCTTGTTCATTTTCTCACAGTACAGTAGCACAGTAGCACTCTGATCCATGATATTGTCGCAGTTTATGTAACATTAATATTTTTCAAGAAGGATTGTGCTCTTCATTAACATTTTGAGGAAATGTGAGCTGAATGTCCTCTAAATAAACTACTTTAATTTTTCGCAGTGTCTCGTCGTAACAAGTTTAAAGTGCTAATAACCCCTGACCTTAACCTCCGGTTCGGAGTGTTAATAAGATAGCAATTACCCTCTGTTGACACATTTGCATTAGCTTCAGTTGCTTGATATCAGCAGTTAATAATGGTGAAAATAACTGGTACAAGGTCATGTTAAGAGAGCAGTGGCTTATCGCCCGTGAATACGAATGAACTGCCTCTGTAGATATAGGGAAACTGAAAGTAAGACATGAGAAAGAGAATAAACAAATGCAAATTCTTTAAGCTAATTGAAAAAAAACTGAACAAAACAAAAAATTCTGTTATATAGTTTTAAGAAAACCCATTACAGATGGATCGACACCCAACCACAATGCATCTTCTCCATTTTCTTCCGCTGATTCTTGTTTCCTTCATTGCTAAAATTGCAGGTCTTCTCTCTTTATTATCCTAACAATGCAGCATTTATTGTCTTTTTTATATATTGGCAAAAAAAAAAAAAAATGTTGTCTAGAGTGGAGGGATTTGTGTTCAATGAGATAAATGCTCACAGTGAAATGAAAAGCGTCATTCATCAAACCCATTGTCTGACATACTTAACGAACCTGTTTCCCTGCATTAAGGCAAAAGTATAGACTGTGAAACCTGCAGTTTTGGGGCGTGATTGCAGGGGAATGATGATGTATACCAGCAGGATATTTGACTGAATTTTTTTCAAACTGGAGGAATCTAAAGAATACCTCACACTGTGATATGTGGTATGCATGATTAATGGCATTGTGAGGTTAAAACAGATGCTATTATACATGGAGACAGGTAGATGGATCACTGTCACACATGCCAGAATGTAAAATCAACATTAATGTATTAAAAATAATAGCTCGTGATGAGGATTTCTTGTGACAGATGTGTAGACAGACAACATCTGTTATTCGTTCAATGCTTTTTAACTCATGAATACTCGTTCCAATGAGAATACAGTCTGATTTCATATAACCTTTTCATTGTCTGTGTGAGCTGATGGCTGTTGAATCATGTTTTAGTAATGTCACAACAAGCACCTCCTAATTTAAAGCCAAATTAAAGCTGGACTCGATGCTGCTGTGTGATTAGGTTCCTGTCAGAATGAATTTATCAGAATATATCTGCAGAATTTATCTGCATGTTTTTGTAGGGATTACGCTGTGAGATGTTTGGCACAGTAGAGTAAAAAAAAAAAAAAGAAGAGTTTTTCATCAGGTTCATCTGCTTTCTTCAGTTGTTTGTTTCTGCTCGGCTCCCTCTTGCTTCTCTAATCCAGCTCATCAAGAGATCAGATCAAGTGAGTCAAAAGTGTGTGTCAAGCACTCGGCTCTGACACGCATCCTTAATAAATAACATTTTATGGCTTTGTAATGTTCCACCTCCAAATCATATCAGAGGCTGGACCGGGTTGAAGAACTTTCCAACATAAATGATTTGTTTTTCATCCTCTCTGCCTTCTTCATTTCACACGATTTATGTTTGTTGTTTTCCTGCTCATGAAAATAGAGGAGCATACTGTGAGTCTAAGATGACCTGAATCAGATTAATCCAAAATCTGTTATCTGTGGGTTTGGACAGGTGACAGACATGCGGACAGTTTGCATTTTAAGAAATGAGATCGCTTCAGTCTCCTGCTCTTCGCGCCTCATCACTCAGTTTCCTCTGCATTCAGTGAGCCAGCTGCACTGCCTTGTTGTTGTTTTGACGTCGTCTCTGTTAATGGGCCTCTGTAATGTCGAGTGAAGTGTGGGCCTTTCCATGCCACTCTTTTATCGTACACTTATTACCATTCAAAAGCTACTTGTAAAGCAGCGAACAGCACGAGAGAGAGACAGACATGGTTGGTCGTTATGTCCCCGGAGAGAATTACAGCTCTGGATGTAGATAAAGGGCTGTCGCAGAGCTTATGGTACACAGGTACACGAGTGCATTTTCCAAGGGAAACTGGTGTGGCTGATTGGCTTCTGTGCCAACCTGTTGGAGCAAATATCCATGTTTACTGATGAGTTTTTGCCAGCTTGGATGGAGATAAGATGTGGGAAGATCCGCTGTAAGAGACAGCAGTGTTTCTGTAAGTAAACTATACTGCACGTGTGTTGTTTAATATGTTCTGCTTTTTTTCTGCTACTAAGTCTTGGCTTTGTTCATGCAGATGTAGCACATTAATTTTTTTAGTTGTCGCTGTGATTTTTGGATTCTATCTGTTTCAGAGAGTCTTCTAGCTTGTTAAATTCAACACATTTTCTGTGAAAAACCTGCTTTTGATGCTCTGCCAGTTCATGTCATAAGTTGCATAAGTCATGAGCTGAAAGGCTCATTTAACATTTCTCTTAAAGCACATTTAAACATATTAGTGCTGCTTGTTAAGTTGTTTGGAAAAATGTTTCCCTCATGAAACTGGTTTATTGTTTCTGCCTCGAGTTTTATTACGCAAATCCTCCTGATTAATTGTCCTACCAGCTCTTTAAATGATGCTAGAAGGTTATTTCTTCTGTAGTTTCACTCTTCAGTCATTTCACCTGTTTTTTTCTAAAGGAAGTTAGAAAGACACATTCAAAGAAAAGTGAAAAGACCATTGTACCTGAAATTTCAATTTTCTTGTTTTTGCCCCGAAGCAGCTGCGAGAGTGACAATTTGCCCCGTTCTTTTGGAGAGTTCAAACCAGCACCTGTTTTTCAGTCGTCCTCCTCCCTCAGTTTGATTGACATTGCAGAGATAGAGAGTTGTAAAACTTTTACCAGTCTAGAACAAGATGTAGAGCGAGCCCTCTGGCTAAACTCTGTAGAGGAAAATTAATCCAAGCCAGCAAGACCCGCAGCCCCCAGGCCAGCGAATCAAATCCTTGGCTGACATTTACATGAGTCCAAAGCAACAAAGGGGGTATGAAAATAATTTGACTCCAATTTGCTATCTTGTCAATGTGTGTCTGAAGAGGTGTTTGGTTCAATACTTTGTTTTTTGGGTGCTTCTATTGGACGGACTGAGAGAGCAGAGGCAGAATTAGACGAGAGGGGAGCAGATGTGCGACGGTCCTGTGGGGATTCAAAGTGGTGCATAAGAGTAACAAGCAGACAACAGTCTGATTACAAGGTAGAGAAAGTGAAACCCTCTTAGACCATCAACAAGATTGAAAACTTTGCCTTTCAGCCTTAACCTTTACAATTTGCTCTTTTTGTTTGCAGGCCTAGTCGTTTACAAACTGTACAGAGCAGTTATCATCACAGTATTACTGAAGTGAAAAAAGCAGACTGTGAAATAAATCGGAGGGGCTGTGAGGTAATAATTGGGGGTAGAAAAGGAGAAAAATAAACCTCTGTCATGCAAATTTGTTTTAACTTTTTAGGTTGGTCCTCTCTCTTGTTTTTGTGAAGGATTTTACCCAAAAACATTTATTTAAATGAAATTAGAGGTAAAATCTTTCTCTGGTGAAGCTAAGACGATGCAAGCCACAAATGTTTGGAATTGCAAACATGCAATATATTTGTATGCTTGCCATACTATGTAAAAAAAAATTTTGTAAAATTGAGCTGAGCAGTTAATTTAAACATTACTGAAATTGCATTATGTCCAAGTGCGATGTTGGGGTAGCTGCATTATTCAGCAAATCATTGTTATCATAAAATGAAATGCAAAAATTACCATTGCCACCCAAAATGTGACTCATAACACAATCACAGTATATGTTAAAATTCTATCAATTTTTAATTGTTTTGTTTTTGCACATCAGAGGCTCACAAAACTATACCTGTAAAACAAATTAAGTGGAGCAAAATGTGTTAATTCTCATCTGAAATGTGTTGGAATTTAAAGTAGCATATAATAAAAGTTTTTATATTAAGTATTAGTACCTTAATGTAAAACTTTCAGTGCAATACTTGAGTAAATGTACCCAGTTACTTCCCTCTAAAGTGTATGATTTACTGTGACAGTTTGTCCTCTGGTGCACTGTGCAACTGGGTCGGAATTTGAAGACGGTCCCACATAAAATCCAAATAAACAGTCACAGCAGCAAAACCACCCGGCAACATAAACCAAGCAGGGTGCAGTGTGATTGCCAACATCCAACAAGCTAAACTTAGGAAACCAGAAGTAAGGCCTCACCGTCAGTGTGTGCCACAACCAATGAAGGTACTGCTAAAAAAACACAAATTTGATTTTCGTCTCTGGAGTCAACACGCTGTCATGATCAGGCAGTGCCAGCTGTCCCTCGCTGGTATTTTCACTCCTCCGTGTTTTTTGGATGGAGCAGTGAAAACCTTTAACACCTCTCCAGGGATTACTTCCACTTAGCAAAGTGATAATAATCTCCAGCTCATCCCAGGAATGTGTGTAACTTGGCATGACATGAAAGCTTTGTGGGAGAAGTGCAATGACATGAATCAGTGGAGCCGGTGTTCGGGTTGGTCATCTGTTTTGTGTTCATCCTTATCCGCTGTGCAAACCCTCTGGCAGTACCGCCACAGGCCTTATCGAACCGCTTTGTCAAAGAAAAAAAGGTGTGTTGGCGTTTCTGCAGCCTTCAATCCAAAATTCAATTCATCAGATTCTGTGGTTTTACTGAAACGGGGAGATTTGGTTGAGGCAGCCAGAGTACATTAACTTTAGTAGTGTCTTTGGGATGAAAAGCAGGACAGAAGCAGGAGAGGACGGATGGAATTGCCTGGCACACCTCCATAGTTTTTGGCAGGGTTACATTGGTAGAAAAAAAAAGAAAGCTGTTTATTGGCTTAGTACCCTCTGTGTTTCTTTGAAATGTAATCATAACCCAGGCTGGGCATATTTATTGCATATACAGGCAATGTGCTGGAGTTGCAGGAGCCTACTATTTTTCAATATTTAGTCAACTAAATTTGTAGTGTATACATTTGAATACAATGGTTAAATCAGCTTGATTTATAAAGTCTGGCTTCCTGGCATAGAAGTCAGTTTAAATCTCTTCAAATGAAAGTGGCAAACAACGAGGACAAAAGACACTATTGGATCTTATTCTCCAGCAGTTGCAAAGCTGGCAGAGGCACAAAGCAAGACGCCATTTTAGTTTTAGGTTGGGAGTTTTTCTCCCAGACAAACCTGCTTGCACTAAGGAGAATGAATTAGCATGGCTGATGTTGTGTTCGTATAGATTAGGATGTACAATGCAGATTTGTGAAACCATCTCAGCGTGAAATTGTGTCTGAAATTCAGTCCACTCAGACCACCTCTAGTCACAATTGTGTGCCAAGTGTTTGTTTTTTATGAGCTTTAATATGAATGTTTAATCCAGAACTCATTTGAATTTATGTAAAATAAATATTTTAATTAGATTATTGCAGGAGAATGTGAATTCTTACTGAACAAGACGTGTTTTTCTGCTCATATGAAGTAGGATTTGATTTTGGACACTCTGACGCCCGACCTGTTGAGTTTGGTTCAGGGGACCTCAGTGTGTTTGCCTGGTTAGTGCTGTTTGTTTGGGCTTTTGTGAAGCTGTCAGCTGAATCCTGGTGCAAGACCCCTTAAAGAGGTGGATCTCAGTGTGTCACTGAGCCCCGTCTGGTGTTTGTTTGTTTGTAATGTGAAAGCAAGTGAACTTACCACACAATTTGTAAAGCAGTTATGTGATTTTAAAATTCAAAATCTAAACTACTAATGAACATCTCAGCTGGTCTTGAAAGGATGCATTGGAATTGATTCGTATAAATGAAATATTTATGTAAATCATCTGCTTATCATTTTAAAATGTTTGCACATCAGCTGTGCTCATAGCCTGTCCAAGTTAGTTTGCTTTGTAAGTTTTTTAAATCCATTAAGAAGTGTGTGACAGCAATCCCAAACCTCTAACCCAAAAGACACCCTTTTTTTTTGTCCTGTCTCTTTCCATCCATCAATTATGTGTTTATCCTTAATAATCCTTTGCAGGGTCATGGGGGGGCAAAACTTATCCTAGTGGACACTGGGTGAATGGCATTGTAATCTTTTGATGGGTTTCCAGTTATTATGTAAATTTCCGTCTCAACCTGTAGCCATTTGCGCAGTAAAATGCTTATAATTCATTATTTCTTCCACAAAACCACATTGTGTTGTTTGAGGAAAAGTCCAAGGATCATCAGAACCAGTAGGATTCATTCCCTCCTGAACATTAATATCTAATCAAACTTAAGTGGGAAGATGTGAAGTTCAGAGAAAGATAAAATTGTAGAAGGCCATGTGCATTTCTGGAGGAGAAACTTATCTGGTCTCTGGCCTCTGAGATGAACAGATTAAAGCAAAAACAAGAAAGTTTTTACTAAAAGTATTAAATTAATACATAAGCCATCTGAACACTTTCACAGGAGCTATAATTACATAATAATTCTGCTCATAGTGGCTTTAAATAGTTAAAACTTTCACAAGACACGGCACTGCAAACTATTAACGCAATAAATACCTTAAATACTGGAGGTGTGATTACGGAACGCTCTAAGCTGGCAGAAGAAATTGCTTCAGCTCTTCTCAGCTCAGCTTCACAATGATATTTCATTAAAAAAGGTTACAAGTTGTTGACGACCCTGAATAAACTTCCAAAGTTTTTGTTTCAGGCTGTGCAACCTCTGTGTTCCTTCCTCTTTGCTGTTCATGTTTATTTAACCACTCTTTTTTTTATCCAGATTAGTCTCACTAAAGCTCTTTAAATTAATCTCATTAAATCTATTTCAGCAGAGATGTGGAGGGGCAGTTACAGTTTGTAGTCATCTGCCTCATTTTCCTTAAGCTCCCAAATTTACATCAATCATATCCTGCTTAATCCTTTACTGCTGAGAACCACCAAGGGAGCCGGATAACCCTGTGACCTCTTCGCGGCCTCTCTGTATATTGTATGTTTCGCATCAGGATTTGAGGTAATATAATAAGCAAACAATGATCAAAGGTCCTTTGGAAAGCACGTAAAACAGAGTGAGTCATATCCCTGGTCTGTTGATGGCCACTTTTTGTTGTAACTTAACTTTGGCAGCGAGTTTGAGAACAGCACCTCGATGTTCATTCATCATAATCAGGATGTGACAAAGGTTATTTGCATTGTTCGTAATCCAGTGACTGGGTTTCCTCTTAATTCCATGTTTAGCTCTCAAGCACTGGCTTTTGCTAATGTGAGGAAAATGAATCATATAACAGACAAATCTTTGTGTTTTAATTTCTCGTGGCTCAGTGGATTTGTGATTGAGACAATCAGCTCCGGTGTAAAACGCTTCTTCAGTGGACAGTAAGATTAACAAAGCAAGAACGCTGATGAAAGCTGGAGACTTCAGACAGTTGAAAGTCCCTCGACTCATATCCTTTATCTTATTTTTTTTTTTGCCTTTGCAGCGCCAGGTGTCTCTAAACCAAAATTTATTTGTCTCTCTGCTGAATATGTGTAAGAGCTTCTGAAGGATGAAATTACAAATCTGTCAAAATCACTCCCAGCAAGCTTGTGTTCTCCTCAGGTTTTTCAATCCAAACAAAGTGGTTGCAGAAAGTTTTAGGTGCAGCTTTTTTTACTGGATATTTGTATAAAGTTTTCATGATACAGCTAACAGACAGGATGGTGGGTTCATTATGTTGGCTGTCATAAGTGTCATAGTTTGCTCAACAGCAATGCCTGCTGTCTCACAAAAATGATGGCAGCAGGTTGATACTCAATGTTTGTTGTAAACGCAACAGCAGCATGCATTAAAACTCACTCACCTTGAAAAGTTTAAATACATCTAAATGAAAAACTTTAAACTTTGCTAAGTTTAAAGAGTTTCCTTCTTTCCTTTTAAAATTTTGATGGTGCCGTTGGGATGCAATTTTTTTGCTCAATTTACTTTAAATTCCTGATGATCCACCCTGAAATATTCAAGAGAGCCTCTGATGAGACTCGTGTTTAGTGAACACAGCTGAGTGCAGGATGAATCATTAACATCTTATATTTCAATTAATGAAAAACTCTAAGATACCAACAACTTTATTTTGGGCCAGATCTCACCAAACAGGAGACATATAGCACAAAATATATATATAACAAAAACATTCAAACATTAATTTTATAATCATGAGTAGTTTGAGTTCAGTATGAGATTCATATCTGCAGCTTTGACAGAATAAGATATTTTTGCCAGTATTTTCCTTTAATATGTCTCAAAGGAACCTGTCTAACAGGCTCTGCAGCATATCTGTTAAAGTTCGCAGCATGTCTGACCTTCATCTTAACATTCCTGCAGAACTGGATCTGACCCCTGTTATGCTTACAGGTACAAAAAGTAGTGCAAAAGTAGTTCACCTGCATGTGTTTCCTGCACCGATACAGGCACTTTCCTCCTAAGATGCCTTAACCAAACATTTTCACTGAATCCCATTTTGCCAGGCTGTGTAAAGGACGCTTGAATGAGATTTAATTTTTTGTGAAATTGTTCAAGCGGTGAACAAATGAAATGAAAATGTATGTTGCAGTTGGCTGCATCTGAGGAAAAGAATTTTCTGTTAGAGTTTAAGGTGTTTTACTTTCTTGTTTCACAGAACAAGAAACCTAAAAACATCACTATTGCTATTAAAGTATTAACATTTTCAGTTTAGTTCAGCTCTACTTCAGATTTTTAATTATATCTTCAATATTTGAAATGCATCAGTTAAAAATATGTTTAAGAAAAATACTCTGAGGATGCTGATTAAGTTTTCATTGTTAGTGTTAACAGTACATCGTTAATTATCAGCAAGTATAAAAGAAGTTTTAATCATGTAGTGTTATTGAGTCAACTTTGAGAGTGGGTCCCTATTAGTAGATTATTTTAGTGCTGTTTTTAATAAATCCCTCATCCCTTTATTTGATTTCTGTCTGTGGTAGCCTCTGCAGTCTTTGGAGGTCTGGATGTCTGAAAGAAAATCAATTCCTTCATAGTATCATAGTTCTTAGGACTGCAGGGGAAAAGAAATGAGAAAAGCCTCATCTTTTAATATGCACTGAATCTTTTTACTGGCTGCTGATTGCTGCTGGCACATTGTTTTTCCAGTTTTTAAATTCAGTCTTGTGCAACATATGCTCTCCTGTCTCTAATTGTATTCTACTTTCTCTTTGATGTACTACAAAAATGCACACACACCTCACATTGATTAGCTATTACCCCTCCTTCTGGACAAATTCCCTCACTGCCATTATCGGAGGCTTGTCGTTGTGATTGTAGGGGCGTGATCTTGTTCGGTGCAACCATCAGTCAGTGGCAGTGACAGGACGGAGCCTGAACCTAACACACGGCTTGTCTAAACAGCGAGGCCATTCGATCTTTACTCCGGCATCATTCGTCAGGGTGACACATGCAGATGGTTTCACTGTAGATCCTCGAGAACTCGACACATCAGTGGCTCCATATTTAACCTGCTCATAAGTCCTGTATGAATTAGACCATTTATTTCAAACTTCCTCTCTCTGGAGTCTCAAAGGCAGCATCTGTTGATGTGTTATTTCATCTTCCAGCTGTGACCGCTGACGTTAAGCTTTTTAGCGCACTAACACAAGCTCAGAGGGCGAAAAAAAGTGTTGGTTGTGTGCTGCGCTGGAGATTTACAAGCTCCCAGTGTCTTATATTTGCTCTACTTAGACGTAAATTTCTTGGTTTAATAATTCACACATGCTATTCCTTTGGGTCGTGACAAAGATAGAGAAGAAAGGCGGAACGGGAAAAGGTAGGCAGGAGAGATGATATAACATTTGTGAACTTGAACAAAACTCCCCTTAGAATAAAAACTGTAGAAAGAAGGCTCTCTCCTGTGATGTTTGACTGAATTTACAGGTTTGAGGTGGTCTGTGGACACAGGGGGTTTGCAGACTTGCATGAGCAACCCTAAAAAGAGTAGTCTGAAGTGTTGGACTCAAACCGTTCCAAAGCACCAGCGATGTGTCTCCTGATGGAATATGCATGTACTACACTTTCTGCAATTGTGCAGTATCTCTGCATTAATAACCCCAAACTGGAGAAATATTTTTGACATGAATATCAAAATTTTATGATGTCCTCCACAGCATCAAGCACCCTGCAGACTCAAAGAACATCAAAAAACCCTGCGAACTTAACAGAGTCCTAACTGTTTTCACAGATCATCTTATACCTCTGAACATATGGCGAGGCTAAGAAGCAGTAAAGGACTCAAGTGACTGGTTTAAGTAAAAAGAAAACAGAAAGTTCATTTGGAAGAAAGCCTTTAGCTGAGCAAGCAATACATCGCATGTATAATGAATGATTATGAAAGTCGATATTTTTGGG
This sequence comes from Acanthurus leucopareius, assembly GCA_029814765.1. Taxonomy (NCBI): domain Eukaryota; kingdom Metazoa; phylum Chordata; class Actinopteri; order Acanthuriformes; family Acanthuridae; genus Acanthurus; species Acanthurus leucopareius. The sequence continues at coordinate 17,461,719 of JAQMCX010000003.1, read as the reverse complement.
GTTTTAGATTTCTTAAAAAGCAGTTTTCATGAGTGTGTGTGGATCAGAGCAGCACATGTGGCATGTTTTCTTCTTTTTTTTCTCATCCTGTGGTTTTAAAAAACCAGTGCTGCTCTCAAAGTCTTCAACGTGGGTATCTGAATACTTCTGTAAACGCAGAGAAAATGTCATGGTTGGCATTGCACGTACGCAAATCCATTTTCCTCCATCACCAGCTCACTATTTGCTTACATTGGGCATAATGAATCATTAATTCAGTGCTGTCACTTACAGCCCACAGTCACTCTGAGCAGAATTAACTCTTGATCCAGCAGAGCAGAGAAGGAACAAAGGAGTGCAGGAGCGAGCCTCTCTAATTTTGTTTTACTCCAAAAGGCAGACTGTTGATCCGTTTCTGTGTTGACAGGATGGGTGTTTTCTAATAAGGCTGTTACGCTGCGTTCTCTGGTGCATTTTGTTTTGATTGTGTTTCACATTTTTTATTATTTTAATGTGTCTCATTATTCCCCGACCTCCTGTTCATCTGTTCTGCAGGTATTTTCACGCTTTGAGCAGATTATTCTCTGTTTTAAAGTGTGCTAGAGAGCATAGCTGTATATGCTGATTTTTTTTTTCTTTTAAATAGAGTACCCCTTTTTTAACAATAAAATAATAATAATAATAATAATAATAATAATAATAATAATAATAATAATAATAATAAAAATAATAACAATAATAATAATAATAATAAGGGTTACTTGTAAAAAAAAAAAATCTCAAAATCTTTGTTTTAAAGGAAACTCTTTTTTTAATTATTTATCAAAAATATTCACAGGGATCTTTCAACCTGATACATCAATGAGGTGCAAAGTGAAAAAGTAAATATTTGCATTTAAAATATTAAATAAAATATTTACTTTTGACTTGAATGAATTATCTTAATCATATTCACAACTTTTTTTAAAATACAAATTTTTTGTTTGAATCAAAAATTTAGTAGACGGTTGCCTAAAAATCATGATTTTTTTTGTTTATTTGTTTTGTTTTTTTACATTTTGCCTTCAAATATTACTCTATTACATCCAGTTTTAAATGAGTACGAATGAACACATATTGAACGAGAGCCGTTGTGTTAGCACTGATGTGGTTCATCTGACCTTAGAAACACTATGGAAGATGCATTTTAGTCAAATAAAAAGATGCACCACCGAGAACTTACATGAAAGCGTCTCTCTTTAATGATGCTGAATGTTTTAATTAGTCTTGATTGCGGTTCCAAAGTCTCTCATTAATGCCCAGTTGAAATCAGAGTGTAGTTCTTGTGGAGACATTAGCATGTACCTCAGCCTCATTATCTCGTCACTGGATAATAAAGTGCGCCTCACAGATAAGGTGGCTGGCATCCCCCCTTGACATGAAACGGTTGCAAAATGAAATAAATCATAGTCTGAAAGATACTTTGTCATTTTGTTTGTTTAAGCACCGAAAGATATCCTCAAGTGACTCAAGTTTTCTTCCACCTCATTGCTGATGTTTTGAAGCTCATTTGTGAACTCCATCGAGCGCGTCTTTAAAGTTAATGTTGCTTATGTTGCGGCCACATGCATTTTGAAACAGAGAAGCCGACTGCTTCATTAAACAAGAGTCAGCAGGTAGCCTGATATTCAACAAACTTGTGCCCTGGTTTTATTCTTCACCAGCTGCGAGACTCAGCTTTTAAATCTTTTTCTCCTCTCGTAGCTGTTTTCCCTCAGTCACACCGGCGTAGAGACACGGCTGACCTAATTGGTAATAACCCTTCAGCTGTCGTAACTGTGGTTCACCGCAGCCTTTTCAGGGAAAAGTGAGAAATACCCACTTGCTGTTTTATTACATGTGCAAGTTAGCATAAAGTCCTGTGTTCGGGTGTGGTTTTAACATAACATGTTGCACTGTTTTAGTTTCTTCACTAGAAGAAATGTTTCATTGTTTTTTTTTTGTATTTTTGTATGTTTTGGTTTACTTTCTGCACAATCAGGAGCTGAAATATCGTACTTCCTCTTTAAAAGTGCTGCACAGATGCAGCTCAGCTCTGTTCTCCATTATTGGTCATTTTTCAATGTGGTCCCTCAATGAAGAGCCTGGTTCTGCCTCTCACTGTTTATGATTTACTGTTTGTGCAGCGACAAAAGGTCAAACCGGATAAATAACTTGTGAAAAGGCAAACAAATGGCCCAAAGATGGTGTTCCCATGATTTTCAGAGGCAAGTTTTCACAACACTGGTGAGCATATGATTCCCTCTGAAGCCGTTTCTTGAAAACACAAACACTTCTCGGCATTATGCATGTCTAATGGCCACAACATATTAAAAATGACCCAGTGAGTCTCACTAATGTGTGAGAAAAGACTTTATCTTCAGCTTCATGTTTGTTTGTGTGAGACATATCATTCATCATTTATCATGCAGTCATTTAAGAAACTAAGGGGACGAGATGTTTGTTCTGCTGATGCTGTTTACCTTGACCTTTTGCATAGATTCTGTGCTTCTGTTTTTGGACTTAAGGATCCACAGGAAGTGTTTCATGACTATTAGCGGTCTTGCAAGATGAAGGTTAGAAATAGCTTTCTTCTGATGGAAGACCATCTTTATTTGAAAACTAAGAATATTCTTTTGTTGGTACTGGCGCCGGGACAGTGCAGTTAAATTCCTTTGTGCATGAATAATTCTCTTGCTCCTTTCTGGACATTGTAATAAAGCCGTCTTTATTTTCTCATTCTTTCGTGTCCCAGTCAGTCCTGAGCTTAATGGAAATGGAACGAAGCGTTTGGGGGTCGGCGTTCTCCCATTTCTGATGACCGATGGCAGGAGAGAGATGAAAGGCCTAATGTAAAAAGCCGTGCCAATGCTTCTTTTCCCTCCTCACCTCCCCTTCTCTTTCCTCTCTCCTTCGTCCTCGTCTAAGCTGCACTGCATCTTTTCACTGTCATTTTAGCAGTCAGGTTTGGGGGGGGGGGGGGGTCTGCCAGCCAGATGCATGTAAGATCGGAAGTGCGTCGGGTAGGGAAAGTGTGTTCCGCGAAGTGTAGATATGGGTG
>JAQMCX010000003.1:17357059-17458561 GCA_029814765.1 Acanthurus leucopareius | reverse complement strand
CCCCCCCCCCCCCCCCCCCCCCCCCCCCCCCCCCCCCCCCCCCCCCCCCCCCCCCCCCCCCCCCCCCCCCCCCCTGCCAGCCATATGCATGTACACAACACACAGATGCAAATATGCAGAGACATGGGGACACACATTGCATCCAACCTCCTCTTCCTGCCGCCCCTTCCATCCTCCTCCTCCTTTTCTCTTGCCTTGCTTTTTCTTTCCACCTTGTCTCTAAGGTGAAATTTACTTCAGGGGGGGGGCAGAAAACAACCCACACATGTTTTGGCTGAATGAACATGTGAATAGCTTTTGAGCTTTTGGGATTCTGAAATTCTTTTATGCTACTTCGTGGTGTTTGTAGTGATGAAGCCCTGGATGACGTCTGGCTAAATGGACTGAGGAAATTTTTTCGCTCTGTGCAGCAAGGATGCACATCATTTGTCATGCAAGCTGCCTTCAATTATCCACTGAACACAATACTTACCATTAACATTAACTTCAATGAAAAGCTTATTTGTACACCAGCTGGATATCACACAGTCAGAGCGGCTCATAAACAGGACTTTGGTCGTTCTTCGGTCATCTTGCTGCCAGGCGCAGAACCGGTGCAGTTCCTGTTGATTATTCCTTTGCATGATTCGTCCCCTGTAGTTAAAGGGAGCAGATCTGACCATAGAAATCTCCTTTTTTCTTTGTGTTGCTCAGCTTGAGGTCCCGTTTGTCCTAATGGTTGTTTTTATTTCCCCCCCCATGTGCTGTTCACACCTCACGCCTCCTCTTATGCTGTCGGCTCACATTCAGAGTAGCCCTAATAGAGTTTTTTGGACAGCCGGCGCGGTCTCAAACGCTCCAGGAGAGATAAAAGAAAATTTCAGCATTACAACATCAAAGGGGCAAACGGGCACCCGCACCATCACCCCTCTCTGCTTCCACACTCCATACAACAGGATCAGATCAAATAAACATCTAAGGTCAGTGTGGTTCCAAAGGGTTAATGATGTGCAGATTGAGCTCAGATTTTTAATTTACACTCTGGGCAGATAACTACCCTCAACCCATTTAAAGTCTCGTCCCTCCACTGATGACTCATGCACTTTTGCACTTTGCGAATACCTGTTTGTTTAAAGCACTTCGTATGAATACATTTAAGTGTAATTCGAAGTGGCTTGGCTCAGATCTGTCATTATCTGACACAGTCTCCCTCACCAGGATCAATAGGCTTCTTTTGATGGCAGCAAACATGAGAGAGACATATAATTTCGGCTGTGACGTGAAGTACTCTGTAGTGACACTCCTCAAGTACACTACAGTGTAAATTACCAAGAAGTGAGATCTTTTAACAGAAGTCTGAAATAGGTTTTCTTATTTTTTACCACTTTGCTGTAGCTCTTTTAATGTAAGTGTGTATAATAACTGCGCTTTTCACTCGGACAGATCAAACGGTGCAACCATATTATCCACCGACAACTTCAACCTTTACATTTCTTCTGCTGAAGTGAAGTGAAGTGCTTGTACTTGGAGTATTCTGCTGTACGGCTCCTACAGTGTATAGAGACTTATAAAAAAAGCTTTCATATCCGGTCCTACAAGATAGATTGTAATCCACTGACCTCGACTGACTGAAGTAAGCTAGATAAACACTGGGAGATGTGTGTTTTAGTGTTTGTGTGTGTTTGCGTGTGTGTGTGTTTGCTCGCCCCAATTCAACACAGGAGGTTCATTTATTTGGCTATGACTCATTTGCTCTGCTGACAAAAGGTTTTTTATTCCAAGTTGCCATTCAAATAGATGGTTTATCAACCCGGTGCGTTTCAAGAGCCAGCCGCTGCGCACACAACCAGCCACCGTTTCAGTGATTGTATCTCCTGCACCACACAGCCGCTGTTGCTAAAGCCAAAAGAAATCATAAATCTGCTGTAAGACCTGATCCAGATGCAAAAAACCCAGATAAATTTGAGGTAACCTGTGGAGTTTTCTTGCAAACAGACAAACTTTAAGTTTACTTTCAGTGATACCCTCTAAATCTTGAATCCCTGAGGTCTTGTGTGTATCCTTGTAAGCTGATCTCTTTAAATATTTTAAATCCTGCATTTTTTTTCTAGCTTGCAGTCCTCTTCTTTTGTTTGTTTGTGTTGGGGCATTGCTGCTCATGCCGGCTGTCAATCAGTGGAGTAGTGTACAACTTGCATGTGTGCATGTGCATCGTCCTTTGCATGAATTATACAGACAAAACTGATCCAGAGGGAACAAATGGCTGCAGATTAAGCATTCTACTTCATGAATGCAGGTGTCAGAAAAATAAAGGTGCTCTTCAGATGCTCCCTTACAAAGAAGAGGAGAGAGAGCTTTTGCTCGTACTTTGCTTTGTGATCAATAAGTCATACACCCCAAAAAACAAGACACACACAATATCAGACACACTTAAAAGCCTTTAATACTAAAAGTGCTTGGCACTTACAGGTTTCAACTGACAGTCTCTATCAAAGCATATAAAAATAGAGACCCAGGCTCGAGTAGCACTGGATTACTTTTCCAAAGGGAACTCAGATAATTGTTTGTCAACCTCTTAATTCAATCTTAAATGTCCTCACAAAGGTGAAAAATCTGTCTGTAATATCACTGTGGTGTTACAGACACATAAAACTTTAATTTGTACAAAAAAATATGTGTATAACATATATATTAGCATAAATTTCAGCTCATTTCACATGAAGATACCTTAATGATGAGGAAGTGCAGCTTCTGATAACATAAATAACTTTAATCTGGCTGCAGAGTGAAGTTGCTGTAGTTAGTGTGTACTTGAAAAGATCTGCCAATTTGAGCGAGTGTAGCAGGTTCCCTTTGAATATCTGTGGTTCGCTGACCCTTGGGTTTATATTTGGATTACATATTGTGTCTTTTAAGAGCTCGGAAACTGCAGGTGTTTCTTTGAGGTCACTAAGACCTGTTCTGCCGTCAGCGCTGATACGTCTGAAAACAAACACAAAATGAATCTTGAATGTGTCTAAAAATTGGCTGCGGCAGCGCTGATGTATCTGTGGTGAACTCTGTCGAAAAGATGACTTTTACGAGACGTGAAAGGGCGAGAACGCTTTGCTTTTTGGCGCTTTTTCAGTGCCTCTCTGTTTTTTGTTTTTTTTTCTTGTTTCTTGGAAGGATTACATAAGAATACACAGCGAATGACAGTGTTACAGATCACTTGCAATGTTTCGTAAGGCAGATGAGCTTTATTTAGTGTGTAACGGACAGATCTGAATGCCACCGTCTAAAGTTTAACCTTTAGCTCTTAAAATGTCAGATGCTTAGACAAATATAGATCTTAGTTTTAGGTTAACTGATTTCAAGGAGGAAATTGTTTTATACTGTTATCATAGGCTTTTAAAAGTCATGTCCAGTACTCTATTATATTTGGCCTTTATTTCAAGCTATCAGCTCTCTCTCTGTCTCGTTTTTATCTTCAACCCTCATCTCTTTTCCTTCCTTCACAGCCTCATAGGCTTTACAGTGTCTGCTTCTCTTCCATCTGTTTCCCAATCGATTTGGCCTCATTTCCTGTCAGTTGGTCCACCTCCACCGGCTAAGGCTCATTTAAGGAAGCATCGCATGTTGAGATCATCAGCCGTAGTTATGGTGATCAGACTGTGAACCTCTTGCCGTCGTGAAGAGAAGTTTCCCCTGAGTGTGGCTATTCATTTGAAAACTTGTATAGAGCTCTTAAGGAGACCATTGGGGAGTGTGTGTTTGTGCGCGTGTGTGTGTGTAAATGGTTGTGTTTCAGCAGATGGCTCACAAATGAACTCAATTTAACAATGTGAAAGTGTAATGAAAACATTGTGCCTGTGGTCAAAGATTCTGTTAGTTTTCGGATTGATTGGTTTCGGTTAGTTTGATGCACAATTTGTTTGAAATGTGGGCTCAAAGTCGTGTACAGACATGTTCCTTTTAATTACATAATAGTGTTTAAGTGTTTGCAGAGAGCAAACCAACCTCCCAGTACAGCAAACACGACTCTTCATTACTTTATGACCTCCTTCTTAAACACTGTGATCTGCTGCAATCATCCAGCATTTGTTTAGGATCGGCACCAAGATGTTGCAATGAACAGTGACGTCTCTCTCATAGACACTGATGATTCCCAGAAAAACGTAATCTCAAATGCATTCTAGCCGTTGTGTTAGAGGGGTGTATTTTTCTCTCTCTCATAAATTTAAAGCAGACTTTGACTCGTAGGGGAACTGAGCGTTGATCAGGAGAAAGCAGAACAGACCTTCTGGTCAACGAGGTGCATTTGCACCTATTAACCTCTCCCATTTAACACAAGCATCAGAGGACCCCCGAGGAAAAATATGTGGACACTCTGCTTAAGGTGTTGTTTGGATAAAGCTGCGTCAGGCCTCTTTGATATCCAGCAACCGAGTTTCCCGGCTGACATGCATAAACAAATTAACAGAATATTCCTGTGAACCTCTGCGTCTGGAAATGTCCTTCGGCAAAATCGTTCCTCTGCTAAACAGCATGTGTCACTACAATATGCTGCCTCTGCTCTGCATGGATGGTTTTTAACCCAGTGTATCAGTACATATTCAAGCCATTGCAAGTGCAAATTATAAAAATATGCACCAGAGGAATCATCATTTCAGTCGTGTCACTCTGGCAGAGGTAGGGCTTTAAAACCTGACATTTAAACTGGAAGTTAAAGCCCTTCTTTAGATTTTTTTTTTTGTATTATGTGTGACATGGCTGCCTCCTTATTGCGACCCAAGGAAATCTTAATGTGTTTCCAATCACACCGTTTCCACACAATGCAGAGCCATGGCGTCTGTGTGCTGCACATGAAGTAGCCAGTCTTATCAGTGGGAGCAGATGGAGAGCGTCCAAGTGAGAGGCTCGGTCTGGCTCCATGTATGTCATAAGTAAGAGGATGACCTTGGCTGAATCTCAACTGCGGTTCAGCCATAAGAAACACACACTTTGTGTCCTTTTCTGTCTGTCTTTGAGTACATCTCTGTCTTATTTGCTTCTCTCTCTCTCTCTCTCTGTCTCACTCACACACACACACACACAAACTGACTCGCTCCTACACATTCCTGTATGCAGAGTTACAGCTGGAGACAATATTCTCTCCTACACACTATCACTTCATCAAAAAAAGCCATTTTTAAGACATTCAGTGAGGCACTGAGGCTCTTTTAATGCCCTTACAAGCAGGGGGATTAGATACAGAGACATTTATAGCGTTTACCACAGTGGGATGATGTGTTTGCTGCAAAGTTAAGATGTTGCTCCATAGTTAATATCAGAAGCAGGCTCAGTAAACATATTTCCTTTTCTCGCCTGAGCATTCAATAAAGTTTGAGCTCCATTTTTATCATGCCCCAACAGAGCTTGCAGCCCTTAAATCAATCCAACACTTGGTTTTCCACTTGTATAAAATAAATCTCAAAAGGTATTAATCAAGGGCAGTTTTTTAGGGTCTGTGTTGCTGTTCTCGCTTTGCTGCTCTCACAGGGACGACTAAAAAGTCAGTGAAATGTGATATTAATGTATTTTTAGACATAAATTTAAAAAAGCTTTGCCAGTAAATGAATATTGGGCTTTAGCTAGGTGAGATAAGGGGCTCAATTTAGGAGGTGAAGTGGGAGTGCGAGTCAAAGTGTTATTAGATTTGCAGGGTTAATTCTACACAATCCAACCCATCATGATTTAGTCGTTAACACTGTGGTTTCAAAGCGCACCACAAAGGGAGTGTGTGTAATGGTCAGTCCTCTCTGCTGGCTTCAGGTGGCTGTAGACTCTTACACACTTGATACACAAAAAGGACCTAATCACTTTTTTTTTAACCAACAAGTCTGACTGTTACAAAATTCATGAGGAAGTTGACTAAATTTGTCATATTTTCTGTACGTCTCGTTAGAATCTAAGTGCTTATTTAGTGGAGATTCATGCATGACTATTTTAAAAAATGGTCGTAAACTACTTGTTATGAATGTTCACACAGTAACTGGCAGGTGCAACAATTACATAATTGACAAAACAAATGTTAGCCTGCTAATCTCTTATCAGGTAAGAATGAGGAATGAAAGAGGTCAAAAGGAACACTTGAAATGTTGTTTATAACAGGAAGATATTTGACATAAACGTTTCATAGTGACTTAAAAGGTCAGCATAACCAGATGTTCACCGATTATTGGAAACTCTTTGCAGATACAAAGAAAATTTGTTGCAATTATCTATGATTATCTATATTTGTTTACGTCATTTTTAATGCAAAAATATAAAACCTTTTGCAGGTTCTGGCTTCTTTAATGTAAGAACTTGCTACTTTTCTTAGTTGTGATAATAAATATAGATTCTTTAGATTGATGTTTGACAAAAGACGCAATTTGAAGAGGTATTTTTGACTCTGGGAACTTGTGATGGCAGGGCTTTAGACTTAAGGATTAATCTTACAGAAGGAAAAACAGTTCTATAATCAATAATGAATGTAGATATTAACTGCAGCCCCATTTTAATTGCATGAACACCATATATGTGTGTAATTTTTGGAAGTTTTCCCACAGAATAAGATCTTACTGCGAGTTCTTGTTTACATGCTCGATTGCTTTTGATTGGACAGGGCTGCAGATGTTCAGCAGCAGCTGATTTAGAGGAGCCTCGGAGGAACTAACGAGCAAACATAAGGAATGGATTTACAAATAACTGGTGTTAAAACAGTTGAAATCCAACATTGTTACAGATGTTGTTGCAGGAGATGAAACAGCCTTGCGGCCCACAAATACAGCAGGTTTGTTTTTCAGTGAATCGCTGCAGTGTTGAATCTTCACTTTTACATTTTGACAATTTGCACTTTAAGATTTTTTTTCTTCAGAGTACTTCACCATGTGATTTATAAGTAAGGCTTATATAATTACTTGACCTTTTATCTGTGACATAAAAGAAGTGGCCTTCACATGTTCTGTATGACACATCTGTGCCTCAGTTTGGTAATGAGCTATTGTACACTCTAATTCACACTCTATCTGGATAATTACCATTTCATATTATTGTGGGAAAAGCCCCCTCATTCACTGGGTATTTCGTGCAAATGAGACTCATATTAAGTCTTTTTATGGATTTAGAGTGGAAGCTTGAAAATGTTAATTGTCTCGTTTCAGTCCTCTTTATGGCTTGCTGAAGAACGCCCCTGCCGACTCAGCAAAAACATAGAGCAGATAGGCTGAGTTTGTTAGGTTTAACCCCACCATCTTGTTAAAATGTAGATTTTCTTTTAAGTTGGTGTGGTTTTTTTTCCAGTTTTATCTATATTCTGCCAGTGAAAATGTCAGTTTTGTTAATAAAAAGATGTCAATGCAAAGGGAATTTTTGCTGGCCCCGAAATGTCCCGCAATTTCCCATTAGAAGAGAAATGTGTCCTGGTTTGACCTTTGAGGTGTAATTTGTAAGTGTAATACAAAAAGAAAAGAAGACTACTCATTTGTTTGACAATACTGGAGGCATTTGAATATTAGTATCGAGTCCCCGCATTAACTGTCCTCCTCTCTGTCATCCTTTTTCATTTAGCTATTCAAGCTAGCGATGGCTTCCGTTTTTTAATAAATGCTTTTTTCAGTCTGGGAACTGCTCCATTATTTTTGATTATTTTTAATGGCAAGCTCATTTTTTTTGTGTATAGTACATTCATATTTGTCTCTTAAGACTTGAAGACTGTTTTAATGAGCTCTCATAAGGTCTGCTTCCTTAGCCCCTGGTTAGATCCAGCTATGTGCAGCAGGCAACTCTACTAGACCAAGACTATATAAGGCATGAACACTTCCCTAGACATGAAGACATGCCATTCTTCCCTTTGACAGATATTATCCAGTGGGGAATGGTGGAAACACTACTCGAGTAGATCCTTGATTAAAACATATTGCATAAATGAAGCATAAAGAAAGGTTTCACTGAAAGCAATATGCGCTCTTTGGCAGTAAAAATATAAGCAAATTAGTTGCTGACTTAAGAAATTTTGGCGCTACCTTTACAGGCAAAATGTATTTTTTTCTGAGGAAAGTGCAGCTTTTTTTTTTTTGCTCAAATTGGAGTGACATATTGTTACGGTCTTTTCCACCCACTGAAGCATACACTCCATTTCAATCTCAATAAAAATCAGTGTGCTATAGGTGTACTACTTCCTAATTTGGACACATAATCTTTAACTTATTCTCTTCTGTCCTCTGCTTCCCCCTCTGCCCCCTTGATCCCCTGTCTGCCTCCCAGTCGTCATGATCCGGCCTGAGGAGGATAATCGCGCACTCCTGTTAGACAGCATGGACACCAAAAGGCACTCTGCTGAAAGGTGACCTCCAGACACTTCACCTCCCCAAAACATTTGGTGAGTCAGAGAATTCCTCGTGTTCACAAATGATCTCCCCACCCTTCTGTCAGCGTTTGGCAGGATGTGCATCTCTAAGCCATTTACCAGTGTTCATGTTGGACATTTTAAATGAAGTCCTCTAAAAGGGAACACATTATGTAATGTCTTTTCCTCCTGCCTTTAAAAAAGTTCAATGTGGAAGTTCAATGTTCCAAACACTCCCCTGAAGCTTTAATTAGCTCGTCCATTCTTTGGAATTGACATGTCCTCGTTTGGCAGAGTGGCGTTATCCTTTCAAGCCATTTATTTTTTTCTAATTTAAGGACATGTCTTTTTCTTAATGTCCAAAATATGAAATAGTATTCTATCTGAAATTCCCTTCAATAGGAAAAAAGGCCTTTGCAGCCGCTTGTGTGCGCGTGCGTGTATGTGTCTTTGTGCAAGCCAAAAAATTAAATACTATTTTTTCCTTCTATTTTTTCCAAGTCCTAGTCCAACTCAAGTCTCAAGTCTTTGGTCACAAGTCCAAGTCAATATGAGTCTCTTGGAGTTGCAAAAAGCATAATATCATCTGATTCATCTGCTTTGCTTCTAACTCTGCATAGCAGTATCTGAACCATCATCAGTCCTTTAACTATTAGGACACACAGTCTTCATTGATTGGTTGTTTGGCATGTGATCACTTTAAACAAGCAATGCAATATGAAAAAAAAAAAAAGATTTCTTATAGAAAAATTAACTGTATTTGCTTTATAACATGAACAGAGAGCTACAGTACAGAGACATTAGATAGACTGATAGATCGAGTTTAATCTACTGTAACTTAACACTTCCCTTTGGCCTCTGTAAATGGAATGTGAAAGAAAGTTTGTAAATTATGAGCAGCCCCTGAACGCATCACACAGAGCACCATTAGTCAATGGAGGCAGCTGTTTTCATTGAGTTAACAGTAAGAACACGGTCCAACAGTACAACAAACGTGACAGTGAGAAAAATCTAGAGTATCTCCGGATTTATCTTTTTGAAATGTATTTGTTAAACTTCAGGGAAAATGGAAAACAAACTATTTATCTTAGGAGTGAAACCAGCCCAGATCCCTTGTAAGTATCCATGTGAAAAAGATGGTGAATTGTGTTTGATGTTAATTTGGATGCACATTCCAGGCAGTTTATTTGCATAAGAGAAAGTCCATTTAGGGCAGAAGTCCTCAGTGGTGGGCGCAAACCATCTGTAAGTTATTACCTGTGGAAACTAAATATCAGTGCACACGAGGCTGAATTAAGATAAACAAACATAATGATCACAGCCTCACAACAATATTCACAATACCAACACACTAATACCTCTGCCACTAATATTACTACCTATAAATGTGATGTGCAGTCATGTTAATTGTGATCAGGGTCTGAGAGAAAACAAGAGCATCACATAATGTGTCCTGCATGAACACTTTGGTTTCATTTTAAATAAGAAACACAGAAACATGATGGAAGCCTGGCAGGAGCACTAAAGGACGGGCACAGGTTGTTCCTCTGCAGCTAAAACAGATATTGTGTGTAAGAACCAGAGTTGATTCAAGTTGGTGTGACCTGAATTAACACTTGTGACTCTGCAGCAGACAAACAGGCATCCAGGTTCAGTATTTCTGTGATTCGCTCTTGAATTGATGCTGTAATTGCACTTGTGAGGAAGGGTTTATTTGAACCAGAGTGGAAACAAAGTCAGTACAAAATCATGTGAAATAACATCTAAGTCAGTGTTTTATATTTTAAAAGTGTTATGTTTTATTTATTAGTTAATGGCCTCAAAATTATCAAAAAAAAATGGTTTACAGATGATTTTACACACACAATATAAAGTAAAAGCTTTTGCATTCACAGACGTCTTTGTGAAGAGTGAAAAGAAACACTAAGACTAAAGCTTGAACCTTGAAAGTAATAAAATTTCATACCTCAAGCGTAACAGACCTTTTTCTGTGATACTTGCATGGTGCATCAGCCTGCAAAGCTCATTCTGTGCTACATTTTTAACCTCCAATTCCTTTGAAAAAGTTAGAAATCAATGAAGTAGCCTTTCCTCTTTATGGAAATCAGGTTTTGCACTGAAGTGATGATTGATGGCAGAGCAGAAACCCTCAGGGTCCAATCAATGCAATCTCTGTAAGTGAAACCAACAGAAATAAACATTAAAATCAAGCAAAAACTAATAATTTTCATTAACTGACCGTAGGCAAGGTTCATTTCTCATGGAAGAAATTGTGCATACACTTTAGTTGCCGTTAGTCTGTGCAGAGTTCAGTAGGTTTACAGTTTGTCATCCAGCATGTCTGTGAGCGCGAGCACAACAGCAGGAACGATTACAGGCATTCAAGCATCGGATAGAATTCAGTCAGCATGCATTTAATTTCAAGTTTGTAACAATGAGAGGCACAGACGTGGTTATACAAGAGCTATAGATGAGCACATTTGGGCGTTTGAGTGTAGGAAGGCTCAGATAAACCACTTCTGTCACCTCATTTCTTAGAATATAAATACCTGTCTAAAGTAATGCGTCCAACATTTGATCTGTCTTATCTATTCAGCTGTTATATTATTGGATTTTTTTTTCACATTCATTATGTTAAGTGGCATATTATGTTCCATAACACATGTTTGCATTTTACCAACACTGCAGGAGGGAAAGCGAGCAATTTACTGTTTTATTTTTTTGAAACTTTGGAAAGAATTAGATGTTTCAAAAGTTCTAAGTTCATCAAATTTCATGCAGGATTTTTTGCTTTTGCTCCTTTCTTTATAATATGAATCTCTGTATTTGTTAGTCTGCTGATTTGTGTTGGATGTACTCACCACCATGTCTGTTAGGATTAAACTAATTTAAAAAAAAAAAAAGTAGTCGGTTAGTTAAAAGTTATGGTGAGAAAAAAAGTTCTCCAGTGGGACTTAATTAGGCTTCTGGTTTCTGCAATTAAAAAATTTAAACATGATAAAAACCTGTTTGGTATTCAGCCGCTCAGGGGCTCGTACTTGCAATTTCAGAATAATCCTTGACTAACTCTAAAAATCCTCAGATCTAACAAATCTTAAACACATACATGGATGCACACAAACACAGACACGGACACACAGATGAACACACACTTAAACAAATTTTACTCTGAAGTTTTAACTGTCCACGCAGTGTTTAGATGAAACTACCGAAGATGAAGGATTTCTAAACACAGCAATGTTTGTTATTAGTCTCCTTACAACTCTTCGGCTGTGCCAAATGGGAACCTCAATCTCCATTAATAGTTTTTCTGTGTCAGCTGAAAGTGCTGAGGCAGTTGTCAATGATGTGTGATTTCTAGGAATGCACTAATCATGTTCTTTGGCCCAAACGCTGAACCGAGTCATCTAATATTTAGTATCTGTCGATTCCACATTTTCTATCTAAAATTTATATATTTACAAAAGACAGCAGCACACTGAATACAAAATTAGGTGGACGTCAAGAAAGTTGGAAAAAACAGTTCAGACTTGTTTTACTGAGCCAATTTATGTAGAACTTTATTTCCACACTTCCACCTTTATAGTTGTACATTTACTCAACACTTGTTCATTGTGTAAAGCATTTGATATTCGTTGTGTTCTGGTGAGAAGAATCCTAAGATCTTCGTCACTGGCTTTTCTCACCTTTTGTTCATCAGGAGCTGTTGGATGCACCTGTGGTGTTTTGTTTTCCTTCAGCTGATGGCGATCAGCCCGGATGAGAGGAGGTTACATAAGGAAGTTGGTGTTTCCCTCATCAGTCGGTTGTGTGTCTCCAGAGAGTTGATGTCATCAGTTGACTGTCTGCGTTTCTGTTTGTGTATTTGAGCTGAGTGTGGGTTGAAAGTGTTTCTTTTCTTTATTTTAAACTGTGGAATATTTTTCTTTCTACCAGTCCTCTCTCCAGTTTTACACTGTGACTCCCCTCCCAGGGACTCCAGACTTTGATTTTTGGATAATTTTGATAAAATAAGTGGGTGTTTGTTAGGATTTGCTTCCCTCAAACCCCCTTTCAGGACCCAAGGTTCCCATTTTTGCTCCAGTGTTGTTGTTGTATCATCTGCATTTTTTCTGTCGTTTGCTTCTCAAAAAGTGATCCCATCTTTCAGTTTTTGTTTTGGGAAACTTAACAATTGCCTAAAATACTTCATATAGTTCCTAAAATTAATGTTTTTTTTCTTTGAATGAAAATATAAATCTTAAGCTTCCGTTAAATATGTTGAGGCAATATTTGCACAGCCGCTGTGCTCAGTTCAAATACAGTATTTAACCAACTAAAGCAGCTGAAAAAGATGCAATGTGATTTTTTGTACCTTTGCTTTTCTCTGTCGTCTGCATGTGTTCGTCCTCATTCAAACTGTCGGTTGTGGCGCATTTTTTTGTGCAACTCATCCAGCTGTATTTTTGCAGTAGTTATAGTGATTCAACAGAACACAATTGAGAATTTAAGACAGCTGGTTTGGCTTCAGCACAGTAGATTACAATGAATAAACAGTGTGATTTCAATCAGGCTTCATACAGCTGTTGGTGAATTTTTAAAAGAAAAGCCTTGTTTAGACTCTTAAATGATCTCACTGATCAGCTTCAGACATTTAAATCTTGTGCAGATCGATAAGTTCGTGTACTGCAAAGTGTAAATTGCATAATTAATACAAAGATTATTGCAATATGTTGTATTTTCAGAACACAAAATGCAGAATTGGTTTTTAACCCGGTGAGAACTAAGAGATAAGATGATACAAAGTCTCTTATTAAAACCTTCATTTTTTATGTACTATTGAATAACATATTTGACTTATATGCCATTTACTTTGACACAGAACAAAATTTATGGATTTCACCAAAATGGACATAGACATTTTTCTCTAAGTATATCATTTGTAGCCAGAAATCTTGTTTTGTCTTTTCCAGTCCATTCTTTACCGTACAGCAGCGTGTACATGTCTCATATTGCTTTAGGGGACAGTGGTGAACTTCACACTCACAGGGGTGCTGAGATGGAGCGGCCCCGTGGGCAGGAGGTGAAGCCTCTGGGGACAGATTGAATAAGTCATGGATGTTCAGAAACGGGAAAAGTAGCACAGCTGCAGCACAGCAGACCCACAGCTGTGACATTGTCTCTTCTCTGTCCTGGAGTCAGAACGAAGGGATGCTGTCATGTCAAAACTGACTGCTGTGTTACTTCATTAAAGCCAGCTGTAGATATTGTTTTATAAATTTAAGTAAAAAGGATTTGTTTTTTCCAATTTTATTACTATCTTGGTATGAAATATGTGATAAATGAAGCAACTTGTATCGGTTAACAAGTGGCTGTTGCACTTTCTTGATGCAAATGGGTGTTTTTAATATTTCTTATTATTGTTTATTCTTTGCATTGCTATTCTCCAGTATCCTGTAGTTTTTTTCTCACCCACTCGGGTGGAGGTGGGGGGTGGGCGGGAATTATGTTGCATGTAATGAGTCTAATTTGGTCTCCCGCCATATTGCACAACCCTGTAGCCAAGTCCCTTTCCTGCACTTTACCAGCCTCTCATCCGCTGACTGTTGTGTCCAAAAGGCAGCTTTGGCTCAAATTGCTGCCTCTTTCTGTCAATATGTTTGCTCCTCAGCAGTCTGTCTTTTCTGTGATCGAGTTTTTTCTGCTTCAAAAAGCTTGCCCTGTGCTCTGCACTACTCTTCAACACCTTTTGGTCTCATCTTGTCCAATAATGTCAGAGCTCTTATTATGCCTTTCAGGTGCTTCTTTTGAAATTTCATTTTTCCACCGTTTGCACTGGGAGCTTTTTACGCCTCCCCTCACGTCTCTGCACCGTGTGGACTTTATATAGACTGTTTCAGGATGTTTTCAATACAAAGCCATAGCAGCGAGAATCCACAAGACTCGTTTCCTCCTTAACATCTTTAGCTTTGATATTTTTATCTTCTATATTGCCTATGACTGCTTCGACTGAGCCAAGTAAGCTTAATCAGCACTGTTTCATCATAGCAATTTTTTGAGCCCAAGTACATGAACTTGGTGCCCTCAGTACCCTGTAACTGCCTCTGCTTTATCTCATGAATATGGTCTTTTTCATTTACTGCATCATGTCACCTCTGTAAGCTCTCTACTAAGCTCTAATGATGTTGGAGTTCTTTTTTGTCCACTTGCCAGGTCTTAATTTTTTATGTTTTCAGCTTCCATCTGCAGGTTAAGTGTTGTTCCATTTTACATTATAAACCCTTAAATTACACCCTTAGTGAAGAGTAAAGGGAAAAATTATGCACATCGCTTATGAAGAAAACTTTGGAATTTTTTTTTCCTCCCCTCCCTTCTACGACCTTCCCCTCCCTCCGCAAAACTCCCTTGTTTTATTATCCTTCCTACTCCAGCTGCCAGAACACACAGTCCCATACCTGCTGAAGACAGTGTCCAGATGTATCTCCCCAACTTTTCTCCTGTGGCATAAATATATTTTTATGTGGTGGCTTTCAATTCATGCAGCTCCTCAGTCAACCAGTAGACGTGTTATTCTGCAGATGTGGAATGCGCCGGTGGAAACAGCACGGCAGTATAACCTCTGTACATGTTTGCAATATTTAATACATCCTTTACACTATCACTTCTCGCTAGACACTCCAGGAATTTTAATGGATACCTGCTTCACGTTGCCTTGTCATTGCTATAACGTGGAAATGCTGTTTTTTTTACAGGATATATTCTCAGAATGTGAAATATTTTATGGGTGACAACAAAAGTTTAAAACTGAGAATGTTTAAGTTTTGAGAAAGTTTGCCACAGTTAGAATAAGAATCAAAACTACCTGCATTACCTAGATTCTTTATATAACAGCATTATTTAATTTTCAGTGCATGTCCTAATGGACATTATACAATGTATATGCTGGAAAACTGATAAAAATAAATAGATGTCTGCTTACAAGCACATGGCAAAAAAACCAAAATAATTAAAAGCAAAGTTTAGTCATAACACTTAAGCACTTAAAGTTATTGACAAAAGCAAGGCAGATTTTTACTTGTGGGAAGAAAAGCATATTGCTTTTTCATCAGGTTTTATTTTCCCTTTTTATTCTGTTTATTCTCTTATTCAATTTGAAAATTTCTGCAGCCCACTCAGTGTGTCCATGTAATGCATAAGTAGACGATGTGTCTGAGATGTAACATCAGCCATGCTCTCTTCTACGCTCCTCTATGCGCTATTTTAGTTTGTAGTATCATTATAATCCACACTTCATCAATCCAGTGGCAAAAGTCCAGATAAGAAGGGCCTCAAAGGGAGAATAAGCATCTCTCAGACAGGAGTGTCTCTCCAAGAATACATTTCTTACACTGTCTTGGATTGCTTTAAGAAACCACCAGTAACCCATGAGACGCAACCATGAAAAGGAGCATACGCACTTTCTTCCTTTTGTCTTTTAACCTTCTGTCATACCAGTTTAGTTATTTGGTTTACACAACCCCTTCGGAATTTTCCCTCTTCAAAGTTAGCGATAGAAATCTCGGCATGTGTCATAAAGGCGTGCTGATGAATCGGTAAACTGTATCCACTAAACACTGTATCTTGGGTCTGCATCATTATGATGATGAATTATCGCAGCTTCCACCTTTGCTAAGCCACAAACGGACTGTAAGGGATTGAGACTTGTGAGCGGAGCAACTCGAGTGTTAATTTTTCGTCGGACAATTCTGGCATGCAGGCGCGCACTCTGGAGTTTTTATTCACAAAGGTTTTAAAGAGCAAACCAAAGCAAACACAAGGGATGACACCTCTTTGACATATATGTCTCAGAGTCAAAGCCAGTAAAACATCTTCATTACAGCAGCTTTTGTCTCATCTTTTCTAGTCATCACTGTTTTCCTCTGTGTGCGAAAATCCAGCCATATTTTTTTCGCTTTGTCTACACTGAGACGAGGCTTTAAACACAGTCAATGTATGTTTTCTTTATCTTAAAAAGCAGCTTTCTCTTCATTTGTTTTCTCTCATACTGTTTCTTCTTAACTTTCTTCTCAGATGTTCCCTCTCTGTCTTACACCCACACCTTCCCTTCTCTTCTCCTTTACTTCCTTACACTCTCCTCGTTTCTCTTCCACCAGGTCATCCATTAGGGGTGTCATTGAGAAAGCTGGTCCTGCTGTAATGCACTGTGTGAGGTATAATTCACAGATATGGCTGCTGCGTGATAAAGACTGCTTATAGGAGGAGATGTCTGTCTTGTGGACCTGTGCTGCTCTGAACTAAAACTCCCACAGGGGGAAAAAAAAGGATTTTGCAAACCTGAAGTCCATCTTCCAGCTTGAGTCATATAAGGTTTTGTTTTTCTTTACATTTTTCTCCAAAGGAAGCATCCAGTTTCTCATGTTTCTTTTATCCTCCATTCATCTGCTCACCCTCTGAACCTAACGCTTGATTCATTTCCAACTTCAGCTGCACGTGGAACCGAATCTCTCTTCCATTTTTAGGGGTCAAGGTGTCCGGAGATGTGAATTGATGATTCTGGCTTTAATTAGTATAGCCTGTTTTAGTGATGTCAGCAATTCTTTACAGGCTATGCTAATCTGTGCCAGAATCAGCAATGCAATTGGGACGGATGTGTTTCTCCATGACGTACATGAAAGCTGTTTATGCACTGTTGTCATTCCTTGAATATCTCTCTTCATTTATTGCTGGTTTCGAGTCAGTGCTTTGAGTTACGACGAGGCAACAAAAATAGTTCCTCATGATGGGAGTTGATAAAGGCTTTCAAGGCCAAGGTCTGCTGATAACTTATAATTTCGCAAAGAACTAGTGCACAGAAGGTCTACATGTCTTCTGTGTTGCAATTAGATGGCCTTTTTCTGAGAACTCAATGTGGGAAAATGTCAAAGAAGATGTCAGTATCTCCTCTCTTGTTGTCTCTTTTCACCTTTCGATGTCGGATAAGGTGAAACATTGGTGTGAAAATCCAGGCAACAATCCATCCAGTAGCTGCTGCCATGCTCTGTATGTGTGATTTCAATTAACCTACTACTTTTGAGGTGCCTTACCTACAGAGACACAAATTTAATGGCATGTCCGTCCTAATTAAGAAAGGCGTTATCTCTGCAGAAGCTCGTTTGGCCCTACGATAATGCATAAATGCCTAATGCCTTATCTTCTTCTTGATGCACAAATAGAGATTATATTTCCTATGTAAAAATCTTTATCAGGCTTTCAGGCCTTCATTTTAATTTTAGAATCTGGAAAAATGTTTTTAAATAGTGATCCTTAGGATTATCTACATCTCCAACACCGTTTTTGATTTGAATAATTTATGCTTGGCTATTAATTGTTTTTACAGTCAGTAATTACCTCTCTTTATAAAACAGTTTATATTATCAGTGGCTGAATCTGCTTTTCCCATGTAGGAATAAAATGTCATGCACATGCACAAGGGTTGCACAGAAAGCCATGCATGCAGAACGGGACAAAAATTAGTTGTCAGTTAATGATGTGAATACGAAGAGTAGAATATTCAATCTAAGGGTTGTTGAAAAAAGAACCTACGTGATATAGAAAGTGTAGCTATGCAAAGATATTATACAGTTTTTATCACTGAAAAAGTGATAGTATGTTTTCCGCCCCAATTAGTAAATGCAGTATTTTAAAATTGAATTCTTAAGCTTATTTAGTAACAACAAGACTCACAAAAATGAATTCTCTATTCACACTAATCCACTAATCTAATCACATATTTATTATTCAAAATAATTCACTGTAGATAGAATATTATCATTTCTTTAACTCATAACTGAAAGAAAAAAGTGCCTTATCTGTGGAAAAATCTTCCCTTTGTGTGACTTTGCCGCTACAGGGATGCAGAGCACAGTGTGCATCCGAGTAATGCTGACATACAGGTAAGCTGCCTGTAAACCAGGGCTCTGAGGGACTGGCATTCTGCTGTGGCTTTTGATTGGCAGGGGAGCAAATGGCACCAGCATCTGGAGGCACTTGGATCAGACCCTGATAAAAAATGCAAACACACAGACAAAGAGATGGACACAGAAACACATGTGAATACAAACACACACACGCTTATATTCACATGCATAGAGTGCAGCTGGCCTCTCACTTACTCTCCTGTCCTTGTTGCTTTGTCCAACTCCATGCAGGAATATCAATCCACCTGTGTAACCTTCACTATGATGCAGCCATGAAAGGAGAAGCGCTCTCATGAACGTAATCACCCGCAGAGTTTTTCTTATGTACAATTTTTGAAGCTTAACGTTTCGATTAATTCACCATTATCATGATTAAACCTTCATGATGAAGTTCTTCAACCTCTCCATCTCTCTCTCTCTTTCTGTCTCTCTCTCTCACACACACAATTTAATCTGAAATTTGCAACATGTTTAAGATTCAGGCTGATTGATTTTGGTATTTGGTAGATTAGTCTCCTGCCCACTGTGTCATGTAATCTGCGTCTGTGTTGATGAATCATCTGTCTTTATGGCTTACAGCAATTCACTCGCATGTTTAAGATAACATCCATCTTGTCCAGCTGTTTTTCAAACCCCTAATGTGACTGTTTAATCAGACCCGCAGAGCATTCGACTAAACAGACAGACACCCCTCCCTCCCCCCTCCCCTTACATTAACTCAGGCCCATTGAAGTAAATGTTCTCAATTATCTATTCCCCAGTCGGGCTTTTATCCCAGTCTCCTCAATCATCTCATCAATGGAAATGTTCTAATTTTTCTGAGTAATATTGTTAATGTAACTTTGGGAAAAAAAATTAAATTTAAGAAAAAAGTGATGTTGTGGGTTCATCAGACCCTTGAACAATTAGCGAGTAAGAGAACAGTTAATACCACAAGTGAATTATGTAAGAATGAAGCAATTCATTCGTATTAATCCCTTTTTTGGCCAATGAAAAAGAGAACTTCCCCCTCTTCTCCTGTATATAACATATATAAATGAGTGGATATACCTTTTTAGTAGCCTGTAAATTAATCACAGGAGGGACATAATGGACTAACACGTTCCACCTCAGTCTATTACCTGTACTTTGGTGGTCAGTGATCCTGTTTAACTTGCTGATAACATCCCAGCTGATTCCTGCCCATCTGCGGAGAGGCAGAGAGCAGAGTAAAGTGCAGAGCCTCCTGGGGTCTCCTCTGCACTGTGTATACTCCAGCACTCGAGCCCCTTCCATTAAGCAAACTAATTCGACTCATTACCTTCCTCTTTTCTAAACTATATGCATGGAAAGTGTAATGCCTGAGCAGCTATGGGCTCTTAAGCTGCCTTACTTGATGAAGTACCCTCTACGTGTGTGGGTGCATGAAGGAGCGTCCATTCTGAGAATTTCTTCTTCTGTCTCCAAACACTGATGAGGCGCTCAGAGGGAGAATTTCACTCCTTTGCATCATAGCCTGCAGCACAAAAAAAAACAACAACATCATTTGCACTAAAACAAGACGAGAACATGTAGTAAGTAATTGGAATACCAGTAATTGGCAAGTGCTATTAGGGAAAATACACTTAAGTTATTGAAGTTTGAGGCGAAGTATGGAACAAATTTTTATCCTCTGCTGTGTCTGGCAAGTTGTCCATAAACATGTATTTTTTTATTTCTTAAGCTGAAATTTGCAAGGACAGCTTCTTAATTACAACTAGGTGCATTTTATTCTTTGTTGCATTGCATTTTCACAAACAGTTTCCTCTGTTGCATCCGTCTCTTAAATAGCTGTTAGTGTCTTTGTTGAAATGTTACGAAAAAATGAGCAGAACTTTATTATGGCTTCTTTGTAATTAGATGGATTTAATTGGATTTAGATTTTCTTGTTTCATTAGTGTGAATAGATGTACTATTTATCAACATTAGAGCTAAAATGATGATTAAATTGGTAAATCAATAGAACATTTTTCAGAACTACAACTGTAACATCTTTTTATGCACAAAAAAACAAGTTTTTCAGCTGTTAATATTCATTTTTTTGCTTAATGTGACAATTGACTAACTGTCTTTGTGTCTTTGATTGTTGGTCAGACAAAATGCACAATGTGAAGATGATCCTTTGTACTTTTACAAAATCATCATGGACGTCTTTAATCAAACTTTCAAAAGATCAGACTTTTTTTTTGATTAATCAAGACAACAACTGGCAGATTAATCCATAAAAGACCTCAAATATTTGGTACAATATCCCACAAAACATAGATCAAGACGTTGAAAAAAGCATTTCTTTTCTTATTGTTTTTTCTTGAAAACTAACATTCCATCAGGTCTGATATTTTTCATTCATGTTGCCTTGTATTCTAATTTAATACCTTCACTTTCTATGCTACTCTACTGGCAGGAAACACCATCCCTCTGCCTTTGTTCTTGCATTTAGCCAGAACTGATGAGAGCAGAATGGATATAAGGGTGGGGAAGTACTTCTCAGCTTTTTGGCCACATTCAGATAATGTGACTTTAATGGAGCTTCCACTCAAATGTATAATTTCTTCTTCGTTTTTTCAGGATCTTTCAAGCCTGGCTGCTCCCTGTCCATCAGCTGAGCAAACTGCCAGTGTGATTTGTGCGGTGCAATAATGCTCACAGCCATTTCCTCTGTGAATTATTGCAGCCAAGAATACCACCCTGTCCTGCAATTAATGACACTCCATTGATTCAGTCCGTTCCCTTTTGGCTGGGAAAAAAGCTCTCTAGAGGGTTGTCCCTCCCTCGGGTGCTTATGTTAGTCACAGATTTCTTTAGCTTAATACACTTAATTTAAATTACACTCTGGGGACGTAACTGGCAGAGCTTCACCAAAACATTAACCTTAATAGACCTCAACTAAAGAATCCTTGACATCAGATTTGCAAAAACCGAGCGCTGCCTAGTTCCTCTGCAAAAAACTGATATTGTGTTCAAGTGGGTTTTTGTGCCAATTCGAACATGCCTGCTTTTCAATATTACACTTCACCCAGTGAGACTGAGGTCAGTTCACACTGGCTGAGGTCTGAATATTCATGACCAGCTCAAAGTACTGTTGGGATTGAATAAAGATTCACTTTTTAACCAGTGGAAATCAGCTCATTTCGAAAGTCCCCTTATGATTAGATATGAAAGCTAAGATTTAAATAGCCTGGTGGATTATTTCTCATCCCAGTGGATTTCTGAAACCAGTCTCTGACATCCCATGATATTTCTGCCAATTGTTATGTTGAGGAATGTCAGGGGGTTAAGAAAAATGATGATTATCCTCCATCGGTTCTTTTTCTGCCCTCCTCTTGTCTGATTTGTCCTTCCTGCTTTGACACAGTGCTCTGTTCGCCATATTTAGTAACCTTACAGTTGTAGTGGCTGGCAGATGGCATTGAAAGCCTTCCATCAGCATTATGAGTGGAGGGGCTGTGTAATTAGCCAGTATTGAGGGATGCAGAGGCCTGCAGTGTGAGGTGGAGGCAAAGGCTGTTAAGAAGGAAAGAAGAGCTTTCATGTGTATTGAGAGTGATAAGGGAAAGAGGTTGAAGAGAGTTTTAAATAGCATGTGGTTCAGCTGGAAAACTGCTAACTTTGCAAACTTGCGTCACAGAGCGAAACAGTTTTAGCTTAAATGAGGCCCGAATTGGTTTCTTCAAACCCGTGGTTGTAATAAATGGTAGATCTGTGCGCACTGCTGGAGACTCTGACTTCACAGGCCTCATGCAGCTTATTAAATGTAAAGAAAAATGACTGTGCTCATAAAAAATATTATATATTTTATCGCTCTTATATTAACAGTAGCTCATGACTGAGAACACTTTGACATTTTTTAACACTTGCTCAGAATTTTATGCTACTTTATGCTTCTACTTTTACTACGTTTCAGGGATTTATTGAACTCTTTTGCCTCACTACATTAATGTTATTTCAAATTGAAAAATGGGACCAGTTGTCAGTGAACACAGTCTCCTTAAAGATTATTTCACGCCGTAGTTCATTACACGAAAAATCCAAGTTTAAGTTAAAAATGAGTTGCTGTGTACATTTTAATGCATCAGTAAAAATTACAAAGTAGTACATCATTACTTAACACTAATGGGAACATTTCTGCTGCATGAGTGCATTTACTTTTAATACTAAAAGAACATCATTCTGATTATAACTCTGTAGTTTTACAGTAGAACAAAAATTGCATTATTTTGTTTCACATCAATAATCCAGGTCCTTTTATCTAATAAAGCTTTTTTTTTTATTTAGGAGCCTTGAGTCTCTGTGTATCATCTAGGAAAATGAAAATCTAATGATAAGCAGTGACTCACTTTTCACAGCTGACAAACTTGCTGTGCATCTGCTCGTCTGTTGAGCTTCCTTGCTTTCTCAGCTCTTCAGGAAATGAATGCCTCGTCGATAATGTTGTGTTCTGTGTAAACAGAAGACTACAGTTTGCCGGGGTTCCCTGAATTAATTTGCTGACCGCTTGCACATTGTATTTGAAATAAGTGTGTTGCTTCTTTTCAGATGTAAATGAAAGTGAAACATCTTTCCTTCTCAGATTTATATTAGAACCTGGCTATAGCCCAGGAGCGAGGAGACTTAGCCCTATGAAGTTATGTTCACCAGGATAAAGCACACAACAGCAAAAACCTTTCACTGGCACAATGCAATCAGTCCAACTTACAATCAATGAAACAACCTATACAACCAACTGGCTAATGGATTCCTGCCTTGATTTCCTGTCTCTTGCCAGGTTTCAGGTTGTATCGGTTCGTGTGTGCATCACCTCGCTTTTACTGCAGTGTGTCTCTCTACACAGTGAACCCAATAAGATTAAAAACCTCTTTTTCAGCAAGGCCAGCAGCAGTGAATAGCATCTAACTGATTCTGCAGCTGCACCTGCAGCTGGTGGAGAGGAAAGCAGAGACAATGAGCTTTGATCGGATGTGAGTCCTGGTTTCCACCTCTGTGTGCAGCCATTGACAGAGAAAATGCCCCAGTGACATGGTGTTAATGGCTTCACTGGGACAGCATAATGTAAAAGTCAATGCCCCTGCGTGCAGACTGAACCATGCTTATGAATTTGTCCTTGTACAGACACAGCAGAGAGGAACTTTCATGACAAACATTTTTCAGTATTTAACACTAAGCCCGTGATGGTGAATGATAATGCAGATTTATACCCAGCTGATCGAATCAAAGCCATGGCATGAAGTTGCAGGGATGAGAGTCACTTCAAAGCGTTCCCCCACAGCTCCAACCTATCTGTGTTTTTAATTCACAAATTCAGCGTGTCTGAAATCAAATGCCCATATCTCATCATCATCCCAGGTATCTGGTTGAGTATGACGGCGCCATAATAAAGCTGTCATGGGTATCTGTGGATGAGAACAACAACAAAAAAAAAAAAAGTGGTTTAAGCTGTGGGAGTTTCACCGGCTTCTGGAAGGAATGGAGAGAATGAAAGGCAGAGACGGAATAAGGATGTGGAAAAAGCAGGAGGAGATCAAGAGAAAACTGAAGTTGAGAGATGGAGGTTGATGATAGCAACAGAAAGAAACCTTGAAAGTGAAGAAGGGAGGATGGAGAAGGCGTGGGTTCATCTTCAGAAAGATAAGAGCAGGAGAACGAGCATACAGTACTGCTGGAAGAGACACAGCTGTCCTTTGTCCGGACTAATGATAAATGTGCATAGTTAATAAAATCTATAGCAATCTGTCTTTGAGCTATAGAGCTTTTTTGCGACAAAGAGCCTCAGTGAAATGGATGGTAAGAGAACAAATGACACAGAAAATGGGATCACATTAGGCGACTGCGCTTCTACAGGAATTAATTGTACTTGACCGGATAGAAGATTGAATAGTCATGTTAGTTGCAGCATTAAATTACTGCAGCAAGACATGGCTGACAGGTCTGGTTTGCTACTGGCATGGTGATGTCTATTGGTTTGTTTTTTTGACCCCTGGTACCAGACTTGTAGGTCATATTCTCAACATTAGTTAATATGTAACAGTGTGAATGACCTTAGACACCGAGCGTGAAGTTTTTACACAATCTGATCTGGTTTGTTATTTAAACTCTTGTACTGTTTGGTCACTGCGTGCAGCTGTTTACGCATCCGTAAACCGTAAACCGCATAATCTAAAAATCTATGTTTTTGCACAGTGATTGTTGATGATGGTTCAGTTTGTTATTGTTTGTGTTTCCAATCTCACAGGATTCCAAAGACAAGCCACGATCTTGTACACTTGGAAATACTCGGACACGACTTGACCCAGACGTGTTTCGTAACACAATGACCCTTTGCTTTGTTCTGTTCGCGTCCCTGCAGTCCCACAGGAAAGTCACCCTGGTTGCTAACACAATCACCAGACAGCGACGTAACCGACACCTGACCTAATGGACAAAAATAGCACATCATTTGTTTGTTTGCAAACTTAATTCAGGTCACATGTGCTGTGTAATATCACCAAATTCAATTTCTAAGTGGGGAAGTGCTGGAGAAGGCCATAAAATATGTCCTTACTCACACAGGCCGGAAATCTGACTTCCAAATGGCTGCATGGATAATTTAGGGTTCACGGCAATAAATGTCTCACAAGGCAGTGTTTCATTACTTAGGAGGCGCTCAGGTTATAAAACGCTCACTTGATTTCTGTTGTCTCACCTCCCACAGTTAGAACGCTATTTCATCCCTCACATGAAGCCTTATCTCTGCCTGTCCTCAACACCTTAAATGCATGTTCACCTCGCACACATTTTATAATGTATCAGCAAAAAAAAAAAAATACATAAATGAATAAAAGCTTCACAAGAAGCATAAGCTGATAAACTGACTGGTTGTGATTGTGTCAGCATTTTGAGGAAAACATGAAAAATCATAATATGAAACGTAAAGTGGTATTAAGCTGTGTTTCTTCACAATGCAGTGCATGTAGTCTCCAGATTCTCTGCAGCTCTGCCCGGGAATGACTGATATGTCCTCAGAGAAAGAGCCATACTTCCTTAATGGATTTTCACTTTTATAAAAGTAGCTTTCAACCCAGCGCCTTGGAACGCTCTCAATCTGAATTTGAAGTGACACCGGGCTGTGATGACTGTCTCACTCTAAGGGAAGTCCTCCCTCGTTCTCCTTGAATGACTGAGGTTGCTGAAACGTGGCGTTCAGTGTTCAGCCGTCACTCTCAGGAAGATAACTCGTTTGTTGAACTGTTGAAGTCAGCTGAAAGTTTCGTGCCACAAAGGTGTGATGGGTGTAACTCTCTGATGCTAGTAATTCCGCCCTTTTATTGAGCTGCTGTCTGTATGTTGAAGAGGATGTTGTTAAATTTATTGGCATGTGGCTCCTCTGATAGGCAGCTTTGGTGGCTCCTGTACAGTCGGATGATTTCATACTTGTCATTCTTTATTTGTATCAGCCCCCTGTATTTTCCTTTCAATACAAAGTGCATTTAACTTAATGCATTTATGCATTTTCTGCAGCAAATGAACACTAAGTAATTTAAAATGTTAAGTGCACTGTATAAATGTCACATTTGTCTCGTTAAATTAATGCAATAGCCTCATCTTAAAAGGCTGTCAGCTGTCACTGCTTTAATCTGCATATTCAGTGATCAGGTTTTATTAGTTCATTACTATTTGGAGGGATGATTTCCAAAGCCTTCGTAATTTTAAGGAAATGCTCGCTGTGCATGTAGATGTGAACCACTTGTTATTCAAATACGGTGGCTGCAGTTTCGTAGACTAAAACGAATTCAGTCTCTTGCTAATGAGACCACAAAAGGCAGGGTAATTCTGACAATCATCCCCTGTCGTGCAATTAGACCCAAAGTCTGAAAATAATCAGCTATTGTAATGACTTATTATATTTATTTGTTGGTGTAAATGTGTGCCAGTGTTTCTCCCTTGCTGTCTGAATGACTGTGTAGGTCTCTATCGCGCTGCTCAGCCTCTGTAAATATGCTACTGTAGCGAACACTGACGCACAGTGACAGCACTGTCAAACCTATGTTTTGTTTGTATCGTCTCTTCAAAGACAGTGCCTTCACAAACCAGTCTTAACTCTCCACAAACAGCAGTTTCTCCTTTTATTTTGCTGAATTTCATTCAAAAGTCCCTTTTGCTCTGAATGACAGCTTTAAAATGAGTTTCAGGGCTGATGATAGCAAGAGGTTGAAGGCAAGAATCTTTCCCCCAATGAAGGGAGTCTCGTGGCTCCATTATTCCGGTCCCGTCTCCATCATTACTTGGAAAGAAGAAGAAAAGAGTATTTCTCTCATTAGATAGTGAAGGCAGAGACTTTTCATTGTGACACATCTTAAGAGCAATTCTTTTAGATCTTAAGAATTTTTTAAGGGAGCTGCTGATGTTTGAAAAAGTGGTCTGCATTCAGACTCTTCTGCTGCACACACGCTCTGAGATAATGACACTCAGAGAAAAGAAATGACCAGCAGGGCTGTGGATCTGGCTCTGAAAGCTGATTTCTCTGTTTTCTCTCTCTTTCTTTCATTCTTTTTTTTTAAATATATCAGTGCATAACAGAATAATAGGATAAGCCTCTGACTTAAACAATCTGGAAATGTCTTACCAAGTAATAAGGCCAGTGCATGATGACTCTTTGTATGCTTGAAATTTATTCCAAATATTTAGTGCACATATGCAATAGCTTATAAAGTTAGCAGCATTTTTTATAATTAGCATAAAGTAAAATTAGGGTATTCTGAAAATAAAAAGGTTCAGTATAATTAAATTGAATAATTTAGGGGATATTTCGGCACACATACCAGTCATAGGTCAAAAATGGCTAAATTTGGCTTAATTATAAAACCTAAAAGTGGTACTAATTGTACTAATTGATGAGCTGTTTGCTGGCCAACAGATCCGTCCCTTTTTGTAGCTCGGCCAAATGATCTGGCTCACTAAAAAGAGTTAGATTTTCATCACTAATGGCCAGAGAGACTGGAGTGGAAGCTGTAAGCAAGAAGGAGGTTAGAAATGTTTTATTGTGCAAATGAAAAGGGTTTTCTGGGACAATTACCCTGCATTTTTCCACAAATATGACATCATCTTAAATAGCAACTTTATAAAGAGTTGTAAGCCAAAAAATTAATTAAAGAGCAGGACAAAGAGGTACTACCTGTACGTCACAGAGGAGAAATACTCCAAATGTGCTATTGTGAGCAGGCCTTTTTCTAATGTAACCTGTAAACCCAGCACAAGTAGTTTGATAATGACATGCAACCTGCAGGAGGCAAGCTAGTTAGCCAGATTTACTTAAGTTTGTAGTTTACAACAGAGCAGATAGATAAAAATTAATTAACAATGAAGAAAAAGACACTTGGCCCCAAACTCTACCAAAGAGTATCTCTTTTTCTACAACCCCTGTTCTCACCACTTCATTAGGTGGGAAAATTGCCTGACAGAAGTGCTGGGCTCTGATTGGGCAATCATTGTTTTCTATTGTTCCCTGATGATTCGTGTCACTGAATTCAATAAAACACGTGCTAGCGATTTGGCAGGAATAGAAAAGCAAAGCTGCTGATGCGACTCAGGTATTTTATGTCATACGGAGCTGAGTTTGAGTCGACGCCACAGAGAGAAAAAATAATAATGTTGACACGTTCCAACAGCAAGTGTTCCCAGCTTTAACTCCTGGTCCCTGAATCTCAGTGTGATTGTGCGTTACCATCATTGTGCACTGAGGAGGATAGAGCAGTGTAGCCAGGTGGAACCGGCTGTAATTAGACCACGGAGGGAAATGATGGACACGCAAAGCAGTCACAGACAATTTACCCCAGAAGAGAAGATACATTCCCTGCCTCCTCCAATCCCGCACCGCAGCCCCACACAGCTCCACCTGCCCAGTCGGATGTAACAACCGCGTAATCATCTCACTCCATTATTGGTCATAACTACTTTTTATGAGCTTACAGTTTTGCTCTTACCTTGACCTTCTTTTTACTGCCTTCACATCCTGATGTCATGCCTGGTTACCTGCCTGTGTTTTCCCTGGCTTCCCTCTTTCATAATATTTCTGTCATCAGCTGCCTGCAACCTGTTTGCGCCTTCCTGCTCTTTTTGTTCTTTGTCATTTGTCTTTCCTCTTGGCAGTCGGTTAAATAGATTGTGTTTACTCATGGTTTGCCTTTTATGTGTTTATGTCACAAACGACATACTGTGACAGTTTTTTTTTTTTGTGTGATACTCACCCCCCCACCACCACAATGATACAGTCATCATCGTCACCCTCAGCAACATAGTTTTAAATCACCTTTTTCCCGAGAGATTGTTTTTCATGATAATGGGTAGTTCCATATTGGCAAAATGCCTCTTGGCATAGGCAGCACTGCTGTATTGTCTCCATCCAAACCGCGCATTTTCACATTTTAACAGCATGGCTATCCATCACAAATGCTGTGTGTGTCTGTCTCCAGGGTAGAGGTGATTTATTATCCCACTAGAAATTACTGCGCTGATGCTGTCGCTTGTTTAAAAGAAAAACACCCTCTCTCCGAAAATCTGCAAAGAAAAAGGAGAACTAAGCTGTATTTTCTCTCCTTGATTGTCTGAGAAAATTAAGGCAGCTGCTTAAAAAAGGCTTACTACACTGAAATCTGCCTTTTGAATGTATGACAGAGACACTTAATCAAAGACAATTTGGAGATCCTGTCTTAATCTTACCCTTCAGTTACTCCCATGTAGTTTGCTAAAGTTATTAACTATTGCGTCCAAATTGCATCATTAAATAAAAAAAAAAAAATCAATAGCTTTTGCTTCCGTTTTAACATTCTGTGTTAGCATGTATATTTGTTCCCAGATGAATATTGAAAAAGACTCGCTGCTGAATATTCAGCAATGGCCGACGTGCATCTGCCTCAATTAAAGGAAATCCAAAGTTTCCCAGGAGTTTAAAATGTTTTTAGACCCTCAGCAGCTCAGCAATAAAGCTACATCAACAGGAGAAGTAACAGTACAATTACAGGTGGAATGAGAATCAAATGTTTCCAAGATTTTTCTGGCAAAAAGAAAAAACAAACGCTGACAAGCCAAAGGAAGCACACAGTAATCTCATTACTGTGCTTTCAGAGAGGAGAGAAAAGTCAATATCAAGTTGGCTGTTATGTTCCTCGGTATTGATGGTCTTCACCACTTCGACAACTGAAGATATACAATATACGCACTTTTAATGACAAACTTGGTACAATCTTGCTGAAAGTGTGTAACACGTCTCACCTCCGAAAAACAACTGAATTGGTTTCCACTTTATGCCGTCTCTATGTTACTCTTTAATAAACCTAACCCGAGGTTCAGTTTAGTAAATTCCCAGAGAAAATGACCACTTTGTTCTTAATGTTGGCTGCAGCACTGACTCAGAAAACTCAAACAGTTTTCTCTCGAAAAACTGAATCGCTGATTCACACTGAGACACATTTAAGTGGAAAATAAGGGAAAAAAATACCTGCAAAACTCACTACAGTCTTATAGGTTGAGGTTTACTCTGTGGTAGATCAGATCCACCACTTACCAAAAGTGACAAACTTGATTGCCGACTCCTCAACTCTGCATGCCAACGTGTTCCTGTGCAAGATGCTGAACCTCAAATTTCTGCTGATGGCTTTTCCATCTGTGTGTGAATGTGCATAAGTTCCTAATCAGCAGGTTGGCACTTAAAGAGGAGCCATCTGCCATTATCATGTAGATGAGTGTGTGAAATATTAAATCTTTCCAGAGTGTAGCTCAAAAAACAGGTGTAACTTAATGCTGATTTGATTGTTACATAAGGGAAAAAAAGTGTTTTGCTAAGCCTGTGCAGCTATAATATTGTGTAATTTTTTGAATTGATAATCCAAAATAAAAACTTGCATTAAATCTAGAGTAAACTCATAAATGTAAAACAAATATCCTCAGTAAATACATAAAATCTTATATGTTTGCTCAGGTTTTCTGCTTGTGTCATTTCAAACAAACAGATGTTTCCTTAGCATTCCAAGAAGAAGACAGGTATCATCGCTCATTAACCGTTCTTTTTTTTATCGGATGACTTAAATGACTTAAATGAGCAACATATCATTAAACATTGGATTCATGCCTGTTTGCCTCAGATAAAAGTGGACAAAAGATGACTTCGATTGGATTTAGGGATAAAATCTTTGTCAGGAGTATCCGGTGGAGAGAGCTGCTAGGGTCCACTGACTTCTCACTCATCCATTTGGGGATGATGAGGAGGTCATTCGGAAGGGACTCCATCATCCGTGACACAATCCTGTGCGAGAAAAACCCAGCAACGTGGATTAATAGACCACATAAACCAGATGATGCTGAGTGTGATTGAAACTGAATAAACACTGTAAACGCGCACCGCTGAGCATTTCTCTTACTGTGCTTGTCTTTAATTTACTGGTCAGGTCAGTAAAAGTTAATTAATTTCCTTTCACATGATTTTATCACTGCCGCACAGACAACGTTAGGGGTGGGTTTTGCAGATGGTTCTTTTTAGACTTAAAATAGCTTCTAGTGTAATTTATCTAAACAGAAATGCAATGAATACTTAAGTAGCATCAACAGTAGGAAAATACCCTCTGGCCTTAATGGCTAAGAAATATTCTGACATAAACTCGGCTTAAACTTTAAGACTTTTGCTGCAGCGATAGTTGTGTAAACTGTTATGGGGCTAAAGTGTCTTCATTGCTTAATTTTTGCCAGCATGAAGTCCCATCATTCATCCCAAGACAAGAATTATTATTTATACCAACCAAACAGACAGAAAGACAAACAGTTTGTCCTTCAGACTGAAAAAAAAACACCACATAAATGTCCTCTTACATCACAGAAAATGATGAATTCTGGCTTTGTTGAACTATTTTGTTCACTCTGTTTACTGTTGGCGCAAAATACCTTTAAAGATCACCCTTTTCAGACTGTGACAAAACAAACACTGTGCAGACGGAGCACAGCAGCAGAGGAGGTGAGGGAGGTGAGGGACAGCTGCAAAGGAAATGTTTAAAAAATGTCATTTTTCATTGTGATGTGCAGTAAGAAACAGACTGATACACAGATCCAATCAAAACAATCCACTGTATTCATTCTACTCTAATTGATGAGAAACTTATTTAACCTCGTCCGTCCTCCATCTAACCTCCCTGTGAGAGCAGCAATATGGCCGCCCAAATCCCTCAGCTGAAGGCAGCCGAGTGTCAGAGTCAGAGGAGCAAAGAGAGACAGGAAAAGGGTGTTTTAGAGACAGCAGAAAAAAAGCTACAAACGGATTAAATAAACAGTTTTCAAACCCTGTATGGAAGGAGTTTGACTTTTTATTAACAGTGGTTTCACTAACTGTATATCAAAGGACGCATTAATATGTTAAAGCCCACATCCTTTAACAGATTTTCATAAGATGCACAAGATGATGGGAGTTAAAGAATAAACAAAGATATGGGATTATTCAACATATTTGTTGACTCTGAATTGAGATGCTGTAATGTGGATAATTGAAGCTCAGGCTTCAGCAAGTTTCTGCCCTTTTGAAAATTAGACATTTTAATTTTAGCCAAGTCATTTTTCAAAAAAAATTACAAGTCTATGCACATGACAGGTTTAGTTTATTTGAAATCAATAACAGACCTGGTGGAAACATTTTAATAACAAACACTGCCTCTGTTTCCTTAGTCAATATGGATTTTTTTTAATTGTGATGTTTGACTTCATCTCCAGTGAAATTGCCATGTGTCAGCATGACGGTAAACAAGCCGGTCTCACACAAACAGAAAGCACTCGTTCATGTAAGTGTCAAAGAAAGAAGCAAGTTTTTCTTCCAAGTACTATGGATGCACACTGTACATGGAAAACCTGAAAATCAATAAGCAGGGACGAGTCTAAGACTGTCTGAAAAAAAGTGACCTTCTGACTTCCTGAAAATTGAGAGATTTTTAATAAGAAGCCATTAGAGCGACTTCACAAAAATGTCAAAGTTCCCCCAAGACAGACACAGTGGCTGCAGCAGAGACAACACCAAACAAGACTCAAGCACTTAGAAAAATTATTGTAGGGAAACGGGGGAAGGGGGGTGGAGAAGCGAGAAGTTAAGGGCAGAGGGGCGATGGTGGATGGGAGAGCCGGGCCTGGCTGGACGGACAGATAAGGGTGAAGAGCTGGAGTTACCTGGAGGGTTAGCAGACAGAAGATATTCCACTTTGGCAAACAGAAAAATATACTGAAAAAGAGAGAATCAAAACAAGGATTTTTTCTCAGAGACAGATACAAACTCTGACAAACATTGAAACTGAACAAAAGATATGCTAAATATAAACTATATTATATTTTATCTCTTACGATTTTACATTTTCCACATTTCTTGGAGACAAAACTCTCTTGTTTGTTCCTGGAGGAAGAATTGCCTTAATTCTCTGGTTTAAAGTTAGGACATGACAAAAATATCATACCACCTCAGACTCTCATGATGGATTATAAAACAGTGGTTTAACAGATGCCTCAAAGACCTGCCCCCCTACCTGGCAGCCCCCCTCCCAAGAGTCAGACAGCCCATATTGCATGGTGTCAGTCGAGAGCCTAAGAGTGTGATGGAAAAGCTCCAGGGACAAACACTCCCTGTGAATATCTTTAAAATGAATGTGAATGTTATTTCTGCATTCCTTCTTCAAAGGATTCTTTTTTTTTTAGGTATTGAGCTTTTTGACTGAACAAAAAAAATATAAAGTTTCGTCTCCCAGAAGCTCTGTAATCCACCATGCTTACTCCTCTGATAAAATAAATGTCCTCTTTACATTTGGGAGACGTAACTTCTTGCATTTGCCTACTAATGAGGAATAATTCATCCTGTTATCAATACAACTCCATAAATCTGAGCAAGTAATTATTGAAATAAATCATACTGATTACATTCTGGTTATTAGGCAGCTGCATGGTTCACGTTAAAGGCAGAATGATTAGGATTTACCAGTTATGGTTTCCAAATATCATGCCCTCAGTTTTCATAGCCCCCTCTTGGATACATGCTGATTATCTGGCACGTTTTTAGTGTCCTGACCTCACATCCTGCAGCGCTGTCATTGACTGGGGGCTACATATCCACTGCCTAAAGGCTGATGCCCAGAGGGGTTTATTTATGTATGAGTCTACACATTATTTTTAAGGAGAACCCCACCATTCGCTGGATAATTTTGAGATAATTTGTTTGTGTAAGTTTTTATTTCTTGCTGTTTCCCTCCCTGCAAACGTGCCAACAATGAACATAAGTCAGAAACTAAAGCACTGAAAAAGACTGCATTCACCGAATGGGAAAAATATTTACCACAACCGTTCGCTTGAAAATCTTTCCTAATTTGCTCTCCCTTTGGAAAAAAAAAAAAAAACAACTTACCGGATGAAAACACCCCCATCAAATTCCACTGGCAGGAAATCAGAGTCATCCTCGATAAACACACATAAACAGAACACAAGCAGATAATCTTAATTGAAGTTAACTGGCATCAAGTTCAGTCATGCTCAGCAAAACACAAAAGATGAATTAGAGTTCACTCATGAATTTTTACTGGTTTTTTATCTCTCCAGTGAGTCTATGAAGCCCGTAGTCATGACAGGAGCCCCCCCAACCTCC
This sequence comes from Acanthurus leucopareius, assembly GCA_029814765.1. Classification (NCBI taxonomy): domain Eukaryota; kingdom Metazoa; phylum Chordata; class Actinopteri; order Acanthuriformes; family Acanthuridae; genus Acanthurus; species Acanthurus leucopareius. The sequence goes on along the minus strand of JAQMCX010000003.1, from coordinate 17,424,654 downwards.
ACCCCCCCAAGTGTGCTCATATTTCAGTGGTAACGTCTACATCAGCTGTAATGTATGTTGCCCACGGGCTTATTTAATGTCTGTTTGATGGACGAATCTTCATCCTCCAGAGGCTGAGGAGTTTTTTTTTATAGCAATTCACATTATTTCCAAAAACAATCCACAAAAAGCTGAGCTAAAGTTTGCCTGATCACATCATTACAGTCCTCACACAGTAGAAAAGCATAGTCTGTAAATTGAAGAGCAGCATGTCTCTTAGGAATAAGATTTAATGGTATGAGTTTATGTTCAATGCATCAAATGAGCAGCGATGTTTCTTCTTCACTAAAGAGAAAATGTTGTGGTGAAAAAAAACATCAACTCATGTCAAAAACTGACAAAGCAAGGCTGTTACATAAAAACCTAACTTTTCAAACCATTAGACATATTTCCCACAGACCGAAAATACTGTATATATACTGACAAATGATTCATATAAACATGATATGAGCTTAAACTTGACAGTTTTTGTTCTACTTTTATTTGCATTTAGCCTAAGAAACTCATCTGAGCATAAACATGCCAGTTCTTATGCTGTCAACTGCAGTCAGTAATGTGAAAAGCAAATATCATTCAGTATTTTTTTTTACAAAGTCAGGCACTAATTGTATAAGAATGTCTGCTGGGAAAATAAACTGTTTGAACATTAACAGCATGTGAGTCGTGTCTTTGACAGTCGCAGGAGGCTGTCACCTCTGTGCACAGCCTCCCACCCAAAACAGAGAAACACCACCTGCAGCATCAGAGTAGTTAATTATATCTGGGTTTCGTGTACTGTAGTAAGTGTTTGCCTCTGTTAGGGCAGCTGCTAAGCACTTTGTGTGTACTTTAAGAACCACAGGGAATCACAGACTTCAGCCAGGAAACACTTTCTCACTGGTTTTGTAACTGTTTCTTGTCAACTTTATCATAAGTTGGATTTTGTCGCTGTCAGTAAACTAAACACCACCTGCATAGTGACCACAAATAGGTCTGAAATTATTGCCTTATTACATATTTTCATGTCAGAGTTCCTGACAAATAGAAAGGACACAGCATATATTCAGTCTAATATAACAAAGAAGATGCATGAGGAGAGGAATAAGAAAGTGCAAATAACAGTGTTATTGTCACTTCACACCAGCCTACATTTGTCTTGTTGAGCACCAAGGCAACCTGTCACCAGTCCCCTCTTTCTTCCACGCAGTCAAGACAACCTGCTGAGCAGCCTTAATGTCAGACAGCTGAATTAAGAGAAATGTGGAGATAATTTATATCTCAAGGCCGCAGAATGCAGATTTTGTTGTAAAAAGTACTCCCTCTTGCCCAACTAAAAGGCTTTTGAAATCATGCAGATTTGCTCTCTTGATTAAATTAAATCTTGGTGTCGGGTCTAAGAGGACACATCGTCACTCAAAAGAATCAACAACACTTTACAGCCACTCTGTAAAAATCTAAGTCTCACTCGTGATAATCTTTTCCCAAACCAAAATGAGCACTTTTAATGCCCAACATTAATTATGTGCTTATTATTACCATCATGACAAAAGCAACTGATAATTACCCTTAACATGAGGTTCACCTGATTTTGTTCTTTCTTTCATGCCAAAAACTCCTGCAAATGCAAATTGTTAAATGATTCAAAAAGCCTAAAATGCATGATGTTGTACGCAGCATGTTCTTGTTATTTACTTGCCACCCTATGAGATCTTTTTAAAGCATGTTTCAAAGCCTCTTGGGATCATAACTTTCCACACACACAGTTGGTGAAACAGAGTATTTATTTGAAAGTAGATCTGATGTGAGTCAGCGGCACCGACTGCATTTCCAAAATATCCTCATTCTGTCCACCTCCAGAGGAACAGCTTCCTAAAAAGTATTCATTAAAGCACTGACAGTCACAGGCCTAATATTTGGTAAGGCTTCATTAACAGGCTCTGAATTTAACCTCACATGACAGGGGAAAATGTTCATTTCACCAAATCTGAGGCAGATCTCACACTAGCTGATAATTATTTACCTCAAAGCTCAAGAAGAAGTCACGTTTATAACAATATAAAAGTTTCATTTATGTTAAAAGTAAAAGCTTAGATTCTCGTTAGCAGAAATCAATGTTTACATCGTGTGAACTCTCCTCAGCAAAATAGCAATAAACTGCAAGAAGCTTACATGCACTTTCATTATTAAAGACATTCTACTGACAGAAAACCTTGTTTTTGTTGAAACTTAAGTTTTTGGTTCTGTTTACCACCAAAGAGAGAAGTTTTTTGAGTTTTGTTAAAAGAAGTACAAAACAAAATAAATGGTATGTCTTGGTAAAAGCATCCTCGCATTAGGAAGAACATTTTTTGAAAGCAGAGATTTAAAAGATGACCCGTATGCTCCTTTTTGCAGGCTTCTTAAAAGGCTCTCACAGTAACAGTGAAGAAAAGGGTTAGTTTCAGGTTAAAGAATCATCTTGGAACAAATTTGCTGCTCAATCATGAAAGAGGTCACAAGGTCAACAATTTCATTTGAGCTTTACAAAACTAACTGTAAGATCTTTAAAGCAGTTCTGAAGTTGAGGAAAAGCTGCTGCAGGGAAGCTCGTGCTGCTCTGTGTTATCCTGCCTTTGGGGCTGACGGAGCTCGTGCTCAGACAGGAGAACAGACAGTTGTGGTAATCCAAGCGTGATCAAATAAAGGCATGGATTACTTTTCTCCAGATCAAGAGAGAAAGGTTGGGGATTTGTGTTTTTTTTTTCTTTTAATCAGGAGGGAAAAAAAGAACTATTTATTATGCAACAATTCAGTGTGATTTGGAAATGTGATTCTCCTTGTTGCCTTTTGTAAAGATTACTGTGTTTACTGAGAGGGTTGTCCTCCACACAAGAAGCATGATAGGCAGTTGCATTGTATCACTTAGACAAACAAGTGAGCGTGCAAAATGTGTATCATTTGATGTGACTCACCCCGGATGTAGATTTGCCTTGAAATTCCTGTTTCTTCTGTGACTCAGACACTTTAAAAAAAAAACAGCACTAAAGACTGCTGTGTTTGCTAATACCGTAATCTTTTATTGATCTTGTTCTGCAGTAATTAAGTCACCCAACAACACAATAAACAAGCAGTCTAACAATTATTGAGCTGTTTGGAAACTGAGTTTGAGCTTGAAAAGTGTGAAATGCACTTTCTCGGAAAACCTTTTTTACCTCCTCTGACCTTGTTTTTCTGCTTCCAGCCAGATGACCAACTCTCCAAAAATGGCACTTTCTCCCCCTGCAGCGTTATGTGTGAAACAGATGAAAGTATTTGACATCAGGGCTTATTTGGGATTTGCGTTTGCACATGAGGGGAGTGCAGCACTTCAGTGTGACTTTGAGTTGTAAAAGTGAATGTTTTCTGGCCATTTTGGGACTTGGAAGAAGAATAGATAGAATAAGGTAATGAAGCATTGCGTTTGTTCAGGCAGGACGTGCCCTGTAAGTCATGTGCGCTCGGCAGCTGATCATCAGCTGATCCAACAAACATCAATCACATTCAGTCATTCAAACAAGGCAACTGTCTGCTCCTCATTCATCCATTCAGGTCACTCACTTCATGTCTTGGTTAATACAAAACATATTTCAAAATCCAAGATTCAAGCTTGATTTCATTATCATTTTACAACACAAGATTGTATAACAAAATGTAGTTTGTAATCCTCTTATTTTACCAAGTAATCAGTTGTAGTAATTGCACAAAAATACTTGGAGAAAAGTATTTTTTTCCTTCTCTTTAACTGGAAGTGTTTCACTAATACTGTATTCAACTTTGTAGAAAAACTGATAAAATAATAGTTGCGACGTTAACTGCTTGCTTTTTTTGTGTGTAGGTTTTAAAATTGAATAAAATTTTCTTTGATCGTTTAGTAAATAAGAGCCTGACCACAGTCTGACCTTTGATTTTGATATAAGATTAATGACTCTGTAAAGTGGACTCATTTAACTCTCTGTGCTGTTTAACATAAACCTCTCTTCAATATTTACAGAGCTCAATGAGCTTTACGTTTCAGTTTCACCCTTCACTATCACAGCTGGGTGTGTTCATGTGTTTAATGCTCATACATTTCAGGTGCGGCCATTAATAAAACATGTCTATTCAATATGAAAATCCATTTCTACACATATAGGGAACAAATGTCTGAGATACTTTTATGACTCAGAATACAGGAGATGTGACTGTATATACAGCAGCTGGATATACCTTATGATGAAAACACAGCTCACTGTAAATCTGACTGAGCTTGCACTTCCCCCTGAAACAGTCATACGTCCATTTAAATGCAGGAGACAAAGCCATTTCTATACAGGGAGAAATGTGGGGGGTCAGAAAAAGAAGGAAATTATAATCCAGCATGGCTTCTTTCTGATTGGTATGATTATATATCTAAGTTTTAAAGGTACAGAATAGCTGTAACCTCTAGATCCTTTAGTCTTCAGTATTCTTGAGACACTTGAATGACCACGGTGTTAATCTTCATGTGCTAACTTTAGCATTGTGCAATATACTCACTCTCAGCGCTGTTAAAGTAAGTTTAAGGGCCCTAGAGCCTCCTCATTTGGTGTTGATACTGAAAAAGAGAGGCACACAAGAGCCTGGAGGGTTGAAAAACGGCTCCAGTTGATTAAGATAGAGGTAGTTCAAAGCAGAAATCCCAGAACGGTATTTCAGGAAGAGAGAAGGGATAGATTTTTGCTTCCTGGCAGCAGACACAAGTGCTGACCAGTTGAGAAAAATCATGAGTTTTCTCACAGAAATAATACACTAATTTGATGGAAATTTAAAACCCTAGCTGTTCTTTGCTGCTTTTTGCAGAAAATCAACACAGTTTTCCTGCTTTTAGCACATTATGATGAGAGTCCAGCAGTGAAGTATCAATAAACACTGTGATTTATGCAGCAAGCGCTCTGGCACGAAGCGCTTGGAATTGCAGGTGTAATGTGATTATGACAAATGAAAGTTCTCAAGTTGTTGCTAATTTTTGAAAAATGGCAGGGGCATTACTGATAGGAATAAGGAATGATGTGCTGTGTTATTGTCTGCTGTGCCTGTGTTAGCATTTGTAGCATTTGTGGTGTTACACATGGTGTGTTTTCTGAACCCTGAGATGAGGAGGTTATAAAAACAATAATAAAAAACTTGAACTGATGACACCTGAATATTCATAGACATTAGAGTCAAAATGTTATTTGTTAGTATGATTCCTCTATAGCTTGAGAATGGTTTTTATGGCTGAACCACCCACATAATATTCTGGGAGCCTGCTCTGGTCTGCGTTGTCTCTTGCTGTGAGGTTTCCCACTCATATTAGCTGCGTTGCAAGTGCAAAAGGAGTCAAAGAGAGTCTTTTTCCACTCAGCATGGCTCCATATAGTATCAGAAGCTTATGAAGAGCTCATCACTCTCCATCCTTATAATGTTCCTGTCAGTGTGCCGGATGGGAACGATTACATGCCACAGATCATCATTCACTAGATGCAGGGTCCCCCCATAAATGCTGGCAGTTTTATTACATAAGATATTAGTCCGTTTGTGTATTAGCTCAGTGGTTTGCCTCGTTATGCTAATTTCAAAATGTGTCTCATGTATTTTGTGGTTAGTTCCATGGATGGCAGAAGACAATACGCTCTCGTCAAAGGGCTTACAATTGTTCAATATTCAAATTTATTCAACTATGTGTCAATTTTTGTCTTTCTCTCTGTCTCTCCATGTTATGCTGCCCATGTAAAGTCCTCAGATATGGATTGACTCTTTTCATGTCTCCTTTCTGGGCTGGATTTTTTTCTGACAGACCAATAATAACAAGCCTCGGCAGTAAAAGCCAACTGTCAGTGTGGTCGATCCATCACTCGTCCGTCGCCATTAGCATTCAAGGTTCATTAGCCAGCAAGCACCCAATAAAAAACGTAATTGTAGGCTATAAATTCTTTTGTGACACCGGACCTCTGGCACCCACTGAACATGATTTGGAAATAGTATTTTAAGGTGCCTTTTTTCTTAATATTTGGACTGACTTAGACTTTTATTTATACCCTTTGTTTTGTTTCATATGTGCAACATTCAGTAGCTGCTGCAGCTCAGTAGCTGCAGATGAAAATAAGGCACATCAGTCCATGTAATTTAATTTGTGCTGTCCCTAACAGTATTTCATTTGCTGTTTCATGATGCATTTAGATTAAATTTAAAGTGAATTTTTGCCCTAGTGGACTGGTTCTGTGTTTTGTTTTCAGCCTAAACAGCCACTGTGTATCTACTGTACCTCTATGTGTCCTTGTTTGACAGCTCGGAGTCTGACTGCTGTCAAACTTACCAAGTTTTTCTGCTTTGTCCTCAAGACACTCACTTTTTCTCTTCTTGCAGTCTCAAGGCTTTGTGATAGGGGAACACGGTTTCTTCCAACCAGAGTGAATCTACATCTGTTTGCGCCCACTCAGATTTTAGGATTGGTTGTATATGAGATTCCACCACTAAAAGATGCTCTGCATATCATAATCCCATTTAAAACACTGCCTCTATCTTCATCTTCCCTACATAACCACATTATCATCCTTTTATTGATTAACCAGCCTCAAAACCTCTGATTAATCAACTTCGACATCAAACCTCTGAGCCCTCCACAGTGTCTGTACGAAGTGTGTCATTGTTCTGTGTAATCACTAACAAATCCAATTTTTGAACTTAACAAACTGGATATAATACAGTTATACTGAAGGTCAGACAAGCAGTGATTAATAACACAAGGGAGGTAAATATAAATAAAGAAATTCAGCAGGATGAATAGTTCGTGTAAGATGCTGTGTTGGCATGGGTATTAAATATTGATCAAAAATGAGAGTGAGATGCAATTAATTAATATAAACTCAGTCCAGCTTTGGATGTGCATAACAACTTTCCCTGATGAAATCTACAATACTGTAGGGCTGCATATTGTTGGTACAGCTTAGTCTGTATTCCTTTACATGAGGAAAACAATAGATTTTTCCGAGCTGAGTGAGAATGGATACGACAAGCAGGGATGAAGAATGTCTATTCGCATGTTCTGCACAATTTACATTTTTAAGGCTGTGTGCCTTTATGTTGGAGAAAAAAAAACATTCTCAAGCCCACCCACTGACACACATGTGCTTTTGTGTTTAAGCAGGTTTTTCTTTTTCTTTTTTTGTTTGAATCAGGCCTGTCTTTCCAGATCAGACGTTTGCGTCAGGTTCATCTGAAGTTGTTTTACAGAGGCTGGGCTTTGGATATGGACAAAGACAGATGAGACCACGGTGACTCCCCCGGAGAATTTAGGGAATCAAATTTAACAGCTATTTTAGGCTCAGCTGCCAGGTACAGTCACATCACCTGGGTTGATATTATTGAATGAAACAGGAAAGACCTTCTGCCAAGTCGGCCTGTGTGCGTGTGTGTGGATGCATATTACTCATGACGTGCGGACATGAATCTGTTTGCAGAGTCACATTGTGGGGACTTGCTCTCCATTTGGGGACAACAGTCCTCATAAATTAAACCAATAAATTTTAGTATGAAGACTTGGTATGAGGTTAGGGGTTGGGTTAGACACTCAGTGGTTATAATCAGGGTTAGTGAAGGTCTCCAGGAAACAATTCCAAGTATGTAATGTCCTCTGAAATGAAGGAAACATGGCTCTGTGTGTATGTGTGTGTTTGCAGGAGAAGAAGCAGCCAGAGAATAGCAACTGGTGGGGCGGCACTGTTTGAGTGAATGAGACAGAGGGGCAGCCAGAGACGTGAGACTGTGTGTGTGTACGAGTGTATACCTCCGTTTCCATGTCCCCTGCAAGTATTCAGTTTGTAATACAGTTAGTGCCCTGTTAACCAGCTATGTAAGCCTTTCTACATCCGCCAGGAGAAGTGTTTGGACTGTATTATTACCAGTTCTGTCAGCGCCACCTCTCTTTGTGGCGATACGGTACTTGGATCATTTTCAAGACATCCTTGTAATCCTTATTGACTCACTGCCCTCTTAAGTGTTTGAGCTCTGGCAACTGACGGTGCGTGTGTTTACATGGCTCGAAGTGTGTTCGTAAAAAGTGAAGCAGAGTGTGTTATAGGTTCAACGTTTGTGTGTCTGTGTGTGTGTGTGTGCAGCCTTATATAAGCATATCTGGGAAAGGAGTGCACATGCATGAATGTTGTGTGGTGCAAAAGTGCACGGTTACAGTGGTAGACATGGTCTCCATCACCTGACAGCCCTCTGTCCTGAGATGAGAAGTCTGTTTTGTGCCTCCTCTCTCACATAAACACATAATATCCCGCTGCTGGATAACTCACACTCCCCGAGCAGGAGGTGTGACTACTCACATCTCCTTGCACATTCTTACCCCCCCATTACAGTATCCTTTCACCTCCCTCACTCTCCTGAACCTGCTGCACGACCCTGCATCTCAGCCTGCAGCATTTAAAGACCCCTCTCCTCCTGGCGAAGCATGTTTACACAGGAGTGAGTGTGTGTTTTTTCTCCCTCTCCATCTTATTCGAGTGCCTGTTCAATAGACAGATGGTTGCACTTCCTTTTAAGGATTGATCGCAATAGCCTATCACTTACATGTGTATAGCATCTGTGTAGGGTTGCATTCAAGTACAGGCACGAGGAGGGAGGCAAAGGGTCATGCCTGGAATCAGCCTTGCACAAAAAAACATGTTTTTCAAAGCGTGGGGTTTCATAGTTTGGATTGCGGGAATTGTCAGGAGCGAACTGTCACTGCGGTAAATTTAATACACAGCCCCGATGTTGTTTTTCTCCTCTTAGTGTTCCGCTTTGACATTCAGCACAAAACTCACCCCAATTTCAATGAGAGTATCTTAGCTTTTGTTTTACAACGCAGCCAAGTTATGCACTGGACCCAATCCAGATTTAGATTTACTGTAAGACTGAAAGAAAGGTTAACTTTGAGCATTCCCCGCGTAGCCATCCTCAAGTGGCTGTAGCCTTTTTGGTTTGACATATTCCCGAGCCATTCTTCCACTGTCTTCTATTCCGCCTTTGTATTTTTCCTGCTGTCTCCTGCTTTCACGTACACACATACTACACAGGCATGTCTAAGTGTCTAAGAGTGCAGTGTCTAAAGAGTTCCAGCAGCTTGTTACTGAGGCTGTCAAAAAGCACGAAGACCCACCACAGAGGTGAGGATGTGTGTGAAATCCCATGAGCCTCTAGCACTGGTCTCAAGCATAACAACATCCTACTTCTCTTTCCATGTGTAGATGTTGTCTCCTCACACCTAGCTACTATAATACAAAAGTTGAAGCCCATAACAAGTAGAATTACGTGTTGTTGTACCGAATGTAACTGTGAAGGCTATCCAGAATATATATATTTTTAAATCAACATACAAAAAAAAAATTTAAAAATATTTTCTACCATTTTTTTCAAAGCAACAAGCTCTTAAATTTGTATGAGAAAAGTCACTGTTTTTACATACAGTATATTTTTCATACAGTATATGAGCAATTTTTTTAAACTGACGCACCATGTCAGTGTCCTCCAAGGCTGTTATGAATTTCTGGTAGAAAAATAAACACCTCTGCTGTTCTGATGCAGTTTGGTTAAAGTCTGGTAACATTTAGGCACAAAAAGGTCATGTTTGGAGGAAACCAATGTCGACTTTTGGTAGAAATTATGAAACAATAATCCTTTATCCTCCTTATCCAGTTTTTTAAAGTTTTAAGTTTTGTTAACCCATTTAATGTCACCAAATTTCTTCCCCTGTTTATATTACGTCTCTTTAAAAACACACCTTTTACTCCTTTGTTCACATGAACATAAGACTTTTTGAGGCATTTGGTGAAACAAGGGATGTGTTGTTTTTTTCTTAGAGGACAACCTGTTTTAAATATATTTTTACACTGAGGATATTTGGAAAATGTCCAATCAGTATTTTTTACAAGTCTTTTTAGCAAACTTGATGGCCTCACTGGCAACCCAGTTATGATCAAAGTATTAATAGTTATCTTTGAACAAATAAAATCATTTGTCAGAGACAGATGAGAGCCTCTGTTAAATATATAAATACTCAAAACTGACCTGGCGCTTATGGTTGCCAGTGTTAGTCATCACTCTGTACACATCCGTCCACCTCAGCTCCCTTTTACAGTGTTTAAATGCTAAGCTACTGCCTGTAGTGGAACTTTATGTTCCAGTGAATGTCAGTCATCAGAGGGAAAAATGTTACTACCCCAATAAAAAACAAATGGGACAAAACTTTTGAAGAGACAAAGCTTACATTTTGCATCTTGTAAATAGTTGTACTGTCCCTCTACCTGCAGTTGTTACACTAAAGATCTTATTAAGTGTCTTCTTTTTGGCTCTGTTCCATTCACAGCCATCCTTGGCACTCTGAATAACCTCTTACACTGATTACTATTTCACTTCCTTGCATTGATATTTTATCAGACTAAGCTACCATCACACCCCTGTCTGTTTATGGCTGGTGGTGCCAGTGTAAGCAGAACTCAGACACTGTGCTGAAGTAATCTGGATTGCAGCAAAAAAGACACCTCAATAAAAGCAGATCTCCTGGCTGCCCACGGTCATAAAGGAGAATAAACAAGGTTAGGCAGAATAATTATGCTGAGCTGCTTCCTGGTATTAAGGGACTTACGGGACTTCTTCCATTGTACAGACACTCTTGCTCTGCTGGCTCTCTGGGTTGAAGACTTTGCACAAGTTACATTTACATTTTCCACTCAGTGACTGCAGTTTTGACATTTCTGCTGATGCACATCGATAAAATAATCATGGACTTATTAAATGAGAACATGCGTAGCTTCTTGCGGAACAGTTCCATCTCTCCCTAACAGAGGAACAATGTAAAGTATAGTGAATGTTTAAATATATAGATTAAAAAAATAAGTATGACACAAAATTTATGTTCCCCATCTCTATGAACTCGCTAGGAAACAAAAGTGTGAACATATAAACAAGTAAACAAATGACCGAACTCAAGAGTGCTTCATTTCCTTGCATAGCATTACATCTCAGCAGCTAAAACAAATCAAATTAGAATAAACAAATGAAGACTGGTAATGCTGCAGAGCCAGAGGGCTTCCTGGTTTAGATTTTTAGAATTAAATTTTCAGATTTTTTTTCAGAAGTTTTTTTAGAAATATTTCTTAGGCGAACTGATTCTATTCTAAGAGATATGTATGTTGAAGCATTGAAGTGTGAAGCACTCCCCCCTACAATGACTCAGCTCACGATTTCAGTCCTTCTCAAAAATGGAAAAGACCCTCTGAGTGTGAGTCATTTCTGCTGGTGAGCTTGCTCTGCTGTAATTGTAAGATTTTAACCGAGGTATGCATGCGGTGATATACCCGGACCAGAACAGCTTTTTTAATTGGGCCACAGCTTTTTGGTAACAATCACACAGTGTTTAATGATTTCTGTTCTTTAGCAGAGGTGCTGCTCTCCTTGGACACCCGCAGAGCATTAGATCAGACTGAGTTTGAGTTTCCTTTAACTACTTCAGAGAGGTTTGGTTCTGAACTTTTCGTTTTTAGATAAAGGTCTTGCATGCGACACCTCAGGCTTCAGTCTGTACCAATAGACTTATTTCTCATTATTTCCCTATATGTGGGGGAACCAGACAAGGATGTTCACTGAGCTCTCCCCTGTTTGATCTCACCATCAAACCTCGTCTGATTGGTTGCTGGGGACCTCATGACCATAGATGGGGGGTCAAACCCAAAGACTGTCTTTATCTATCTGGGTTATTTAAAGCATTACATCCATTCTGTGTCCTTACCTTTTATAGTATATGTGCCATTACTCATTTTGAATATGGTCTCATCTCAGGACTCATTTTAAGCACAGACAGGCTTTGCCCTCTGAATCAATTGAGACTAATGGACCTTTTCCACTCTTTCTCATGGATGCAGCATTCAAGTTATGGTTCAAAATGGTTCCACATGTAAAAAAAACAAACAAAAAAAACCAGTATTATAAACATAGTATGACCTCACTTATTAGGATGACCAGATTTTATGAAAAGACATGCTAATCAACAATTTATCACTAGAAAATTCCTCACATGATGCAAAATAACACCCAGGTGTGACACCATGCAAACAGGCCAGGTGACGCAGATACTGAGTGACTTGGTGATATACATTAGCTGAAAGTTCACTCTATATTCATTCCCCTTTATTCATTTATTTTATTTAGGCATGTCTTAATTTGCCCCCCCAGACTAATCAAGCACTTTCACCCTAAACATTTCCCACCACTGAAAGGGTCTTATCATGCAGTGCAGTGAACTCACCATTAATTTTCCTGCTTTTTTAATTTACTTTTTAATTAAGAGAACTGCTCACACACTATGAGGTATAAATGGTTAGCTGCTTTTCAGATCAGCTTTTCTTATGATCATTTGGACTCACCATGAAGAAAAATGGGCCTTTCAGAAGCTTCACATAAATTACAGAGACATATGTAAAGTTGAATTTGTCCTTATCTGATTCTAGGCTCCTATGCAGAGACGAGCAGTAAAATCTGAAAAGCAAAGTCTGACATTTCCCGGTAAATAAAGCAAATCAACGGCACATGGACTGTATTTACAGGAAAAACCCAAACTTGTTTGAAAATGCACTGGGGACAGCTGTAGAGATCAACATGTCTGAAATTTAAGCAGATGGGAATGTTCCCAAGTCTAAATGCCATGTTTGTGTCAGGGACAAAGCAAATATGTTAAGACAAACATTTTTTGCAGTATTATTGGACATATGATGCACATAACCAAGGAGACAGGGTGATGCTTCACAGGCTTTTGTCATTAAGCTCAGAAGTTGGTATTTAGTTAGACAGACTGTGTGACAATACGTAATTTTTGCAGTGTGTGTGGCAGACTGTAGACAATCTGTCACACTGCGAAATAAGAACAAGATTAAGAGAAGGACAAAAACTTATCCATTCTTTTTTTTCATTAGAAAAATATGATTATTTTGATTGCCAAATGTTTTAAATGTAATAACTCAGTTTTAAGTGGTTCCAATTAAAAAATAAGAACAACAGGCTGCTTTTTTCCTGAAGACAATATGAAAAGGAGTGCATGGGTATTCAGCTGTATGGACATTTGACAAAACTTTGTATTGTCAGATATTAAAATAGGCAATGATCAATTGAAAAATTCATCAATACCTTTAAAATGCAAGCACACTGAATGGTTTTTACTGCAGTTAAACAGACAGTGGTCAGTATCAAAACTTGGATTTTATTTAATGAAAATCTTTAGGTTTAAAGCTTTAAGGAGCTACACTTAAATATACCAAATGAAGCATTTTCACATTGAAATATCAAAAACAGACCATATCCTTGTTATAAATTTTGCTTGAGTTTAGTACTTAAATTAACTAAAATGTCTCCAGAATGTTCAAACTCTGATAAATTCGTTATTTATTCAAGGTAACAGGAATTTTTATTTTGTCACCAGTCACTTATTTCCCGGTTAAAACTAGTCAGAGAGTGAGGAAGGTAAATGTGACTGAATTTGAACACAACTTTTTTTACATTTCATTATCTGTGATCATTTCTGCCTAAATCAGTCAAAAAGATTTTCATCTGCAATGGTGGCTGCTTTCATTGTGTTAAATGATACACATCTTGTAGCAAAGACTACATATTGTATGTTCAAAAGGTCCCGAGTAACTGTTTTGGAGCTGCCATAAAGATCATGGTTATTCTTTTTTTCGCTAAAAAAGTTGGAGGTTAAACTGGTAACAGATGCACTGATTGAAAACACCTCAATTAGCAACTGAAGCTGAATACCCTTTAAACATGTACCTCTTGGCAGGTAAAGCTGCAGCAGCTGGCTGCATTTCCTCCTCCACAGCTTCCCCTTTAACTGCTTTTGAAGTTTGTGGATGGTGGGCACCATCTGCCATCAGATTCAGCCCCCACTTAAAGAGCAACATCCGTGTTACCTTTGTGTTCTGCGGCATTGCACGTCATCTCTTGCTTTGCTGTACTTCTCACTGAGACAGACCGCGGTGGTGGACAGCCTTTTTTGAACTGTGTCATCATCTGCAGGTTCACAGCCTTCGTTTGGAGAAGGTGTTATAAAGACTTTGTATAATAACACATTCAACTGAGATTTGCCCGACCGATAATCTGTGAAGTTTCAGAGTCGACTTAAAGCACGACTCATGGACTCCAGCGAGTCCATCTCCTGCCAAGTAGGCACTAAATGTTTGTTCTTGTTAGCAGTGAGTACCTGACAGATGGCCTTGTGCTGTTTCACAACCCTTGCCACCATCTTCTGGCAGCAGCCCCATCAACACCAGCTTGTGAGAGATTTAGCTCATCCTGTGCAAGGAGTCCTGTTTCTTTAATGAAGGACAAGCTACTGCTTCTTTGCATCTAAACCCACAAAAAGCAGCAGCATCGTCAACTATCCAATGTACTGTATGTTTGTCACAGTCTGTTATCACTCTCTATATTGAATTAAGGTTGTAAAATCACACTTTGACTTTGTTTTAAATCAGAATGACAGATATTTACATAGTTCGTCTCATACAGTATACAATTTAAAGCAAATACCTCTTCTGTGTAATTCTGAGGATAAGTAGATGTTTGGAAACTTTAAGAGTTCACATAATGAATATTCAGAGCACTGCATAAACTTAAAATCTAAACGAATACAATTTTTACATTCTATTTATTAATGTCTCACTACTCTTATATTACATAGACTTTATAGAGAACACAACTACACAACACAATTTTCAGTCATCACATCTTATTTCAAGAACTCTTAGCCAGCAAATATTTTGCTTGTTCCTTTGACAGATCTGTTTTTTTTCTTGTGTGTGTTTGTGTTTTTGTCTTGATGGAGGGAGATTTGATCACTACTTTGGATGAGATTGTGCAAACATATTAGTTTGTGCCTCCTGTATTATAAGCTGCCGTGGCATCACGTCCTTTTGCTAATTTTAAGATGGTCGATATCATATAGATCATATAGATTCTGTATATAAACAATCCGTGGGTGGACCATGCAGTGTTTGAATTATCCTGAAGATAACTGTGCATTCTTCTGAGTCCATTCTTAGCCGCTGCAGTTGTAGCTTACATTGTGGTGGTGTAGTATTTGAAATCATAAGTGAAAACTTCTGGGTCAGAGGAGGTTCACTTCAGGTTTTTGCTTATCAGCGAGGCTGCTTCGCTCAATAGACAGAAATCAATAACTCCACAGAAAAGCCGGTGCTGTGGCACTATTTGCTGGATCACATTTCAATCTGAAAAAAGCACCCTCACCACATTTTATTACTCAGTAGGACCTGAAATCGGCACAGTATATCTCCGAGTGTTATCCCTTATCATCCACCTTTGAGGGATAGAAGAGGCTTTACTGAGATGGTCCAATAGAGTGGATTGTTTTCTGAATTACGAATCTTGATTGGAATCAAACAAAGGCATTGTTGCTCCTAACACATGGTCAGTGATTATTATATGAAGTCCTGACTTTCTCATGCACTTGCTGTCACTCTTCTTGCCACAAGGCAAAGCCATTGTTGCATCTGCTGGGTTGATTAAATGAGTGTGCATTCAGTCTGTATTTCCTCAGTTGTAACTCTCAGTGCTTGACAAGTCTGGTTTTGTCAGTCCAGTTGAACTCCCCAGATGTTGATTAGTTGTTTGCAGCTTGTCCTGTTGATTATTTTTTTGTCTTGAGTCTAGTTCTGCCTTATTTTTTAGCCTTTTTGTGTTCGAGCTGCCTTAGCCGAGCTTCTTTTTTTATACAAACAATTCCTCATTACAGTAAACTGTGAAAAAACCCAATCTCCCTCTAGATGTATCTTTGTTCTTGGCTCCAACACACAAGTGAACATTTTATTTGGTGCTACTTGAGTAATGGGAGACCAGATTGTGAAGTTTAAGACAAGGCAGCATATAAAAAGGAGAGATGATAATCTAGTTTATTGTCATTCAAAACACAGAAACCAAATAAAACCCCCTTTACTGTTCACCTTTGTAAATACTTGAAAAAATAAAGGTAATAAATTTAAGTGTTGTGACACTCAAGGGGAAGCCAAAGTGACCAAGATTCAAATTATAACAGCTTTATCCTTTTTTAAAAGGTCCTTGCCGGGTATAATCTTCCCATATCACTGCTCTGCTCGATGGGTTGCTGAAAATAGAAACCTGAAATTGCCTTGTATTAGTCACCCAATTATTTAGATGGATCCATGGAACCAACTTGGATTGTGCTGTCCAACCCTGCTGGGACAAATGCCTCAAAATGTCAAGGAACACATTGTGTCGCAACGCGGTAAACGAGTATCGATCCCTCTGTGTACCTGAAATCACCAGACCTACGTGACTGGGAGTCAATCTTAAGACATATAGGGCTTAACGTGGGCTTAGACACAGAGAGAGAAACAGTATAATGGCTTCACTGTAATGGTAGCTGGTTGTCAAAGTCTAGCTGGCTTTCCCATGTTGGAAAAAAGATGCTGTCCTCTGCTGCATACAGGCTTGATCTGTTCAATTTTAAGAGAAAACAAACATCACAGAAAGCACTGTCCCTCTGTTGTGCAGCCAGTTGCTGCTCCCTGGGGATAACAGATGTAATTTTTTGATAGTTAACCGTTGCAATCAGAGGCAGCAGCAAGGCTGAATCCGGCCCATGTGTAAATATTTTTGCTTGTTTAAGTCAATTTTGAGCATGAAAATTGATTAAATATAAATAGTGTACATATATATATAGACAGAAGTATTGCTGATTCAATTTGGAGTTAATCCTTTGTATTTATCTACATTTAGTTTTGTTTTTTCAAAGATAATACTTTAATATGACTCTGTGTTTTAATGATTTCTGTATTGCATGCATGTACCGTATGTTTCAATGCACATATGATGTAGAAGTTGCATGTGCATGAGCGTGAGCGTGCATGCTCACATAACATAAACAGTGTTGGTGTAAAATGTGAGCTCCAACTCTTGCTGTATGTGCACAGATGCAGTGATACCTGTCTGCAGTGGAGATAGCAGGGAGCCTCAGATAATAGTAGTAGCAGTGTGTGCTCAGTGTCACAAACGGCTGTCAGTCGCTGTTGGCTACTGGGGTTCTTTAACAGCTCTGCGGGAAGCCTGAGATTCTGTCAAGGCACAGGTGCGGCACTCAGCCCCAAATACCTTTGCCTTTGGGATGAAATAGTGTGTGTGTGATTGTGGTTTTATAAGGAATTGCTTTGGCCGTGCTTGTTCGTACTAGCACGTGTGTTTGTCATTATATTTGTGTAAATGAAGTGTGTGTGTTTTGGTTAGTTTCGGGGGGGGGGGTTGATTTTCTTATGTGTCCTTTGTGGTTACAGGTTGTTGTTTTGTCTGTTTACACAAGTTGGCTTGGGTTAGTGTCAGGTTTACAATGACCTGTTGTCATAAACGTCAGTGGGAGAACATCAAGGTTCATGAGTTTCACAATAAAACGAAGGAAAAGGTGGTGTTCTGCTCTTCGTACAATGACCCCACAGCTGATTTAAAATCACTCCAAATCAGAGTATCAACTGCTTCAGCTGCCACATCTTAAAAAACAGTACTTTTTGTTTTATTTAAGTAGTGATGCACCCTCACAGAAATCATTCAATGCAATTTATTTATGGTAAAATGAAAAACAAAACAATGGATAAGAATGATCACTTGTATACAACTCTGCTTTCTACCTGACTGTGTGGTGTAATTCTACAGAAATCTTGACAGAGAGCTTTCTAAGGTTGTGCTCAAGCATTATTCTTTGATTTCAACAAAAACATGTGTACATGCAGACATCTGAATGCCACACATCCCAGTAATTAAAAATGATTGCACAGCAAAACCTGAATTGAGTAAGACATGCTGCTTTACATAATGGCAGTTCCTCTTCTTGTTATCCAATTATCAAGAGCAGCTTTGACAAAAACAGCAGGATCTGCTGTTTAGTGTTTATTTTTCCATTGTGAATAGATCCCCAATCAAACAACATGCAGCACTTCATACTCTCCAGGATCAGCCTGCTATTAGCTCTTGCAGGGCTGTTTTCTCTCTATTTCACCATTGGGTTTTGCATCTGTGAAGCTTTTCTTCCCAGAATCAGTTCTCAACCTTGTTTTTTTTTTATTTGTTTTGTTTTCTAAGAAGGCTCCTGGAACGCTTGATAAAATCTGGTGACAAATTAACCAGCATCATGGCACCATCAAATGGATACCAAAATTGTTTGTATTCAGAAAGGATAAAATGGTCGAGCTCCTTTCTAAAGTTCTCCCTTAATTCACTTATTTCCTCTGTGTCTTCCATTCTCTGTGCTTTCTGAAAGCTCATACTGTGATAATATCTATATAATATTTTAGCCAAGCTGGAGCCAGCCATAACCTCAGTAATGTGTTTAGTCTTTGATGTGGCACAGAGAGGACAGACTTGCTGTTTTCTGTCATGTTCAAATTTTAGAAAAGTTTATTGCATAACTGAAAAACAAATAACCGGAAAACAATTTCACTGTGTATATTTGACTGACACACTGACAGAGACTGACACCAGAGCTACCTAATATTTTTAAATGAGGATCCCCAGTGTGCTGCCTCCACACCTGATCTGACAGTTTTGTCAGAAAAACAGCCCTGTCTAATGCTTAATGTTATGCACGGTGCAATCCAAATACTGTGTAAGGGAAAATGTCTTTGCAATTTGCAGGGTGTCATCAGAAACAGGTTTTGATTGCAGTCAATCTCTCTCACTTACAGTGTTTGGCTGTCTGTCCTTGTTGATACAGATATCAAGATAAAATTATATACATGCCTTAAAATGCATTAACACTGCGTACAGACTGTCTAAAAAATTAGGCGATGATTGACTGTTTTACAGGACAGACACATTAGACCCAAACATCTTTACCTTTTCAAGTACTATGTAACATAGGTTTCTAGCCTCACCTGCTGGATATAGTAGGAATGTCAACTGGTCATGTGCCCTTTCTTTATTTTGCTCTCTTTGTCACTCTCTTTTTCCATCTTCCTATCTCTCCATTTGTGCCAACCCCCACCACCACCTCTGTCCCCCTTCTCCATCCCTTACTACCTTCTTTTGCTGTCTTTCTGTCTTTCTCTTTAGAATATGCCAGGACATAACAATGAGCTCAAACAGCACAGACCCTGGTCTCTTCCTGACTGCCAACACCTCGACCCCAGCAGCCGGAGCCTACCCACAATCCAATGCCCTTCACCAAGGAGGAACAGGAGGAGCCACCTGGTTGGCTTTTCATGTGAATACCCTGGATGATAATACCTCTTCCACTAACAAACTGTTAAACCTAACTTCAAAATCCCCAAATGAAAATGGTACTGCGGCCCTTGATCCCTTGGGTGGCCACAATGTGTGGCAGGTTGTTGTCATTGTCTTGCTTACAGGCATGCTGTCACTGGTCACCATCATCGGCAACGTCCTGGTGGTGGTATCCTTCAAGGTTAACCGCCAGCTAAAGACGGTCAATAACTATTTCTTGCTGAGCTTGGCTGTGGCTGATCTCATCATAGGGGTCATCTCCATGAACCTCTACACAGCTTATCTTGTGATGGGCTACTGGGCTATTGGCAACTGGGCCTGTGACCTTTGGCTGGCTATAGACTATGTCGCCAGCAATGCATCCGTTATGAACCTATTGGTCATAAGCTTTGACCGCTACTTTTCAATCACCAGGCCTTTGACCTACCGGGCCAAACGGACCACAAAGCGAGCTGGGATCATGATCGGACTAGCCTGGTTCGTCTCTCTTGTTCTGTGGGCTCCAGCGATCCTTCTTTGGCAGTACTTTGAGGGTGAAAGGACAGTACCCCCAGATCAATGCTACATTCAGTTCCTCTCAGAGCCCATTACAACCGTCTGCACAGCCATCGCGGCTTTCTACCTGCCTGTGACGATAATGAGCATTCTCTACTGGCGTATTTACAAGGAGACCCAGAACCGTTCAAAGGAGTTAGCTGGGTTGCAGGGTTCAGGAGGTCGTGGTGGAATGGGAGGAAGAAGTGGGAATGGTGGGGGCGAGAGAGCTCGTTTTGTCCATCAGACAGGAAGTTCCAGAAGTTGCAGCAGCTACGAGCTGACCAGGTTGTCCCGCAGAAAAAGCACATGTCGGGAGCTGGTTGGCCGCTTCCACTGCTGGCCAGGGGTTCGTTCTTGGAGACCTGGTAGTACCCGGCAGGGCGACCGTGATCCAGACCAGAGCAGCAGTGACAGCTGGAACAACAATGATGCTGCGGCCTCCTTGGACCACTCCGGATCTTCAGAGGATGAGGACTGTTCAGGCCAAGAGATGATTACCCAGAGTCATGCTATTTTCTCCATTGTTCTCAGTCTGCCTGGTATAAAGGCTGCTGTAAACTCCCAACTCACTTCATGTGAGGATCTGGATGCAGCCTCAGAAGAGGATCCCCTCAGGGGAGCAGAGTATAACCGTGACAGCCTCTCAACGCTCCCCACTAACTCCACTGCCACCACTACTCCCGATGGAGCAAACAATTCAGAAAATAGCTACCACCAACGCTTCTGCTCACGCAAGATTCAGTCGATGCCTACCATCCAGGCTGCCTCTAACCAAGGCTCTTCAGATGATGACCCAACAACTACTACCACTGCCAACGACAGCACTAACACCAGCAACGCCACTAAATCCCCGTCAATCCCGATGTCCTTCAAAGAAGCAGCTCTGGCAAAGCGTTTTGCAGCCCGGGCTCGGACTCAGATCAGCAAGAGGAAGCGCATGTCCTTAGTGAAGGAGAAGAAGGCAGCTCAAACTCTAAGTGCTATTCTCCTTGCTTTTATCATCACGTGGACACCTTACAACATTATGGTGTTGATCCATGCCTTCTGTAAAGTTTGCATCCCAGACACTCTGTGGGCAGTGGGGTACTGGCTGTGCTATGTCAACAGCACTGTCAACCCTATGTGCTACGCACTGTGCAACAAGACTTTCCGTACAACTTTTAAGATGATACTGCTGTGCCGCTGGGACCAGAAAAAAAGGAGGAAGCTGCAGTTCCAGCAGAGGCAGTCGGTGGTCTTTCACAGCAGGATTCCCAGGGAGTCCACATAAAGGACAAAAAGTTTGAACGGTCAAAACAGGGAATCGTAAGTTTTAACATAGGACAACAAAAAGGAAGAAGCATCCATGTAGTTGTTTCTGTGGAGTTTCTCTGCATAGAGATCCTTAATGTGTGTCTCTGCTGATAAGCAGAGCAGTCCTATGTGGTGGTTTTCGGGTATGTGTTTGTGTTGGTGCATCCATTTAGCTGTGTGTATGCATAAAGGGTTGTATAAAGTAAAGTCAAGAGATGAAAACTTTCTCTCTGTCCTTGAAAAACTGTTTACCATTTTAAACTAGTACAGCTGAGAGAAAATGAAGTGAGTGGAAATAATAGACAAGGGCTTTAAAGTGCATTGCAGGGGAATTATTGAAGTGCAATTGGACGCAAGGGGAAAGGATATCTTGCAACAGGGTTGGGGATTCAAATCTCTTATCATTTCTCTCTGTGGGTAGCTAGATCTGTAATATGCAGAGTGGTTTTGCATTTCAAACAAAACTATGTATCTACAACACATCACCAAAAGCCAGGACAAAAACTTTTTTTGTGCTCACAGGTTCTGTTGTACTGATTTGACCTGCCATCCTCTTGACTGGCATGTGTTTATATCAGAACATCTGTACATTGCCTTTCTACATGGATATAGCTTTTCCTGTGTCTGATGGAATATATAAAAAAAAAACTTCTAAAATTGTGTCCTTACTTTCAGTCAACAGAGATCTGTTATTTTTGTGGTATTCATCTTTGGTTTTTCTAGATATTCCTGAGATTTTGAGCCAGTCTGAAAATGATTCTTCTGATGAACTGAGTTGTGAATATTCTGTGTGGCACCACAGTCAGTGAACCGCTGTTGTGTTCAATGTGATTGTTGTGTTTTTTATGGTGGAGATTATAAGTACATTGGTTGTGTTTTATGTACTTGCAGTTCTCTTTCAAGAGTAATGATTATACAATGATAATTTTCTGTTTGTGTACATTTGGATATTTCTGACTTGATATACAATGATTAATTTCAAACGCAAAGATGTCCATTTATAAAAAATGTGGGTTTTGATCTTGCATTATCTTTTAAATTTCTACCAATGATACATCCAAGGAACTCTTTATAAAAGGCCACTCATGTTTGTTATAGTAGAGCAATGGCAGCCTCTAGTGGCTTGAGAAAGACGTGTCATCCAGTCTGTTTCACTGTTGGTCTAATTTCTGGAGTGCAGTATTAAAATCTTATTCTGCAATTATGAAAAAAGAAATGACCACAGTTATTGAAGGTACATTATTTTAACTTTTTGTTATAGCCATTTTTTAAAATTTCATGTTATTTATGGGTGAAGTTGTTCTTCTTTAAAATTATTAAATAGACTTACAGCATTACATTGATTTGTAAATATAATCAGTGGCTGGCTGCATTGGTCTACAGTACATCAGGTTTTTCTATACAGAAAGTGAATAACATCACTTACCAACATAAAGAAGCATAACGAATGCAACCAGGGCAAGAATTTACTTTAAATTTGTATTTGTAAAGCACATTATATTATTCTTATCTTACATGTTTTTTTTTCCAATGTTGCCACACCAATATTTTGACTATTGAAAAAGGAATTGAAGGTAAAGAATAAACTGTTTTATGACATCTGGCCTACTGAAGAATGAGAAGATGGGATTATTGGACATGCAACGTTCATACATATTAGTATGATTTATGTGCTGTATGCAAAATGTCATCTGTCATCAGTGGATATTTTGTCTGATTTGAACACAAAATGCTCCAGTGACATAATACATTCTTCATCAATATATGAGATTTTTTTGTACCAAAATATTGGGAATGTAGACCACCAAAATGGTAAACACAAACAGTTTGTTACATTTCAAGTATGCCAATCATATTCATATTTTCAGTCAATAAACAAATAAAAAACTTTTTGACAGAAATTGTTTTGATTTTTTCTCGTGTCACAGGTTATGATACAGCATAATTCATTTTTTTTATTAAGTAATTCCTTGAAACTATTACATGTACTAACATATGAGACCCAAGCAGCCCAGCAGGATGGTGACTGGGGCCTTAAAAGAACCCACCAAAATTTGCAATTTTCTGCTTTTTAATTCCTAATAATGTCGAACACACCACCAGCACTTTGTTTTATAATAAGACGATGACCCTTATTATTTTAGTGGGACACTGGGTCATTATGGAGCAGCAGATTTAATTTCCTGCCACCAAAACATTGTCTAGAGAGCATAATGCATGTTGCCACGGAGAAAATATCTCTACATTTATACAATATTAAATTGTCAAATACTGTCTTTATAGATGGGATGTTATTATGATTAAAATTTTTAAATGTTGCTTTTATTTCCAGTTTGAAGAATTGTTTCTATACATTTTATCTTTTCTCCTGTGATTTTAATGATCTCATTGTAATTCAATTCTACTCAGTTCAGAAATCTGCAGTTGTTTTAATTAGTAATTAGGGTCACTGTCATGTTTGGTAACCTTTATGCTAAGAGGACACAGCTGAAACTTGTTTTTTGATTGGAGGGATGGACTCTGGCACCAGTGTGCAACTCAGCAGAAGCATGTACTGACTCACCTGATGTCATGGGAGAAAATGGAGGAGGAAGCTTTGGTGTTGCCTTCTGTTAAACATGATTCCTGCATCACTGTCTGACTCTACTGCAGCACTGAGTGTGTAATTTTAACCAGAAATACAAATAAACACAAGAGTGGTCTGTTGCACAGTTCTGTCTGTTCCCATGATGAAGTCTGATGAAGTTAGTGGGGAGAATCTCAGTCAGTGTTAATGGGAGATGTCCAACAGACAAGCATGTGATGAGGAAAATACTGACTTCATGTGACCCATGGATAAGGAGCGGCTCATAGGCAAAGACAAACGCCCATTTGTGCTGTTTTCTTCAGTCATCGCTGATCCTCTGAGGAGAACACACCAGTCAGGCAAGTACTGTCATTTGTAATATAACTTTAAAATTATTAAACTAAAAGCTGCTGTTCTCCAGCATTTCATATATAAATGAATCTGATTGTAACTCTTGCAGATTTGAGTAACACATCCATGTTGAAAAGTGGTGATGTAATTTGTGTTGGGTTTTTTTTGTTTTTTTATCAAGAAAAGATCAACATTTCCTGAAATGCTCACAAGAAGTAACTTTATCAGTCATTTAAGTGTTAAACAAACAAAATGTTTTTTTAAAACTCAAGATCATTTTAAAAAATGTGTATGTCCTTTAATTATTTTTTTAAAAAATTTGTAAGTTATATGTTCAAATCACTCACTTTTGACATTTTAAGTAAACAAGCATTTTTCTTAAATATTTGATAAGTGGCTTGACTGTCTGTACCACACCCATGGGCGTTAATCAATTCTCAGGCCTGCCTTGATGTCAGTCATAAGAGATGTTCACCATTATCTTTAAAGGATATCTTTAAGTAAGATATGTAACAATATTTATACTGCACTTGTACTGTTTACATAATATGTATGTTCTAAGAACATTTCATGGTTTTTATGTTTGAACAATTCAAATAAGAAAATATATTTGTGAAACTCAGTTTTCCATATTGACAAGATCTGTTTTGGTACTTTACTTTGATACCAGACTTTATATTCGAAAAAAGGATTTTATCAAGGCTGAGAGTCATGTAATTGTCTTCATGGATTAGTCCTAAGGTTTCTTTGACCAATTGATTATTGATTAAATCAATGACAGAAAATTGTGTAAAATGTGTCTTTACATGTTTCCAAAGCAAAGCAAATGTCAAAAACACCAAGACATTCAGTTAACTATCATATAAGATGAGTTAAACTGACAGACATTTACACATGAGAAAACTAAAACTTTTTGACTTTTCATGTTTTTTGCTTAAAACTCACAAACTACAAAGTGATTATCAGTAGTTTTATTTATTTTATTTAATTTTTCCCATAAATCCACTTATTAAATTCATTCACTCAGCTCTGATTATTAACGAAATGGTTCACTTTGTTTACCCTGCCCTGTCACCAGTAGTGTTTTATGAATCTCATTGTACCTTTTCCTGAGCAGGGGTCACTATAAAAAGATAAAACTTAAATAATACAAAAATAAGCACTGAAAGAAATTTAGTTTAAAACTAAATTGAAAGCCATATTCTTTAGGGAAAACTTATATTAAACTCATGATGTTGGCTGGTAACAAAACTAACTAAAATGAGATTAAATTAAAAAACAATCAATTTCAGCATTAATTTTTAGCAATAAGGTATCAGTGTCATTTTTCAGGTTTAAATAAAAGTTGTAGCCCTTTCATGCTACACAAGTATTTGACACAAAGTCAAATATTTTATTTTGTCAGTGTATTTTGTGTGTAAATGTAGCAATACATGTCTGACACTTTACACCCGGCCATTACAAAAACAAACAAAAACTAAAACTTATCTAAAAAACTGAAACCAAGCTCAAATTTCCAAATGACCTTAAAACTAATTTAAATCAAACTAAAATTAAATCTTTGACTGGAATCTTAAAGTGCAAAGAACATTCGGTTAAAATTATATCAAAAGATCATCTCAAATTAATTTGCAGGAACATTACAATAAGAGAAAACAGTTTCTAATTTATATTCGAAACATGTACACACTGCATGGCAACAAGTAACATCTTATATAAGCTTGCCCTTCTATTGAACTTTTACTTCTTGACTCCACTTAGCACAGATTTCCCATCCTCTGCAATGTGAAGCTAATGTGTAATATAAACTGAATCAATGTGAATTTAACTTGTACTTTTCCTTTGGTTCAGCCTGTCTAGAATATCTCCCCTCTAGATGAAGCCTCAGTGCTCAGGATGCAGACTTTTAAAACAGTTGAGACCCAAGTGCCTTTTCTGAAAGAGAGTTTCTTCACTACCACTTTCAAAGGCAGGAGGAAGAGCAGTGTTACTAACATCCTGCGTAAACAACAGCACTCGCTCCTTAATCAACAACAGCACCACCAACAACAGAGCATTTTAGAGCAACAACCGCAGCAGCATCCTAAGCAGGTCCTTCCCCATTCAGTTGAAAATGGACAAGGACTGCATACTCCGGAGCATCAGCGCCTTGCTCGCTCATCCAGCAGCCCGTTATGCAAGACAGCTGAGCGTGCAGGAGCATATGGGGGTAGAAAGGAGGGGCAAAAAGAGAGGGAGGATCAGAGCGTCAGAGAGGCTGTGCAGGGGAGGGTGGGGGAGCGAGGAGTGAGTGGTAGTGAGCCCGCGGCTGTCAGTGCCAGTCTCCTCCTCCTTTCATCATCAGCATCAGCAGCGCTGGGGGAGGCAGCATCATCCTCACAGCTGCCTTTAACTGTGGTGGGCAGACAGCAGGGATTAGGCGGCTCTGAAAGGGCTCCGACCAACAGAGGACGAGCGTCTGTAGCAGCCCAGGAAGAAGCTCAGCATGCCCAGCCACGACCCCAGCAGCAAGGCCTGTTAGCCAAGGGTGTCCGGCTGCTGAGGAACATGGGAAACCAGGAAGCGAAGCAAAAGAAAGGAGGAGGAGGAAGTGGTGGAGCAGTGGGGGATGTCTCCTGTGCTGCTGATGCTGATGAGAGGGAAGTGGACAAAAAATCGAAAAAGTCCCATGAAAAGATAAGTAAAGGAGGAGGAGGAGAGCATAATGGTAAGAAGAAATCTAAGTCAGAGTCAAAGGGTTCTGTGTTTTCCAGCATTAAAATCAGGAAGAGTTTGTCAAAGGTGAAAGGGTTGTCTAAAGATGACGTGTTGGAAGACGGGAAATCAGCACAAGCTGGAAAAACAGGGCCAGCTGATGAGAGGGGCATGCTATCAGATACCGAGGGGGATCAAAGCCGCCTGACCTCAGACAGTCACCAGTCTATTGTGGATGAAATTGGAAGGAAGACGAGCTCAGGGTCGGATGCTGACCTCTACAGTTTTCACTCAGCGTCTGCTGACAATGAAGACCTGCTCTCTGACATCCAGCAGGCCATTAGAGACCAATGTGTGGCCAGTGACAGGGTGCTGGAAATGGTGGCTGGACACTTACCCCAAAGGTCAGCCTCTTGGGAAAACAAACCCCCTGAGACGGTATTTAATCTGGGTAAGGAAGTTTTCTCTCCTCCTGTTTCTCATGAAGTAAGTGAGGAGTGCAAAAAATTAGAAAACGAAAGCCGTGTCATACCCATATCAAGAAACTCATCTGGTCCGGGGTCGCTGAGTGAGAGTGGTCCACCATCATCAGCCCTAGACCCTGAGAGAAGTAGTGGTAGTCTTTTCCCTAAGACTAACAGCACTTATAGCTTTCCTGACACTGCAACTACCACCACCTCTTATGAGAGTGCTGAGGAGCCCCAGGAGGACCTGGAGAGCCCGGTTCTTCACCCACAGCAGAGCAATAATACATCTGTACCATGTGTTCGTGTCGATCCTGTGGTGGCAGGGGCAGGGCCGCTGGGGCCCCACAGGAGTGCGAGCAGCATGGACCTGTCCCTGGAGAGGGAGGAGGGAGAAGAAACTGGGAGAAGGAACTTCCTGTCTCTGAAAAGGAGGAAAAGTAGCTTGTCCATTAGCCAGCTAACAACAGAATCCCATATTCCCCAGTCTAGACGAACATCCTCCACTTCCCCCTCCACTGTCAGACTCTACCCTCCAGTCCACCCCTCCTATGTTAAGACCACCACCAGGCAGCTCACCTCTCCAGTCGGCTCCCCCATTACCAGCCCCAATGTGAACAGGAAAACAGATGCTACCGTTGATTCAGTAGAACCCAGTGGGGCCAAGGAGTTTAGGAGGCACAAGCAGAGATCCAGCTCCATCACTGGGCCTATCAGTGTGTCTTCAGACTGGTCCAAAGAACTGGAGGAGCTTAGAGGAAGACAAGGTGGCAGGGCACAATTTCCAGAGCAGGGTTCACCGGAGAAGAGTTTCACATGTGGGACTTACTGGACACTGGGCTCCAGGAGAGCCCACCATGGACGGCAAACCTCCACCACCACAGTTCCCTACCTGGATGTCTTCTCTGGTGAGTCACATATAACACAGGTAACTGGAGTGCTCTCTCTGATTAAAACGTGATTTTGGAAATGATCCTGTAGGGCAACCACACGTAATGATGCCAGTTGAAGTGGTTAGATGTTGCCATCAAATCTCTGAACATTTTATGTAGCTAATTTGGTTATGTGGTCATAAGTGATAGCTTGTTAGTTTGGAAGAGAAGGAGAGGTATTTCTGGGCTTCCTGGTTGGATGGTGTGAACCAAGAAGGAGTAGCTTATTTAATTTTGAACCAATTGGATGTTGCAAGAATGTGTGAAAATATGAATGGATAGGAACAAGAAGAGTGTGGCTCAGATGAAGAAATGAAAGAAGATGCCGAAAAAAATAGTCTTCTGGAATGAAGACGTGATTGGTTTACATCACAGTGTGTAGAAAAAAATATATATATATATACACATAACATTATCTGAACATATATACTGTTTCTAAAATAACTATTTAACTTAAGTATGTGCATAATTTAACATACAAAACAGAATAAGAAGTTTAACACAGTGCTTCATACTGACCTAAAACCTCTTAAATGGAAATTTATGGTCTGTAAAATATATAATATCACCATAACTACCCTTTTAATATAATAGGAAATAATTTTAATATAATAGGAAATAATTAGATTCATCACACTGACTCCTGTGCTCCTACAGAAGCAATCTTTTCCTGAACAAACAAGACAAACAAAGGTTTCCTCCATTGAAATATGTTAGTTTGTTTATCACATACAATTGTGGCTGTGAATCCCCGAAGGGCTGAATGTCTCTGGCTCAGTCCTCAATCGAGATTAGCTTATTATGCAATGGTATTGTGAAATAATTATGGTAATTGCCCAGTGATTTAAATTCTAATGACTTACAAATTATCGCTTTATAGAAACGATCACAGCGGGAATAGCAGGTTATAATTTAAAAATACAAGAGCTCATGAAAACCATGATGAAATAGTGGGGCTTCTTCATTGAGAAGTGTCATCAGAACAAACGCCTCCTTCTAATGTAACAATGCCACTCTGTCCTCCTCTCTGTTGTGGTGCCTTTTAAGAGCTCAGCTGCTCCCCACTGTCTGTGCCTGTGCTCATAAATCAAAGGACCAAATGACAAACACTGCCACAGACCCAAGGCGATGCCATCCTCTGAATCCAGACAAAAACTCACACACACACATGCAAAGTGCACACATGTGGATGCTAAGGCCAAGTGACAGTTGCTCTGCATGACAAAAATAAGTTATGATACGACATCCACTCGCATTTCATCAGGTGAATTTACTGTAGCCAGAACAATGGAGGTACATTTTATCTCAGATCCTCTTTAACATCAACATTTGGCCTGTCTGGAAGGTCATTAATGTAGGACATATTCTCTCCTGTTTTTCTTCACAGAGACCACTCAGTCTCACTAATTCAGCACCACATGTGATATCGATCGGTTCATCAAGGTTTCCAGGTCACATCTGTCCTTTTGAATGGTTTAATAAAAACAGAGAGGAAGGACTTTATGCTAAAAAAGGGGAAAAAGCTGATTTAACTGTCAAACAACTGACATGTTCCCTTTAATAATAATTACTGAAACTGATCTCTCATTGAATTGAAGCAATATGTGACAGTTTCACATAACTTTTTTTTTACATCTATATCCTTGATATATATTTTGTTGATGTTTACCTACATTTTACCAAATGTTTCCAATAATGTTTGAACCCAAAAATCTAAGTTTGCTCAAAATAACGAAGTGTTCCATTTTGTAGCCTGTTGTGAACTTCCACATTAACACGTGTCAGAAAATGAGGAAGAAAGTGGTAAAACATGACTAAAAGTAATTTGAATAAAACTTAAATTCATCACCCAGTCTAAGAACAATTGTACTTTAGTCAGTCACACAGATTTTTATTTGTAGGAAGCTTTTTACAAAAATTAATATACAAGTTCCATGATCCAACATGACTTTACAACAAAATCCAACTATGTCTATTGTTCCAATTTTTTGATTGAGAGACCTCTAGTGCGGGTGGCAGAAATAACAGTTAAAATACAAAATGATAGGACTTGGTGCAGTTGGTCTCTGTGTTGAAGACTATCTGTCCATGTGAGTTATGTCACACAATTTATGAAACGCAGTTACAAGAATTAGCTGAAATAAGTGTTTGTCAGATTTCAAAGTACTTATATCAAAGTCCACAAGACCATGAGTCACAGGACTTTGTAAATTCATCTTCTGTCCTGTGAATCACATGGTTGAGAATATTGAGCCGTCAACAACATTAACATCTGACTGAACAGTGTGTCATGGCTTTCTGAAGGAATACAGCTCTGTGTTCTTTCAGGCTCACATGGTCAATATTTTTTACTCTTTTTTTGTTCATCTGCAGAGTTAAAAAGTCTTTTAGCAACTCCTCATGGTTAAGATATATCTATTTCCTTTCACCCAAAACATCCTTTTTATTCATAATGTATCAGGTTCATCCACAAAGAATGATGTTGTGCTGGAGATTTGTACTTTGAATATCATTAAGCATTTGTTATTTTGTTGCACTTCACAATTAACACCATCTCTTTTGTCTTTTGTCACCCGCATGTAAGTGGTGTGAATAGAGTTTGCATGTGTAGGTGTTTAATTATCACATCTGAAACTGAGACATCTATTTTCAAGTCTTTGGTATGAGCACAAGTCAAACACAAGTTGTCCTCTTGAGCAGTTTGGCTCACAAGAAGAAGTCGTGTACAATCACGACCCGGGATCCATTATTGCACTTCTCTTCTTTATTCAGGTCGGTCTCTGTTGGACTGGCTGTGTTTGCATCCTGGAGATGGGCCCGCTACAGAAGAGGAGGCTAAAGTATTATGTCACCGAATGCTGGTCCAGGGTCTGTTGCACCCTTTCAGCACCTCAGAGCTTCATGGTGACAGCCCCGTCTCAGCAGTCTTTAATGTAAGATCCTTGACTTCCCTGTTGTTTTACAAAAATATTCATGGAAGCTGCTTTGCATTAGCTCAGCCAAAAGCTAAAATAAATTGCCTTTATGGGGGTTTTTGTTTATATTATAGTGGCTAGATTGCATTCTCAAGTGGAAATGATTTTTAACTTAAAGGGAGATATTTCAGTGTCAAAAATACAAGTCAAGACCAACATTTCACATTCTGAGAAACAATAACTGCAACACTAACTATAATGCCTCCTTTCAGTAATTGTCCAATAGCTGGAGCACAAAGTAATTTGCACTTCTCAGTTACATTTTATTACCAATTCATCCCCTTTAAATGGCATTACATGGACTAATATGCAACATAGAGCATATGCTTAAAGGGAAAACACTGGATTGTAGCACTATGCAGTTTAAAGCCATGCAAAGCTTTTACAATCTGTCTTTCTATGTTTAATGCTGCAGTGCTGTGATTCATCCCAGAGACACCTCATTATCTGAGGGGCAGTGGAGCATGTAGACAGAGTGACCATGTGAAAGTTGATTTCATGAATCTTTAACTCTAATCTCGTGTGCATCACATTTCCCTGCACATTTGACCACAGCCGCAGTCAAAAGGCGTTTCGATCAAATTTACTCTCCTAGCAGTAAACATCCAACTGACCTTCATACTTTGGTTTAAGGAAATATAACTTTAAGAAGATTATCTACAAATTATAGTAGCATATTTATCATTATTACATAGATATTCAGGAGGAATCCTATTGAATTTAGTGATGCTCTAACTTTCTGTCTAACATTACCATGAAGCACTACATCAGGTGTTTTGAACTTCACTGGTAACATATTTTTACATCTAAAACACTGAGGACACTAACTTTTTATGAGCCTTAGTGGTTCCTAAGTGATTTATCCTACTGACTTTTGTTATCCCATAGACTTTTTTTTATTGGCCATCATCAGGTTAGAATATAAATGTGTCTAGCTGCAAACTCTGGTTTATGACCCAATACCTGCAAAAACTAATAGCATTACCATTAGCCTCAGCTGCACTGCTAATAAACCAATTTATATCATGCTAAAGATTGCCTGCTTAGGTTACTACTGCAGGTTAGCATTTTCATTATGAGTATGTTAGCATGCTGAAGATCTGTTTATCTTACTGTTATGTCTTACTAGACTTGCTATTTTCGTTCATTGAATACTAAAGAATGTGAACAGATTTGTGCTGGTCTCTGGCTGCATAATGCACCTCCCCCACAGAAATACATGCAGGGACACTGTACATGTTCATATGCACATGAAGGTACAGTATGCATACTTAAACACACACACACAAACACGCAAGGTTACTCAGTGGATGTGCTTGTTCTAGAGCTGTTCACATAAATTCATACATCTTAAATACTGTTACATCCAGCCGGTGTAGAGTGCTGTCATAACGGGTCACAAATGCAGAGCACTTTCTTTTCATTTACAACTCTGCTTCATGTGCACTCATACAGTGTATACAAAAGGACAGCCTGAGACACCCATACATGTTCAGGCATTTCCTCGCATGGCTGGATTAATGGCAGTCCCTCAGACACTCACTCAGTCACAAACAAATGCACACACACATCTGGGCTTGCGCAGACCATCTGCTGACCATGTTATGTAACTGCTCCACGTGCCTTGGGCTCAGGCTGCTCTTCCACAGCAAAAAGCTCCCCATGTCGGGATTGGAACAGGATTGGACTCCTGGCCCCAGTTTTTTTTTTCCTCCTCTCTTTTTTTTTGTCCCCCCTTTTCTGCCTTACTTCAATCTGGGGCTTGGCCTGGAGCCCTGCATTAATCAGCTTGACCAAGAACAACCTTTGCCGTTGCCACTGAGAGTACTGATCTCATTGTTATTGCTTTCTATCTTACAGTTAATCCCCCTGTTAAAAAATATATCACAGTCCGTCTTTGCAGCCTTTTAATTAAACATTTAATATATTAAAATGAATGACCTACTTTTTCACCTCTGCCTTCTTTTTCCCCATCTCTCCATCCTTCATTTCCATCCTTAGCCATCATCTTCTATTTGCTCTCCGCTATGCTACCTAAATAGGGCATTGTATCTAGTTTCATTACTGTATTTTGCTGCTGTGAACAAACCTAAGAGTTTGTTTCTTGTTCTGCATACGGCCTGAAATTAAATACCTCATCAGCTTCTTTTAGACCAAAAATGGTGTTTGGGGAGGATGGGTATCCACGAACTCTGTGTATATCAATTTCTACTTCCCTTTTACACTTGATAAAACATTGCTGAGTGGATAAATAGAAAAGAATGGCCTAGGGTTTACATCAGTCGAGCATGTCATGTACCTTCTGTGTCTGTGTTTTCAGCTGTAGGTCAGGTTAAATCAATTTCAGTAATCCAGCTAATGGGTTTTGGCTGGGAGGAACACTCTTTCAGTGCAAAAAGTCAGGACATTTAGGCTCACATGATTCATGCACACATGATGTGTTTCCACAATTAAGCTGGTTTATGGGATCTAACTGTATATACATTAGCATGTAGTTTGTCACTGTGTGGCCCTTAAGCTCTACATGCCTCGATCTGTACAGACGGGACATCAGGCACTGTTTCGATGTAACACACATCCACCTTTGCACTGTTTAGAGCGCACTCCTAACTGTGACCTGTAAATTAGCTCTATTAAGCTACAAAGGGAGGTGGAAAGAAATGACTTTTTAGTCAAAAGACTCAAGGCCAAGTGAAGTCATTTTAAAAGTCCAAATCAAGTTGCAAGTCTTTTTTTGATTTTGTCAAGTCTAAAGTCATCAGAATTGTGACTCGAGTCTGAGTCATGCGACTTGAGTTCACAGCTCTGCTCTGGTATAAATAAATATGAATACAAATTCACAAATTGGATTATAATTAGCTGCTTGTTTGAAGTGATTAAAAAGGTGCTACTGAGCATTTTCACCCTGTAATGGGACTGTATTGCAACATTACTGCTTAACAAACAATCCAAGTATAGTTTTTATATGTAATTGTTGTAATTGGATATTGTACTTGTAACTTGAAAACAAAATAATGTTTTGATGCAACGATGAACCGGAGGTTTGAGGATAGGCTTTCACACTCTTAGTTTTTTTTTTTAGACTGAGTGCTACTTTGGCTATATAAAGGGAAAGAGGATCTATTGATGCTTATTATCCTTCACTGTTTCTATTTAAAGCTTGCAGACAGAGCAACCTCTCAACTTATATCCCTTGTGGATTTTATTGACTTTTAATCATCCCTCCATGTGCTCACGTTGTATGCCATATACAGTAGTTCTCAGGGGGAGCAAGCAGTTTTAAGCACAAACATCTGACCTCATTTACAGTAAAGCCTTGGCTTGTTTTCTGAACTGTGTGCAGGAAGAGCAGCTGTACACCTGGGCATCTGTGGGCCTGCCGGTGTCCTCTCACCTGTGGGAGCTCTACGGGGGACGAACAACAGGCAGGGAACAGAGTTTGAGATCCCCTTTGCACCAGTCATCAGTCAAGACACAAGAAGCTGTGCACTCTCAGGTTGGTTATATCATCTCTTATAGTATGATTTTCCTGTTGACATTCTGTTTACAACACTTGCTTTGACTTAAGTATCTGTTTACAATCAGAAATTTGTGGAAAATTATGTGGAACTTATATTTTTGGTTTATATTTTTTTCATAAAGGACCAATGATAGAAATAAAAAAACTAACAATATGAAGTGAATTTATGAATACATACATAAATAATGTTACTTAGGATTGCAGTTTTAAGAGAAGAGCAGAAAAAAGTGGCATTCAGCGAGTATATTTTAAAATTTAATCCATAGGAATCTCAGGCATTGAAGGGTGCAGTTGTTAAGATTTTTAATTTCATATTTGAAATGTGTATCATGACCTCTGTGACCTGTCATTGTGTACTGAAGAATATAGTAAATTTTAGTCTCATCACTCATAAAGTGCTCTGGATTAACTGTATCGGCTAAATTCCTTAACTGTGAGTTATTTTTTTGTCCACCAGAGGTCAGGCTTGTCTTAAAAGACTTGCTATAAGATCATAGTGAACCTCCCTATTTCCTAGAATGGCTAATAAATTATGAAGGCCTTCCTGACCGAACATTGTCCTTAGAATTCAACAATGTGACCACATATGGGGAATATGTACAGGCAGACACAGACCATCTCCATAAGAGGCCCAACGAGACTCACTGTCTCTGGGGTCAAATCTCTCAGTATCCCCTCATCCCTGCTTGAACCAGTCTGGAGCCAGAGGTCTGACAGAGTCTAGACATGATGGACCTTTTTTGACCCTTCTTTAGCACACAGCTTTGTCTCTAAGCTCCCTCAGCAGTGGGTTTTTCATTGTTTATAAAGTGTAATTTATTGAATGATGTTTTCAGGATTAAACAGCACAATTTATGTCTGCTTATGGACATTTAGATTACAAGACAAAGCAAGACAACTTGCTTTTAAAGAGGAATGCATGTAGGAGAAGGACAAACTCATGAATCTTCCATTTGTGAGTCTGAATATAGTGTGCATGTTGAGTTAAAGTCTTTTCTTTTCCTTTTTTATTTTCGCTGACAGACAGAATCCAGCAGGTTGAAATCAAGTCTGTCATCCTCAGAGGATGAAAGCTGCCTCATCCCTCAGCTGGAAAGGACCATCAATGACCTGCGGATTAAGATTGCTGTGTTGCAGGGCCAGCAGGCCTCCTTGGGATCTCCTGCAGGGGTTCCAGGCGCTGCCCACCACAAGGCCTCACAGATGAGAGGAGCAAAGCCTGGAAGGATAAACCAGGAAGTGTCGGTGCAGACCTCGCCTGTGGAGGAGGGCTTCAAGTTTGATGTGCCTTTCAACGGAGGATCAGGCAGCGTGTCGTCCTCTGCTTCATCCTCTGTCCCCAAAACTACAGAGAGCTTTATCTGCTCGTGTCAGCAGAGGCAACAGAGCAGCAGCCAACCAGCTGCTCCGCCTCCGCCTCCTCCTCCTCCTCCTCCTCCCCCTCCCCCTCCAATCCTTGGAGGTATGCCCCCACCTCCGCCACCGCCATATTTATCAGGGGGTGTCCCTCCCCCTCCACCACCACCACCTCCCCCGCCCTTACCCGGGCTTGGACCTTGCCCACCACCACCTCCTCCTCCCCCACCAGGTTTTGGACCCCCACCACCCCCACCTCCTCCACCGCCAGGCACTGGCCTTCCTCCACCTCCTCCTCCTCCTCCTCCGCCTGGAATGGGCCCCCCTCCGCCACCACCACCTCCAGGCTTTGGGCCTCCACCACCACCACCACCAGGTCCCATGCCCTCCATGATGGTCCAGGAAGCTGCTCCTGCCAAGGCGGCGATAGAGCCCCCCAAGCCTATGAAGCCCCTCTACTGGACACGCATACAGCTGCATGCTAAAAAGTAAGGATGCTGTATAAAGAGAAGATAGTTGTGGGTCATTTGCACAAAGGTATTCTTTGAACAATAGAGAATTGAGAGGAAGCTTGTCCACTTAAGATAAAGATCAACCGCTTGCTGTGATGGCGGTGGAGATGCTAACCTTATGGAAAATTAAAGGGATGCAGTGCAGGCATTGTGGTCAGCAGTGAAAAGCCTTGAACCAGTTTTCTTTTCTAAATAAGGCTCGGAAAACTGTAGTTGAGTACACGTCTAGAAATAGACTACTTGATTTACATGCAAGTAAGGAACTTGATAACCAATTCTAAATGTAATTTCTTGGCTGAAGGATTTGACAAGTGTATAAGTTTTACTCAGCAAAAGATGACAAATGAGTACTCATAAAACAGCAAAAGTTCTTCAACAAATGTCAAACATGCCTTCTGTGGTGAAACAGCAACGTGAATTATCCTACAAAAGTGGACTTTACAGTACTTTTTCAAGCAATACATGGCAGAATAAAGCTTCTATACTTGCATACTAGATAATCCCTCTTTCCTCCTATCTTTAGACCCATTGTCTCACTGGTGTGGGAAAAAGTAGAAGAACCAACTGTGGACTTTGAAGAATTTGTGGAACTGTTTGCCAAAAGTGCTGTTAAGGAGAAGAAAAAGCCAATTTCAGACACAATAAGCAAGTCCAAGGCCAAGCAGGTAGAGTATATTTCTTTGAGTACATGCATGTGTGTACGTGCTTGTGCTTGTGTGTGTGTGTATTCTCCTGGGTCACCAAATATGGCACTCTTCAGGGCTTTTCTCATCTTCACTCTCGCTTCTCTGATGCCCCGTTCTGTTCCATTTCCCTGCTCTCCGAGTTGCTTTGAGTGACAGGAGGAACTGCTACAGCCAGACAGTTATTATGTGGTGCGAGCTCTGGCTCCCGCCCGACTCCCCCGTGACCATCCAGTGGCACAGAGCCAACGTCTCGCGTGTGGTGAGGAAACCTCACAACGGTGATGACTGTTGAGAGAGAGAGAGAGCGAGGAAGAGGGAGAGAGAGAAGGGAGAAGCGAAAAAAAAAGCGATGGAGGGAGTAGCATGGGAGCTGTATTTTGTGATGTGGTTCCTCCCATTGTGCTTTCTGTACAACTTAGTTTAATAGGCAGACCATTTGCCTCCCCAATGCCCTTTATGTCACTCCATCAATCTACAAGTCAAACATTTGATCTACAATTTAAAGCTGCTGTAGTCAAGATTTTTTATGTTAATGTACTATTTGCCAAAAATTATGTGTCTAAATGATAAATAATGCTGCACCAGGGAGGACTGTTTCGCCCCTCTAATTGAGACCCAGTAGAATCACCCGGCAATTCTTGCCGAGATGAAATGTTGGTCTCAGACACAGACAGCGGTGGGAAATCCTCTTAGTTTATGGGAAGTGATGAATTGAAACATAACACTAATTTATAAAACTGTCTTCCAAAAAAGGTTCCAGTTGAATGAAAGTTTGCCTCACGAACAATGGTTGAACTCCTCTCCTCTTAACATACTACTGTTGTTTTAATAATAATAATACTATTTAAAAAAAAACAACAGTATTATTTGAGACTTTTTTAAAAAATCTGCACTGAGGTACTTGAGTAAAAGTACTATTACTTTCCACCACAGAGTTTGCACCAAGAGTAAGTAAGCAAATATTGAATATCTGAGCCTCGATCATTCTCAGTCTCCAC
Source organism: Acanthurus leucopareius (assembly GCA_029814765.1). Lineage (NCBI taxonomy): Eukaryota > Metazoa > Chordata > Actinopteri > Acanthuriformes > Acanthuridae > Acanthurus > Acanthurus leucopareius. The sequence goes on along the minus strand of JAQMCX010000003.1, from coordinate 17,386,459 downwards.
AGTATCATAATAATCTGTTCATGAGTTCACTTGAGTGTGACACTTTTGGCAATCCTCACTGCTTCGGAGAATTATGTGATCTTCGAGCAATGAAGAGTCCTGAAAGGCCTGTATAAGGAAAATGCAGCATGCACTTGTACATCAGCTGCATGAGGAATATGCACTTAGAGGGAAATCACTTTGTAACTGCTGAGTGAAAGCCCCTTTGTTCTGCATAAGAGAGAATAAAGAAACTTACTTGGCTGCTTTGATCATAAAAGCAATGGAAAACAGTGGGTAAGCTAAATGAGTTTGCCTCATAAGAAAATTACACTTTTGTGCAGGATTTTCCATTTAAACAAACTACGAAAAATTGCCGCTATCAAGCTTGTCAGAACTCCAGGAGCTATCAGATGGTTTATTTGACGTCTTAGAGACATATTTAGGGTAAAATACCTTCTGCACAGAGTAGCATTAAGCCTGAGAGTCTAGATACAAGAAAGGATACAGGGCATATAGACAGGAAACACCCAGAATGACTGTCCTCAGTTCAGTTAAGACAGACTTTCATTGGTGTTTTGTTCTGATTGATTGGACACAGAATAAGTCAGCTACCACATCGCAAAGCCACTCATGTTTTGAAAGACAAGAGACAAAATGAGATGGGCGAGGGTTGGATTCTCCGGGTCATCACTGCATGATTTTATTGCGCATTTTCTTCAATGCAGCAATAGTGCTAAGATACTGAAGGCAATAACACAAAAATAAAAGCATCCAGAACATAGAACTGTAACTGACCCCAATTTAGAGTGAACTTTTGACATTTCCAGCTCATGAGGATGGGCCCCAGGCGTCAGGAACATCAATCCCATCTCCTACAACTTGCAGCTATGCTTTGAGTTCAACTCTTTTGCTGATGAGAGGAGACAAAAGTCTTCTCCAGAACTACCACTAGAGAGCAGCTTTGACGTCAGTACTCAGCCAGTTAAAAGGCCTCTGCTGACATCAGGATCAGATGGAAAGAAACACTCCTACTGACTACTGAGTGTCATCTGTTGACCCTGCTGTCTAATCTGCAAAGAGGCTCAAAGAGCTGTCTAACAGTGTATGTACTGCTGTCTTTTTCATATAGAGGTGGAGTGAAGATGTAGAATATTCTGCTAAATGATGTGATATCCTGTTCGAGATTGAAGATTTGAGGCTTTGGTTTCCTGGCACATGCAGTCAATCCAGCAATATTTTGTGTATTACTAATGCTTGATTTCTGAGATGCAAAGTGTGTTTTCACTTCTGATAAAATGAGTGCTAATATGCTGCTTGGGTCCTAAGCTCCTCAAGGCTTAAGGTTTTCCTTCCCGCATGAATGAAGATTTCTTATAAGCAGGTTAAGGGATGATGTGTATGACTGTAGGGCTGCAATGACATCTTAAAATAAGGATGAATTCATGCAGCACAACCCTGAGACTGTGCAAAAGCCAAAGAAAACCCCCAGCATGCTCTTTGCTGCTCTCCTGACCTGATGCAACCTCTTCAACCTTGGCTGAGACCAAACTGCTGAGACCCAGAGATGCTATCTGGTCCCTGGGTCGTAGCCTCAGACACAACTCTTCTCACCAGAACTGATCCCCAATACGAAATGTAGTTCACACCAGGTCCATTGATAGAGATCCTTGCAGACTTGAACACAATGCTGCTCTTGTTTGGGAGTGAGGAAATCCAAGATGGACAAGTACCAGTGGTCACAAAAACATCTGTTACTCTCAGGTGCTGATGATGATCAAACAATGCAACTTGTAATACTTACTCATAAAAGTAATCTCTTGCTTTCCCTCCACACGCATTACTGTGAGTAAACTTCCTCAGGAGCTGAGACATCTACCGCTGCTGCTGCTGCATATCCTGACTGTGTTGTTTAAGGTTCTTTAACTTATGTATTTGCTTAAGTGTGGCTTAAAAAACATGTTCAAATCCGCCTCAAATCATCTGACCCAATCCTAATTGATAGGTCACATTATAAAGTACAGTGTTTATAATGTACAGGTCCCATATGGTCGAGCAGTTAGAATTCCTGGTTTTCACCCAGGCGGTTCAACTACTGGTATGGGAACAGTTTCATGTCTTTCAGTCAACATTCATCACACTGCCAAACACTTCTGGACTTCCACGCAACCCTGTACACACCAACAGGCTCACAATGTACTAATATGACCTATATATAGATATTGTACTGTAATTGGTGCTAAAGTTTTGCATATAGCTCCTTTAAAAATCTCCTTTGTACAACTCAAAACTGTTTTGTTTCTTTGGTCTTTTGTTTTAGCTTCTTTTTTAAGAGATCAAGTTGTTCCTCACATGGGTTTCAGAGCCGCACCGGATTGATGAAAAGTCCACACTAGCCAATGCTGAAATGATAAATGGATCAAAAGATCAGCATAATAATTGTGACTTAAAGGATTTCTTCAAACCAAAAACTTAAACACATGGATCTCATTTAGCTGTTGAAAGGCAGCGTACTAGATGAAATTATCAGGGTTGTTTTGTTGTACTAAAAATGTTCGTCACGAAAATAATTTCAATGGTTTGAGGATTCATCTGTTTTTCATTATGGGATAATACTACTGATATGCTGCGAGGAAATTTTAATTTGTAGAGTTATGTAAAAAGTGGTAAAATTATCCTCAGTAACATCGGGGCATTTTGGCTAGTACATAAACTACTGAGCATTTTTGTGTAAGTTAAACCTGTTTGTACACTTGGGAGAGTCAGGTCAGCTGATAAAACAGCATTAATGACTTATCATTCACTGACATTAAGAAAGTAGCCATCACAGGCTCACCATGGAAGCCATTCGGCATCACATCTTAAACGCCGTGTCCCCTGAAACCGTGGTTGAGCTGGGAAAACAGAGACAGTTGGGGCCTGGTGATATAACTTCCTGTGTGTTTGAGAGGTCTGTGGTCTTTGTGATCTGGTTTAGATGGAAGCGTTCTGTCTGGATCACAGTAGGCTACGGGTTTCCTGTCCTGTCTCTTCACCACTTTGCTACCCGATGCACACTTCTGCTTACTCAGGCAAGCTGTGGTCCATAATGACCCCCTTGGTCGTTGTTTTTCATTCAACAACAACATTGGCTTGAAATTTAACTCTTGGCTGTTTGTCAAATGAAAAATATTATTTCTCAGCTAACTTTTGTTAATATTGCAGTTCTGAATCGTTATTTTTAACCGTGGGATATAACAGTTTTGACCTAAAGTTACTGTAGTCACATCCACGCATTGTTTAATTTCATAAAGATCTAATGTAAAGAAAAAACGCAGATATTCTCTTTGTTTTATCTCTACTTGAATTCACGTGTTCATAATCTGCTCAGAAAATAATGTTTCGTTGGCTCAAAGTTTATATTTTCATGACAGAAATATGATGGATGTGGAAAACTGGAGCAAAAAGCATAAATTCTAAATTATCATAATTTAGCTGGACAGCATTGTAATTTTCCTAATGTGCGCGGGTGAGCGGTCTTAAATTTCCTCCCACAGAGGTCAACAAAGGACAGAAATGTTCCTGTCTTTGTTTCCAGTCAATTAATGAATGTCTTGTCTGCATGTGCATGCCATGGTGTTTGGAGTATTAACATCCCTCTGCTCTTCTTGGCCTCGTTTAACCCCACTGTCCACATATCCTTGTCTGATTAATTCACAGGTGGTAAAACTCCTGAGCAACAAGCGTTCGCAGGCCGTTGGTATTCTGATGTCCAGCATTCATCTGGATATGAAGGACATTCAGAATGGTAAGTGTGCTCATGCGCTCATAAAACCTCATTGTTATTGCCTGCATGTATCTACAGTTTGCAGGTGGTATTAAAAAGCTCTATAATGATGAGTGTGGGAAAATAGTAAATAGACCTGCAATTACAGCGGATTTAACAGTAATGAATTTTTGTCTTTTCCAACACACAGAATAATACTCTTCTAACAGTGAGATTATCTGTATTTTCAGTTTTATACGGCAAAAAAAGACCCTCTTCTATTGTATTTCTACTTCGTGGCTTAACTCAAGAGTGTGAGATTAAATTTGAAATATGTCATTAGTGGTGTTTACAACTGTGTGACGCTATGAGTGTCAAAATCCTTTCATCAGTCAATTCACTACTTTAGGAAAGATTAAATTGTTACCGTAACTACTGGATGGATTGTTATGAAATTTAGTAAAATCATCAATGGCTTCCAGAGGAGAAGTCCTAATGACTTTGGTAATCCCCTGACTATTGCTTTAGTGCCATGAGGTTTACATTTGTGGTTTTAAGAGAGTTGTCCCAACAGCTGTTGGATGAATTGCCTTAAATTTGTTACAGACATTCGTGTTGCCCTCAGAATGACTTGTGTCGAAGTGGTGATCCCTTGACTTAATATCTGGTGCTACCATTAACCAAAAACTTTATTTTTTTTCTCTTAAAACTTTGGTTTATGACTAAATCTCTGCATCAGCCTCAGCTGTGCTAAGTGCTTATTAGCAAATGTCAGCGTGCTAACACACTCGGCTGAGATGATGCATGACTGCTGACTCCTGCAAAGAGACAGATGTGCTTTGTCTGAGTGATTTTAGTGCTTTGCTTAAGTGACACTAACTTATGAACAGGAAGGGCAGCTCTGCAAAGTAAACAAAATCTCATTACTGAATTCTGCTGAGGAATAACCATTTTTATGTGCATGTTTGTGGCGCGCTGGTCATCTTTAGAGCATGACAAGGGCGGTATCCTCCTCCTTTTTATTGAGAATAAGCAGCCATTCCCGAATTTATGATAGATACTTCCTATCAAAAGTATAATTTACAAGTATAAACTGAACACTGACATTAAACCCCACTCCTTAATAATATCTCTCTGGACAATTTTTCTTAACATAACAGAAAAAGGCCATAATATTGAGACTATTTGCTTTTGGAGTGCTGCTGTCCCAGTCCATGAAAAACATTTTGTTCTTTACTGAGAAGTGAGTATGATTGAGTACAGGCTAGGTTATTGCCAAAGCTTAAATCTCCCTGCAGTAGTTAGTTTTTTATCACAATTCAGAATGCTGCGAGGCATCTGAAATGTTTTTTTCTTTGTCACCCTCCTTCCGTCTGTTTTTCTTTGCTCTCTCTCTCTCTCTCACTTTGCATAATCTCTCCCCCTTCTCGAATCCACATCTTGTTTCTGTGCGGCTCTCTGTCTTTCTCTGGGTTGTCACCATCTTGTCTAAATGGCTTTGTTAAAAGTGAAGTCATTCAGGAGATGTTGATGGGAACAGACTGTTTTCCTGTTTTAGTTAACTCTCTGATTGCTCCCCAGTCTTTGCTCATCCATGTGTCTAAACACTCTGCCTCATCTCCCCATCCTATTCAGCCCTCCTACAGCAGAGCCTTTATTACAGCTAAAGAATCTTTATCTAAGCAAGCACTGCAGCTTAGTATGTTACAAAAAAAATAAGGTAAACTAGCGAAACCATTGTTGATACATACTTTACACTTGTAACAATTTTAACTCTCCTGTGTTTATGGCCTATATGTCAGTCATTGCGGCATCCATCTCAGGTCAGATCGGGAGGGCAAGCGAGGGTCATTCTCATCAGCACCGTCGTTCATCTCCTCCACCTCCTATGTTAGGACAGTTTTTCCATAGTGCATAATTAGCACTGATTGGAAACTTCAGTATATCACAGAGAGTTAGATCAGAGAGAAGATATCTCAGTGTTTCCGTGAAATCTTGTTATTTTTGAAGAGTGTGAGGTGTCGCCTGCCTCGAGCAAAAAATAATAACCCAAGAAAGTATTTGTTTACTAAGTCCTGCATTTTAATAGAGTAGTTATTAGTCCTGGATGATAACAGCCTTAAAATACTCATTATTTCGGATTAATAACAAGGCCATAAGGAGGATGTATTAGCAGTATTATTGTTTTCCTGCACCTAAAATGATGTCATGTTCCCTCGTGCAATTTGAGGTTGAGATGATTAAAGAATCGCTGTGAAATTTGTTTACATAAGATAAAGTTTCATCCGTCAATCCTTTGTAATTGTCCCTTTAGGTGTGGTGAATCATTGTTTCATTTCCTCTTGATCCGTGATGAGGAAGGGGACTAGCGAAATCACCGTCACTGGGATATTTCTGACTAGAGAGAAAAACAACTTCTGAATCATTGATTAAAAAACTGTGTCTGCGTTATGATGGCCCCATTGCTCACTGAGAAGTCAACACATTTTCTCTTTCCCTCACAGCTGTTGTTGTTTGTTGTCAGACTTGGCCCGACACACTGCATGTTTCATAGGACACTTCCATGCGGTGTCTGTTTCCTGTGAGGCTTTTGAGCGCCAGTCACAGTGTTAGATGGTGGTTGCAGGCGCCACGCTGGGGTCGACTGTGGTAGTCATGGTAGACCCAGGCAGATGGGTCTGGCTTTTTCATGGTCATGAGAGGTCTGTGTCAGAGTGACGATACGGTTTTCTCCCATATCTTTTAAAATAATGTGTCTCCGATCAAACCAGCCAGCCAGACTCTGGTTCGGGTTGTAATGAAAACCAAATGGTTACAAGAGAAGAGTGCGAGAAACAGAAAAAAGGGGAGAGTCCGAGAGGAGGAGGTTATTTCTGTGGTGGCTCTGAAAGAGGAGAGAGTGTGAAGAGGTGAGAGAGTGACAGCAAAGAACTTGGAGGGAAAAGGTGGATTTACCCTTGTGACAGCAGAGATTAAAAAGGCTACAGAATTACATAAAGAGAGATAAAACAATATCGAAGATATAAAAAGGAGACATAAGTGACCGCAGCAGTAAAAAAAAAAGTCACTTGAGGCTCTTTTCCTAATGTCTGTCTTTTATCTTACTTGGTTTTTGTCATTATCTTCTTTTTTCTCGTTTCTTAAGTTAATTTCATGTTGCTTGAAAGCTCTTAAGAAGTTTAATCCTTTTCAGTGTCAAGCATATGATGTGATGCAAAGTGAACATTGTGCATTGAGTCCATCACTTCACGTTCCTTTATCCCTTCTGACATGAGCTTTACCCCCCCGCACCTCAGCAGCAAATCAGCAGATCAAAACAATGTGAGTCATTTGGACACCCACAGCACAGGGAAATACATATATAGGTGTGGAGTGCTTCACTGGGTGATTGTGCATACAGCAACACCTCAGCCTCAACACCGCAGACCCCCGGGCTCTGTTTGTCTTTAAACATTTACTTTCAAAGGATTAATGCTCACGGGCGCCAGGTCCTCGCGCCGAGACAAAAAGGCGACACCAGGAATTCAAACACAGGAGTTCAAACACAGATCTTTGTACCTTTGACAGATTTCTAAGACCTCTGTATTTATGTTTTAGTTTGTGGCCCCTTCTATGCTATCGTGATGAGAGCTGATATCTACGTAACTCGCAGCATAAGGCACATGACACTAAATGTAGGCCCAGGCAGGGAGATTTTTTTTTTTTGCCCTTGTTTCATGCCACCTTCAGCTGCAGCACAGCAAAAAAAAAAAAAAGCCCCACAGCCTTGAAAAGGTGCCAGAGTTTGTGATAGCTGGAGGCCTGTTTGCGCTGGTTTGATTTCTGACTTGTTAATGGTGTTCCTCGAAGGTAGCAGACAAACACCGTGACACTCACATTAACCATGTCATCTTCTCCTTCCATCCACAGCCGTCCTAAATATGGACAACGCTGTCGTCGACCTGGAGACTCTGCAGGCCCTTTACGAAAATGTGAGTATGAGACAACTTGCTGCAGCAGGGTGGAATTGGAGCTATGTCTTTATGGTTGCAACAGCAAAAAAAACATTTTTGCCAATTTGCCAACTTTGCCAATTTTTTCGACTTTGAAGGGAGGATTATCATGGCTCATGCGGACAGCGGTTTTAGTAAAGTCAATAGACCGGCCAAAAACGACAATATCCCAAACTGAAACATATTTCTGTTCCCTCCTGCCAATGAAGAATCGTATAAATACAGTGTTGAGCAACAAACCCAGAATAATTATACAAAGTAACACCACTGACAGCTCAGGCTGATCTGGGCTGCAGCGTTCGCCTTATTTTTTTTTTTTCCCTCTGTGGTTTGCAATAACAGTACTATTTTGGATCAGTTTGTTTGTGACAAATAGAATGATTTATTTTACTCATTTCATGCCATATATGAATCACAGGCAATTACTTTATTATAGAATGAAACCCAAGAAGACTCAGCAAGCCCAGATATCAACATAACAGCAAAAAAAAAAAAAAAAATCATTCATCAGCTGTTCATGTTTTTTATCTGGCACTTGAGGGCATACCACAAAACACCAATAGCTATACATCAGAGGACACTTTTGGGAAGCTCAGCTTTCAGTGTATGTGGGAAAAACAGACTTTAATTAAGCTGGTGTGTTTATTACATAAGGCAACATGTTTTGTTTTGTTTTTTCACTGGCACTTTACTGTGAACATTTCTCTATGTGCAGTTGTTATTCCATGTTAAAAAGTGAAAAAGGAAGCATGCATTAGGTACCAAAAACAAACAGGAGAGCCACAAACTGTACCGGTATGTGTGCTGTTTTTGCGACAGAGTCGGTCTCGGGTATCTCTGTCTGCCGGCCTGGAGGAGGACCAACACTTCTACATAGTAAACATGTTTTCCTCACACTGGATCTGATTAGGTTCACTTTTTGTAATGCCCCTGTGCAAAGTAAATGATAGTTGAGAAACTCCACCGTTTGTGTCGCATAGCTCTTCCTGAGAGCGCTGGTGTGGTTTAAATAAAAAAAGAAAAAAGAAAAAAGAGGGAGTCTGCGCTGAGCTGAGTGAAATGACCACATTGTATAGTATAACATTAGCATAGGAGACTTATGCAGCTGTCATCAACACTGCTCTACAATATGTCTACATCTTGGCCATGAAGGGCTCCTTGTATACAGCAAATACATATTCATCAACCCTCACTGGTTCAGGACCCGTTCGAAGTCAGGTCAGCAAATAATGGAACATGAAAACGGCCATGCTTTCCACATTTTAACTGTAATACATTTTTAAGATGCTGTGAAATTCCTGCGAATTGCTTTTTGGCAAAACTACACAGGAGAGGCCTGGACCTTTTGGCTGCCAGAGGCATATTAATAATGTTGATCATGGGAATGAGACTGAGGCTTGAGACAAGCCGTACTTATGAACCAATGTGTCATAACTGAGGATCAAAAGTCTTCTAACCTCTCCACTCACCCCGAGCCTTCAAGCCCACTCCCTCTCTCCCTCTCTCTCTCTCTCTCTCCCCTTCTCCCCCTTATGGCCTAAGGCTATGTTATTGAGTCGAGGAGCCAAATTGTTTCTCTTTTGTATTGCGAGACTCCATCCTGTCTGTGGGTCTCCAGCCCCCTAAACCACAGTTGGCAGCACAGTCAGCCTGTCTTGAGGAATGTGAGGGGCTTCTAATGGTTACACCCTCACTCACTGTGCTAGGAGCGAGATCACACACTGCTTTCCCCCCACTTTCCTCTTTATTTACACACACTAACATGCTCACAAACAAACATGTTGACCCACACAAACGTGCACGTTACCAGTGCTGTATGCACACACTCGGAAACACACTCAGGCAGGGACAGAGTCGCTCAGTCTATGAGCTGCAGATTATAGACCCTCCTGTTCTTTGAACAATAAGCCAGTGCCATTAAAGGGGTCACAGTGATAGTGGGACACCGCGCTCTCCCCTCTAATATCACAAGCCATAATCTGGGCCCAGACTGGTTGTCTGAAGTTCAGACTCCTTTTTTAGCTGACGGTAGCTAAATGTCATTGAGGTCAGTCGGAGCCGCAGTCCCTCCTCCAAAGTTTTACACAACAAATAATCACCTCAGCAAATGTTTTTTGTTTTTTTTTTGCAAAAAAATGCCTCGCGATGTCTAAATATGTCTGACTTGTTTATTGCGTGATTCAATTTGTCATTTGGACACTATTCTTGGTATCTCACATGTAAAAATAATCTCGTAAATGTTGTTCCCTTGAAAATTGAGTGACTTAAACAGTGATTAAGGCCTGTCTGGCTCTGTTTAGCCCCGTACCAGAAACCTGGCTAATGAATACCACTTGGCTACGGCTAGAACTCACAAATATCATCCTACTTTCCTTTGCATTTGATATTCCGCATGGGACTGTATTTCTCATGCTAACAACCATTGCTACATGCCCTAGCAATTCAAAGATCACACGCTAATGCCTACTTGTCCCCAATTACACCAAACACTGCTGGGCTCCACTGCTGCCCTTTGAAAAGGATCTGCTTTGTATTAAATATATTTACACTTGAAAAACATCTCGAGAGAAGGCGAAGGAGAGCTTGCCCTCCTCGACAGAAGGCAGCAGTGTGTAGAATACTAATCGGGCCCTCAGTGCGTTTGATGCTGCCGTTTGATGTTTTTCAAGGATCCATGCCGAGGCCAAACCCCAGAGAGAAAGATGGAGAGAGACAGACAGGAGAGACCAGCCTGCTGAGACTCTTTGGGGGTCTTTGGGCTCTGGCGGGGCTCAGAGAGAGTTTACATTCTCTTGCTGGGGATGGTTTTATTGTTTTGCCCAACTGCGTCAGACACATTAACATCTATTGTCTTTGCCTCTTGTGAAACGAAGGGGCATTTTTGGCCTGCTTTTTTTTTTTTATACCACCTTGTATAAAACTGTGGTCCAGAGCCTGACAGCAGGATAATAGTCAGGAATGTAGTCTGGCTGAAGTCGACTATTTAGCATTTAGGGAGCTTTGTAGACTGTATAGAGTACATAGGATTCTTTTACGCTCGAGATAAAGTTTGTCCACATGAAGAAATAAAGCACTAAGCTGCCAAAACAAACGCATCTCAATCTCCATTTAAGTAGCTCCTCTGGAGTGTTTGAACATATTCATCAGAAGATGGAGTTTGCCACTTGTTATGAAATTGTAGATGTTAAAATTTGTGTTTTCTTTGAGCACTCTAAGGACATTATTATCATCACTGTAGAAAGTTGAGGTACAAGGTTTAGTCTTGACCAATAAAACAGCAATAAACAGAAGAACATCACCTCAAGGTTCATTTAGTAGGCCTTTAAAGGCTGTTGATCATTTCAGATGATTATCATCTGCAGACAGTTAAGTTTTATCTATGATATCTATGCACTCATCTGTTTGTTCTGCTTTGCATGTGGTCTTTAAAGTAATAACTTTGTCGGTTTACTATACTGTAGAGCTGAAAAGATGCTTCTGCAGAGGTCAACATGTTCATGAACCAACACAGAGAAGGGCACTCTGGGTAACCGTCAAAGCGCATCGTCTGCACATCCCAAATCCCATCACTGTGTGATGAAAACCTACATGTCAAACAAGTTGATTGGGTTTATCCAACATCATATTTAGTAGCTTTCATATTTTTTTTTTTGTTCTTGAGTTTGGGCATACATTTCAGCATAGCGGTGCCACAAGTGATCTTCTAGCAAAGCAAAGAATAAAGAATTCCTCCTCAAAGCACTTCATCCTGTTATTGTCCCGTTCATTTACGTTGACAAATCCGAACTCTTTTCATGTTTGTTTCACAGATGTAGTGGTTTGTCGATGGGTTTGAATTGATTTTTTATTTCCTTCTCTTTACATTGTGGTTTGTTAAATGTGACAATGCTATGCAGAGGGCACATATGTTATATCCTCACTTCACACACAAGTATGTAAGAGAGTACACATGCAAATGTGTCTGAACAACTCTCGTGCATGTTTGCTTACGAGCCGCCCAGAAAAGAAGAATTCCAGTTTAATACCAATGTGTTTGATCAGGGAAACATAAGGAACCAATCAAACTGAGCTAAGCTTCATGCCAAGCTATGCACACACTATATTTTAGTCAGCCAGTCTTACATTTTGTTTAGGTTTTGATCTGAGTAAAACACAAATCCTTTGTCAGATTTGAAACTTTTTTATTCATGGCATTATTCATACATACAGTAGATTTATATATTTGTAAATATTTTATGGTGCCATTCAGATTCACCCACCAGTATACAATGAATTCCCATCCAAACTTTAATCTGCATTTGAATTTGACAGAGAGCTCAAGCTGATGAGATGGATGGCATTAACAAGCATATTAAATCATCCAAAGACAAAGAGGATGCCAAGCCCCTGGACAAGCCTGAACAGTAAGAGCTGAATGTGCCATCTGAACCAAATTTACTGCATGAGAGCTGCGTCATTAAACAGAGGCGTCACATTGACTGATTTTGTGCCTTTATCAGGTTTCTGTTCCAGTTGTCTCAAATCCCCAACTTCTCTGAACGAGTCTTCTGCATCCTGTTTCAGTCGACTTTCCACGAATGTATCACCTCACTCCTCCGCAAGGTAGACACCCTGCAGAGAGTGTGCAAGGTGAGCCACGCCAGCCTTCGTCTTCTCGTTTCATCCTCTCTTCTGTCACTCAGTTTAACCTTCATTTCTCCATCTCATTCCTGTTTGTGTGGTTTATTTGTGTGTATGTGTGTGTGGTGCATCAGACTCTCCAGGGTAGTGAGCGTGTATTGCAGGTGCTTGGCCTGGTACTTGCTTTTGGCAACTTCATGAACGGAGGTAATCGGTCTCGAGGGCAGGCCGACGGCTTCACCTTGGACATTCTGCCAAAACTGAAGGACGTTAAGAGCAGTGTGAGTCTGTGTGGTGCTGCAGGAATAAAAGCAAACATCAATCTCTCTAAGAGCAGACGCTTGAGTGGGTGCTATTCACAAGCAAACAGACTGGAAATGTGTGTATAACTTAAGCAACATAAGTTAAGGAGTCAGACCTATATAATTTGTGGTCAACCACAGAAGCTTAATTTTATTCTAAAAATGACATCACATTATGTTTGAAAATGATGACTCTAAATGTTGATTTCACACTTAAAACACATATATTTTATGTTTATATATAGTAATGACTATAAAAACGTATATGTATGTTTTTTTGACAAGAACTGAAAGTTTAAGGGTCAAATCTGAAAAAAACCCTAAACATGTTTGATAACCCACAAGTTTCTATTGAACAACAGCTAATGTTAGCATTCAACCGCTTTGTTTAATAGTGTTACATAATGCGATAGGGAAGGCATAAATTAATGCAGCATTCAGCATTTGCTCGTGCAACGCTTAGGGAGACCTCATAGGGAAATCACCGCCGTGTAAATATGGTCTCTGACTGCTGTGCAGATTTAGAGTAGAGGCCATTCTGTTTACTGTTCTTATTCAATATCATGATGGGCTCCGTGTGCCCTTGGCACTGCCATATAAGGACACAGTGGTTTGTGTTTTTGTAGTGGTGGACCGAGTAAGGTATCCATAAAGAACATCAAACTTTCCACCAACTCTGCGTTAACAGAGCCAGCCCAGCACAGTTGTGTTTTGTTATATGTACTTCTATTGTCGTGATTTATCCCCCCACTTCTTTGACCGCTGTCTCTATTTTTGTGTGCCTTGCACAAATTAAAACGCCCTGCTTCAAAATGATTAAATTAATAAATAAAGGGAGTACGGTTTATTTATTTGGATTTTTCCCCTTTCTCTCTTTCAGGATAACTCCCAGAGCCTCTTGTCCTACACTGTTGCTTACTATCTAAGGCACTTTGATGAGGTATGTTTTGGTTCCTGTTTATTTGAATCACTTTTCTGTTTTAGTCTGATTTGCTTAGAAATCCTTCCAGAGCTCTCTTTTCATCTCCTCTCTCGCCAGAGGATACCATGGCTTATCCTTTATCAAATTATTTATTTTCTCTTCCCTCATTTACGGCAGAAACAAATCTCTCTCCTCCTCTGGCCCTCTCCTCTAATTCTTTTTCTGTCTTTCACTCTTCATCTCCTGCTCTTGCTCTGCTTTGGTCTGGGTTCATTCAAACCTGCAGTCTGTTCACTGGCACAGCATCCAAAGCAGCACTCGTGTAAATAATTAGGTTCTCCAGATGAGATGAACTCAGTAGAGTGCTGCTTGCCAAAATCAACGTGCATGACATGGCTCTCGCACTCATAATGGCCTTGTAGTAACTCTGATGGAGAGAATTGTGGTGTGCTTTCTGCACCAAGCTTAATGGTCATTATCTGCTGTAGTTTCAGCCATATCTTCTCTGGGATGTTTGGACTGCAGATAAGTACATGTAGGTCTCTGAAGACATTTATTTCAATCTTGCCTGGTGTGTGCCGTATATACTAGAGAGGCCCTCTCCCATTTGAAGAAGATTGACTTTGACATTTGTGTGTGTGCGTTTTTGTGCATGAACGTGTGTTGTGCTTTACCAGGATGCTGGCAGAGAGACGTGTGTCTACCCTCTGCCTGAGCCCCAGGACCTTTTCCTGGCCTCCCAGATGAAGTTTGAGGACTTTCAAAAAGATCTGCGCAAGCTGAGGAAAGACCTTAATGGTATGGTCTTCAACCTACTATTAAAAACCCCTGAGAAGTATGTTTACAGCAAACATTACAGATACTAAACTTGGCAATGTCATATAGAGCAAATAACAGCAGGTGTCATATCACGTTTCCAATGCATTCACACTGAAATGTACGCATTTATAAACTCTTCAAAAAATCAATGCACAAATCTCTAAACAAGATGAAAACCAATTTTCCAAACTTTACCAGCTATGGTCATGTGTGGATTGTAGAGGCGGGTCAGCAGAGAGATTGCATCTGTTTGTCATACAGACGAACTAACCAGAAGCAGATGTGACTTGTCAGATGTAGACTCCTGTTGGACCCGGTGTGCCTTTGCTGTCCTCATGAAATAGAGATCAAAATATAGACAGGGCAAGGTCAGGCAACTTTCACTACCTGTGTACACTGTCAAAGGTTCATCTGCTCTGTGCTGAAGTGGAAGAGGCTCTTCTTCAGCTCTGATTCGCCTCCAACACACAACAATGAGACTGTTTTGAAGAGAATTTCAAAATAATCCTGTTTGTCTTGGAGCATGTTGTCTGAGACCATTTTGCCCACGAGGGGGGGGGGTTCCAATTACGATTAATGCATGGATAATTTTGTAAAGCTCTGAGACTACTTAGTTTACTATTTTTTTATTTGTTTAATCATCAGATGTTCAGTTTGTTCCAAAATCTATACACAGGATAAATCTACATCTTACCATGGCTGTAGTAGTAATTATATTATAATAACTTTATTTATAAAGCATCATCAAAGAAGCACACACTGTGCTATACTTCTACTAACAAGCTTGTATCTTATAAACATATTATTAGGTTAAAAACCTTGGTCTACACTAACCATCAATTTTAAGGGAAAAAAACAACATTTTTCACAAGCCAATTTTAATTGGTCGCAATTATACAATCCTTCCATTAAAGTCAAAACAATAAACCAGAGTATTATTACATGTTGAGACTTCATATGTTGCATTTTTATATAAAAGTAAACATATAAAACAGGCTTATAAAAAATAGAAATAAAATTAAAACCGCAAAATGAATGTTATGTCATTGCATATCAAAACCTCGGAAAACACTGAGGAAAATTGGATTTTGCTTGTCACGCCAAACTGATTGGTTGAGTGCAAAGAGTCCTAATGAAGGAGATTGTTGGAAAAAAAAAAAAACTCCCCTCCATTACTCTGCCTCAAGTCACTCAGCAGTCAGAACGCTGTCCAAGGACTCAAGTGCCTTCAGGTGGTAAAAACCTACTGTGTGTTTTTTTGCAAACATGTGCATGCACAAGTGTGAGTATGTATGTGTGAGTTTGTGTGCTTGCAGCTCTATTGACAATTCCCTAAACCTGGTCTGTTCTCTATCATATTTTATGTATCTTTTCTGCTAAACCAATCAGGTGCATGATCTGTGTTGCCAAATATTGTTTTTCCTCTCACATGATGATTCTTTAGGCTGTTCATTATTTGCAATTCATAAAGATGGAGTTGCTTGCAGAGGAAATGGACTTGCATCTGTTTCGACCCTTGTGGCAGTGGCACATGCTGGCCGTACATAAATACATCATCACATGGTGTACCTGCAGACCTCTTCATTACCTAGCCGGCCCTGCTGAGTGCTCTAGCAGACATGGGCTTCGATGACAGTTCCCAGGAGGGGGTCCGATAGGTAGGCGGCGCTGAAATGGCCTTGGCTGGCCTGAAGGACATCAGCAAGCAACACAGTGGAGAGAGCTTGCTGTGTACCTTTTTTGGGGGGGGTTTCAGGCACCATATGGTCTATGAATTACCTCTTGCCCAGTCCCGACCTCTACGTTCCCTTCAGCGTCTCATGGCCTCTGCACCTCTAAGGCCTTGAGCTAAGTTTGTGTATCCGTTATGGTTGCCGATGGAGCGTGACGATAAGGTTCTCTCGGGATTGAAGCGCAGGCCTTCCTGGTTCCTGGGGATGCCTTATTAGTCATTATGGGTCATTATTTCTTCGCTGACACTTATTCAGCAGATATTTATCGAAGTTCAGAATTTAATGCTGAGACTTTCTTCTTTAATTATGATCATCTCTTGTTTTTTCAGCATGCTCAGCAGAGACGGAGAAAGTTTGCAAGTTGTCCTCTGAAGAGAACCTGCAACCCTTCAAGGACAAGATGGAAGAATTTCTTTGCCAAGGTGAGTCTGTTTTTCCAAATCAGTGGAAACTGATGATTGATAAGACTTTAATTACTCTTGTTAAAAAATAAATCTGGTGAGATTCTACATTTATCTTCTTGTCATCAAAACCTAAGAAACAAGATTAACAACGAACTTATCCTACAAACAAGTAATGTCTTTTTCAGCCAAGACCTGATTTAATTATCGCTCTGTTTCCCGAAAAGTGTTGAAACTCATCAGTGAGCAGCTCTGTTGTATGTCATGTTGATTACCCTGAATAACTACTTATTTCACAAAATCCACAGCTGAAAAGAATCCCCAATAAAAACACTCTTCACTCCTTTTTGAGCGCAGTTAAATAAAAACAACATTGTGCACTTGTTTTTTTTAAACCAAATCAATCACCAAAAAAAAGCCCAAGAGTCTGTGCTTAGCAGAATCAACTGATACCTTTTCATCTGATACCTGACAGCTCTGGTTGATGAGTCAATCAATTATTGCAACCTTTAAAAAAAAAAAAAAAGATTAATGTGTTCAGGAAATTGGCTCCGTACTTTGGACCGGATAGGAATGATTGGACAAATGTATTTTAGTGACTGAATTTTGTTCTTTAACAAAAAGAAAAACACAGAATATTGCCAGTCTTTTTATATAAAGAAGTGTGTGTGGGCTTTCTGTGTCACCATTAAGACAATAGAGGCAAATAATGTATCCCTTTTCCGTCAAAAAGTGTTCTGCACTGATGTAATTTTGGTACATCTCAGATAAAAAAAGCATTCGTGGTGTAATAGTTATTATGGGGCGACTCTTCAATCAGAAGAATTCAGGTCCCCTCCGTCTGCAGTCATATTTCCAAATCTGGATGTTTCATGCGGTTTTCTGGTTTGATATACAGTACACACACCAGGGTTCACTCAGTGTCGTTGCCATAGGGATGTCTGTTTACTCCAGGGTGTATTGAATAACTCACAGCCATTGTTCCAAGTCTGCCTATCTACTTTGACAGATTATGACTGCGCTTGGTAGCCGGGTCTTTCATCATGATCTCTACGTGTTTAGACTATTTTTTCTTGCTCTGCCTCGAAGGAAGATTCAGGATGGCCGAAGATGAACCTGTCAAGCAGCTTTTTAAATTGAGTGCGGAGAACGAAACCGTATGCCCGAGAGGCTGAAATAAAACGGACTTGTTCGGCACCTGATCCTTTTCACTTGGTACTTTTGACGTCATGACTATTTTTTTAATCATGTATTTGAACTTTTTTCCTAGTGTTAATGACTTTTCCTCAGTTCCTGTCTTCCTTTATTTTTCCAGTCTCTGTCTGCCGTCCCAGTCTAATAACAAGGTTTCCCTTTTTTTTCTGTTAGTGGAATGACAGAGTGATTAGAGGCACGTCTCTGCCTTCTTGACCTCCTCTCTGCTTCTGACACTCCTTTACTCCTATTAGAAAATCAAATAAACCTCACAGTGAGGTTTCTTCTAAGAGGGCCGTTAAAACAATGATGAATTGACTGTAAATAAATGATGAGAGCTTCGTTTTCTATTGCTCTTTCGTTCCAACAAGACCAGAGTCTACAGCAATGCTAGCAGCTCTGTGTGGCTCAGTGCTCAGCAGTGCTTTGAATGCTAAAGTGAGCATGCTAACGTGCTCACAAAAATGCTAATACGCTGATGTAAGGCAGGTTAAATGATTTCCATGTTCACCAGCTTAGCATGTTAGCATGCTACAATTTGCCAGTTAGGTCAAACACAAATAACATCTGAGGCTGATGGGGAAGTTAGTACCTTTTCAGGTGTGTGGTTAAAAAGAAGAACAACTGTTGGACAAATTAAATTTGACAAAATGATGGATGAAAATCTGAGGTTCATCTTGCGGGGAATAGAAAGATTTGGGGCATGTTTTATCACTATCCACCAAATAGTTGTTGAGAAACTTCACTCAATACCACATATGTCAACCTCATGGCAGCACAAGTCAAATATTTTGTGCCAATCCATCAAGTTTTTGAGATGTTTTCCTTAAGTGAAAACTTTGGCCTGCTGGAGATGCTAAATAAAAGTCAAGGGATCACCAAAGTCATGGATAAATGAACCAAATTTCATGGCAATTCACCCAGAAACTGCTGAGATGTTTTAATCTGGACGAAGAGGTCAACCAACTGAGCATCACTGTCATTCCTAATGCCATGCAGCTGGCAGGGTTAAAAATCTCCTGGACACCCTGAGAGCAACCTTAAGACAGGAAAAAAATTTAAGTATGCTAATAGCTACTGCCCCTTTTTTTGTTCTGGATACTGTTATGGCAAAATCAACCAAAAAGGAGACGTGTTTGTCTGTCTTGTCCACCAGATGTCATACCATCATGCTTTTTTCTCCATAATCTGACATCTACAGTAAAACAATATTGGGATATTTTGGTCCACTTCAAAGGTGTAAGACTCCGTTTGCTATGCTTGTTTTAACATTACAAGCCAAATGTCTTTCTTTATGAAGCATTGGCTTTGACCCTTGCTACATTCACTTGACTGTGACCAATCTTTCTGAAGGACCTGGCTCACAGGCCTCTCTTCCAACTGCTTTTGTATTCAGATGAGAGTATAATATATAGCATATGTTCTTCCGTGGGTAATGCTTACTGTCTATTTTAAAGGAAGTCTGCAGATGAAAGCATCTCTCCCATTTCCACCTCTCCCCCTCTCTCCTCTCCTCGCTTTTCCTTTCTCTCTCTCTCTCCGTGTGTTTGAGAGAAATATGGGAGCTTTCTCTTTGATGCAAATGACGAGGTTTTTCCTTTGAGAGCAGAATGTAAGCACCATAACATGGACATGTGACTCAGAAGGCTCCAGACGGGATTCTTGGGGTTCCTCCACTGCGGCGGTGAAAAAAAAAAAGAACAACAGCCAAATGTCTTATTTTTGTTATTTCTGTAATTTCTAAAAAGCCCGGGGTTAAACTGTTTCTGGCTCCACAGTTTAAACCGCTTTTGTTTATTTTCTGACCATGAAACTAACCACAGAATAACAGTGGGAGCGGACTTGTTGGAGCTTGGCTGTTTGGTCTAGCTCGATTTTCCCCGCTCGCTTCACAAATTCTCATGCATGCAGGCCTTTGATGGAGTCACTGTGACTAGCAAAAGAGCACTGGCCATGTGATAATCTGTTTCTGATGGACATGAAGATTAGGGAGACTGATGTCAAGCTCCCCTTTCGTTTTCTAGCAACTAATACTTTGTTTCTTAGGTTGTCAAATCATGTAGGCAGATTTGGTTAAAATCAAAATTATACTATAATTTTTCATGTTTATGTATGCCGCATTACGGGAAAATCACATATTAAACAGACATATTGATCTTTATCATGTTAAACCACATAATGTGATACAGAACTGACATCTTTTAATAATATTCTTCGAAATGTTTTCTTCTTCCATTTTGTTGTAAATTACAATGTTTATCAGTTTAATCACTGTGTCCCACACAACCGCAATGTCTTCTTATCACCACAGTAATATAACTAGGAGACAAATGATCATATTGAAGTCATATTGAAATGTTAAGCATCAGGAAAGAGTTAGTTTGTCAGTGTTTCTGAAAGAATATTTCACACCACTCACAGCAGAAGCTATAATAAGAGGTACATACATCTTTGCAGAGTATATTCCTGATGAACGAATGTAGCATATCTTTATAGATTTATTTATATTATTCATCAGTTTGTCATTATTTATCAATGAGCTTTCAGCGGGAGCGACAAAGTTTTAAGCTACAGAGTGATTTAGCATCGTGAGAGGATAAAAATAGTGCTGGTCTCAGCGGGTTTGTCTGAAATCTGTAAAAGTGGCTCTGGCTTCAATTACACGTTAGCAACCAGATATTCCCGGGATAAGAGCAGAACACAGATTTGTGCCAGGAAAGACTCTCTGTCCCATCTACTGTCATGTCTGTCTCGGAGAGCCATGAGGAGGCCACAGGTCGTTTCTGATTTGACAGTTTGAGGCAGCAGCAGCTTACAGATAATTGGCCTTGAGGGGGGACGGAGAAGCTGTCTGGGGTAAAATTTGTCACACAGCAGCACAGTGAAGATATAGAGATACAAGAAAAGAAAAAAAAAGCAGCTGGATTGACTGGAAAAATCAGCCCCTGGATCCGAAATTCGATAAGCAGTGACCTGCAGCATTTTCCTGACTGAGACCGTCACATCTCACTGCTGTTCTCTTATATCATAATTTGAAACACAGTTAAAAGGATCCTGTGGCCCGCCGAGATAAATGATGCGGCCTGCTGGAAATATCTCCTAATGTGTACCACGGTGTCCAACTCTCTCCGTTTTCTTACCCTCTTACTGTCTCTCTTTTACTCCCTCACACCTCTCACACAGTCATCCATCTCCATTTGATGTAAACCTGCACAAAGAAGCACTTGTCCTGCGAGCTGCAGTGCTCATTTGTCAGTTGTGCAACAAGCAAACTGTCCGACACTTAATAACCTGGTGGCACAGCACCGACCTTGAGGATGAGTGTTGATCCTAAGTAATGGTGACACGTGGAATCCTTCCTGATATAAAACTTGCATTGTAGGTGAAAGATGTATTTTCTGATGGAACAGGAAATCCTGTATCAATGCTAATCCTAATCTAATCCTGTATTTACTTATGCCTTTCCTTTGCAGCCAAAACCGAACTGGAAACGCAGGAGAAGCAGTTGGCAGACACTCAGAAGATGTAAGAGCTTTCTTTATCTGAGACAATTTTTCCAGCAGCGTCTTCACCTGCAGAACACACAACAGTCACTTCCCTCTCACTTCATGTGGTCCTTTTTTTTTTTTTTTGAAACGTCAAAACAGTAATCACAGATCACAGAATTTGGAAGTAAAGGCGTCACAGGACAATGTGATCCAATACAGTTTGAAGTGTTATATTCTCACCGTGGTGAAGAAATATAATCTCGCTGCTTTGTCAATATTTAGGACTCCTGGTTCCTTCAGTTACATGCAGGCCATCATGCCAGGCCTTCAGCAGACGGGAGGCCCCCTGTGCGGTGTCTGTGTTGTTTATCTAAGCGGAGCGAGAGTAGACAGCCTTGGCTCCAGGCTTCTGTTACTGCTGGCTAGGAATGTGTTCCTATAGCACACTCCAAACAAAGAGACCCCAACCTGTCCACTGTATTGATCCACTGCAAATGGCCGCCACATTTAACACTTCAACATATGTCATCCCCATGCCATATGCATGCTTTACTTTTTCGCTGGATCTGCCTTTGTCTCCAAGTCAGACATCTTTTTTTTTTCTCCCTCTGTTCTTTCCTCACTATGGCTTACATGTAGTGAACAGTATGTGCCTGTATATGTACAAAACTTACATAAAGGCTTAAGGAGAAGAGTGACAAAGCTAAACATTGAGTATGAGTAGTATAAGAGTTTGATTTAGTCCTGCAAGTAAATCTGTCAGAAAAACAGGATTGACTACGCGGTTTTAGTGGCAGTAATTCTGTTTTGTGCCCACTGTTCTTCTCTGAAATGCACAGTCATTATCGGTTTGGGTTTTTTTTTTAAATGTTGCTCTTATATTAAATCTCTAAAAAAGCATATTATTTCAAAGATTAACTTTCATATTTTGCATTTTTGCGTAGCATGGCCAGGTTTCACAACAACCAGTGTAGGTTTCTGTAATCTCATGTTGTAATAGTTTGGTCTCCAAGTAATGTTTTTCTTCTCTGTCCTCAGCTTCTTGGAGTTGAGCGGATCCTTCTCGGTTAAACCCAAAGCGGGCGAGAAAGAGGTCTCTCCCAACACGTTTTTCTCCATTTGGCATGAGTTTTCCACTGATTTCAAAGAACAGTGGAAAAAGCATAACAAGCTGATGTTACAGGAACGGTGAGAACACGATGAGAAGACAAATTTCCTCTTAAAAATTGTGACTTTTGTACTTGACTCAGACTCCAACTTCTAACAGTACACTTGAACCTATTTTCCTGAAATCAAAAACTGCTGAGATGTGAGGGTCCTTTTCTTCATTCTGTGTGTGTTTGGGAAGAGTACGCCACTTTCTGACTTTTAAAATGTCATTACAGATACACCAATGTTCCTACATTAGAATTTTCCCCAAGCATAAGTTCCCAAACCATTAATAACTTTCAGTACATCTCGTGTTCACCAAAGATCCTATCAGATTCATTCAAATTCATGAAGGGAAAAGAGGTGAAATGACCCATACCTTTGTCCTCACCCCAGTAATGAAAAGAACACATGCAGCATCCAGTTAGCTTCCAGTGGTTTGATGAATATAAAGATACTGTTTCGTATGTCAACAAAAAGCAAATTGGTCCATTATGTCAAATGAAGATCGGGCTGTGATATGTATTTGTAAGAGAAGTGAAATGTCACAAGCCTTGCTTGGTCAGTAGGAAAGAATAGAAACAAATTTGAAAACATTAACCCTCTGCCCTTCGCCATCGGCAATCATTCCAGTTCTCTCTATGCTGGTTTTCCTCCAGTGGAACTCAGAGATATGAATCCTCACCTGCGCTGCGTGGACATGCAAGCCTGTAGCACAGGAACACACCACAGCCACTTAATGAGCGGAGGCAGGATGCATGTCTGCTGGTATAAATTGTTTAACTCGCTGATCATTTCTTTCTTTTGAAAGCACAAATGAATAGTGACACTTCTGGCTCTCTGCATGCAGTAGTAAACCCGTGTGAGTCATTTCAAAGTAGGAGGACTGGAACTATGACAGACCGAGGTCACTGTGTCCAAATACCACATGACCAAAGACTGGATGGTCCAAGTTGGAATTTTTTGTACCATATCCCTTTATTATGGTGAAACAGTGAATTTCGGCAATGTGAATGAGTGTGTCTCCATTGGATGACTGATGGTTATTACTTGTCTTTTTTTTTCAGGGTTAAAATGGCTGAAGAATGCTTCAAACAGGCCAGGGAGAAGGCTTCCTACAATGTGAAACCAAAACATGCAACTGGAATAGTATGTATTTTAACTCTTCTTACCACAGTTACTGTATCATATCATTTGTTCTTTTTATTTGTGAAGACCTTGTTCCTAAAAAACACTTGTCAGGGTTGTTGAAGAAACACTCCTGCCTCTGGAGGTGAGTGCCAGCGCTGCCAGCTGTAAATAACTCAGACCCTGTTTTTTTTTTTTATTCCACAGAAAGCAAAGCTGGGTCACAAGATCTGAAGCAGAGAATGGAAAATTATCATCGCCAAGTCCGTTGCACAAGCACTGTTTGTACAATCTGAACATGACTCATCAGTCATTTTTACAACATTTGCATACAACATTTGCTTCCAGTATTTGTTTTCAGTTGATTTAAACCTGTTGTTTATTGTGAGTTGGTTCAAAGTGGCCATTATACTGTTTAAAAGTGGAATGAAAAATCACGTTCTCAGCCACCCTTTGATAGCACTTGCATTAT
Organism: Acanthurus leucopareius; assembly: GCA_029814765.1. Lineage (NCBI taxonomy): Eukaryota > Metazoa > Chordata > Actinopteri > Acanthuriformes > Acanthuridae > Acanthurus > Acanthurus leucopareius. The sequence goes on along the minus strand of JAQMCX010000003.1, from coordinate 17,362,515 downwards.
TAAATGAAATATTGCTACCAAAAGACATTCTTAAGCCGAGATGATTAATGCAATTGAATTATTTGCCAGAAAATGCTCGCTGGAGTCTGAAATATGTAGCAACATTATATCTAAGCTTTCTCAGTATTTTGTAAGCCATATGTAGCCTGTTTTGGGTTTTTGTGCAGTTCTTCCAGCCTAGTTTATCAGGACGGCATGAACACTGACTCTTTATACCTTCCTTTATGGTGAAAAGCACATAACTTTATAATAAGTCAATATGTTCTATATGAATAACTTGTCAGATAGAAAGTGCCTTATCACTCAGTGGTCAAATGAGTGCCGCAAAACGAAGCTTATTTCTGAGACATATCATATGTAATTTAATGTTACATGTAAAAAAAAAACAAAAATCATTTTCTCTTTAGCTTAAACATGTTTAGATTGACTTTTTCAATAGTTTCATTGTTAGTCTTAGAACCTAATGGTACATACAGATAATCCTTATTATGGTCCTGTGTTTTTTTTTATCCGAAAGACCATACATACCTTCAGCAGACAGTGTGATCTAATTTAGATTCAGTGTAGTTTTATTCAGCTGTATTGTCAATTTGCTTTTATGTTTTCAGCAGAATCCATGCAGTTAATTTGGTCTTTCCTGTATGTGAGTGTGTGAACTCCCATATGTTAACGGAGCAAAAGATTCATATTATGTAATGTTTTTGTGCAATACCAACAGTATGTTTTGATTGAAAACCCTTAAAAATGAAAAAAATATATATATTTATTGAATAAAAGAAATGATGTACATTCTTAATAGAAACTATGCTGCTGATGATTGTTTTCTGTTTCTCATTTGTGCAAAAAAGTGGTATTGAGTGGTACAGAACTACAGTTGTTTTATATGAAATAGATTTAATATACTTTTTACATACATACATACACACATACATAAAATATATACTGTATATATTGCATTGCACATGCTGCAGTATGGATTTCCTACTGGCTAGTATATTTGTGTCAAATGTGGTCTACAGTACACAGCCAGGCTGGAGTCCAAGCAGGTGGACACCACTGCTCATTACTGTGTTGCTTCATGTTTCTTGAAATCGTTTCCAGGCATCAACTCGAGTATAATTTTGGAACATCGTAGACCTTAAGGAAAAGATACAAGATGACAGATACAAAACTATAACACTGTCAGTTCCTTCTCCTACTAATAAAAAACCCTGCTGGCAAACTGAAATTATTGTAAATCCACCTGACCAAAAAACATGTCACATTGCAGAAATTTTTGAAAGGGGTCACACTATTTCTACAGTTTAGCATCTTTCAGGAACTGACTTATCAGCAGTGTCCATATTTTTTGTGATTTAAGAAACTCTGAGGCACTATCTTGACTCCTTTATCACAAAAGAAGCTAAGAACAAAAGTACAAATAGCCAGGTAGATAAGAACTTTTAGAAATAACAGGAGAAAAAAAAACTTGTTGAATCTTGGCTGCTTCATCATCAGTGTCTCTTGGAGCAGCCGCTTGAATCAGTTTCAACAGCATCAGCTTGCCAACATGGCTGTTAGTCTCTCATTATATCAATGTTGAGCCTTAATGATACCAGTCGAGTTTATTGTGGGACAAGCCATTATTTGCACAACATGAGGCAGTATAGTTCAACTGGTTGCCTGTCCTTGTTAGGCCAAATTTGTCCATTTCTGTCTTTGAGATTGCTCATGTCATTTCAAAGACCTTGTAAGTCACAGTCCTTCACAGTTTTCCATGGCTGCCCACGTCCACAGACATGCAGCGACACTGTTTGACCCTCTGCACCTTACGGTGTCTGAAAGGGGGCTGCAGGTCTGGACAGTCTAGCTGCACTGTGAGCTGTGTGATGCGGTGTGGCCTGCAAAAGGAGCAAGACTGAAATGGCTCTTGGACCTTGTTGTGGCTTTTCCTTCCAGAGCCTGAGGCTTGGCCTCGATTCTGGCCCTGACCCGAGCTGGGGCCCATATGGCGTGGGATGTAGAAGGAATTACACTGGCCATAGCAAAAACGGTTGACCACAGTGCGGCTGCGGCAGCCCTCCTCACTGATTGTTTGACGGAGGGGTTGAGTTTTGCACCAGTCTCTGCGGAGGTAGCGCCGCTCTGTCACCACCAAGGCCTCCCGGCTGGAGGATAGCACCTCAGGTTTCTGCTGCAATAGCCGGTGGTGACGCTCTGAGGAAAGGTTCCCTTTGGTCTTGTGTGGGGATGGGATCGATCCCTGAGGCCGAGGTTTTTTAGTCTCTGCAGTGATGCAGAGAACACCAGCCAGTATGACTGGAATAGTTATTCTCCACAGCATTCTGTAAAACAGAGACATACACATCACTGTACATTTTATTTATACACAGAAAAGATGGTTTCTGAGGGTAAAACATCTGTTATCGCACGAAAACAGTCTCAAAATTACTAACAGTGACGCTGTTGTAACACTAATTCAGGCAGCATGTGATGATGCATGCATAACAGCCTGCAATCCCTAACATGATATCAATTTTACCAATCATGTGTTCGATTGTGTTAAGGCGCAGTCATGTTAAATCACCTTCACAGCCTGGCCTTCCAGGCATCACTGAGGAAATGAATCCATCACCAGGGCCCCCATTTGTCAGCATCTCTGTGTCATTACTTCTATTTGCTTTCCTCTCAGCTACGCAACTCTTCCAAAAATAAACAAAACCCTGCCATCAAAGGATACACTTAAACACCCATAACGAGAAGGGGAAGTTGATTTTATTGGTCCCGTCGCCGGGTAAAATAATTAGGGCTTTGCTTACTTTAGTCATGAACTATGCCGCAGATATGTAAACAGGCATTAGAGAGGCCCATCTGCATGTTATTAGGGGAAGAGTTGGGGAGCGCTACAGTACCCTTTGGGAGTCCACTCTTCTGCTCTTTGGTGATACACTATGGAGCGAACTGAACTGAGAATGACCCACAGTGTCCATAAGAACCATAGCGTCCCCCCCCTATCATGCTAGCACAAGGAAGACGGTATGATCCAGAGAAATGATTTTTATTCTGGATGGAGTCTCCGACCGTGTGCATGCTGTCAGCGTTTGCGCCAGCACATTTTTGACCATCACTCAAGCATCTTTTCAGCAGATGTTGCTCTTGACAAGCGTTGCATGACATCAAGTCAGAAATTCTGACAGAGAACCAAACTGCCTGAAGGCCATCGGCTGCTCCTATTCACAGACTCTTCTTTGCTGTGCAAATTTGTATGTTCTCTTTCTTTCTTTTCTGGACCTGCAACTCACTGACATGGAACAAATTACTTTATCGTAATCCACTCTGGTTTTTGCCCCCTTTTTTCTGCCCTTGACCCCGAGGTCATGGCAGCCCAGTCCGAACTACACAAGCACTCAGGTCTGTATATCGCTATCCCAGCAGCACTTGCTGTAAGCTAGACAGCAGCTGTTTGTCCATCCAGCAGAGACGTAGTTTGACTTCTAACCAGACGTTTTCTATGTAACACTGGGAGATATGTCGGAAACAAAAGTCGCTTTGTTGTGCAAGTCTGATCTGATGAATCTGTAATTGTTGCTTGTTTTCTTCATTAAGAAATCAAACCTGCAGAGGAGGGAAGTTACTGTGGATTTCATGCACACTCTTACAGTCAAACCTTTGTTTTAACATGAGACATTTTATACCCAGACAACAAATTTATTTTAAAAATCAACTTTTAATGAGAGAACAGGAAAAACAATTTTTGAGTTTCATAGCCTCATTATATAATTCTTCAAATATCCTCATCAGGATGGAAACTACATCTCAGATCTGCGTTTCCTCTGTAGGCACGCATTTTTGCCTGCGCAGACACAAGCCAGCACACGCCCACACACACCCATCATAAGGTTAGAATAACTAAACCAAAGACTCCCGCTGGGTCCTTCCACCACCTACTGCATCGGGGAGTCATGACCCCACTCCATCTTCCAGTGATCTACCTTCCATGTACGACACTGTCTCATTTGTCTTCAGCTGCTCTGTCTCATTCCTGCTGACTGTGTATTTAAATGCATGAACCCCTGGTCAGAGGAACAGGCTCTTTTTCTGTATGTAGCCTCTTGTTCTCTGTTTTCCCTATTCTCCTGCTATCCGTCGCTTAAAGAAGCACTCTTTGACTCCTGTGAGCTACAGTCTGCAAAGCCGCGGGGACTTTTGAGGGATGACCTGACTGACTGTGTACATAGGGCATGACGGATGGCCTATACAGTCAGCAGCCGCGCTCCCTCTCTACTCCAGAACTCAGCCTAAGTATGATAGTGCCGGTCCTGCTAAGCTATCCTCATCAATCTCAGCTGCAGGACAAATTGCGGTCTTGGGGTAGGGATTCAGGGGCTTTGGGGGGGAGCCCTGAGGTGGATGAGGTTGGGAGGTAAAAGGAAAGGGGCTGAAAGGATGGTGGGGTTTGCGACGGATGACCAACTGAGAACCAAAACCAGCTCTGCTTGGGCTTCATGTACAGTATATGCCCTCCTCCCACAGATGTATATCTCTCCACAAGCTATTTGTCTCTCTGCTTCTCTCTCTCTCTCTCTCTCTCTCTCTCCTTAGCTGTATCTCTCTGTCACTCTATCTGTCTGTCTCTCCTTGACGCACAGCACTAATCATCACAGCGTCCCGGAGACGGAAGGAGACTGTGGTTTTGTGTGTTAATGCTGAGACAGAACCAAACCGGACCTCTCTGTCTGCTAAACGCTAATATTGTCCACAAACACAGCTTTATGTTTTACAAGAACCGCAAATACTTGGGGGACATGCTTCAATGAACTGTGGCAGACCTTGGTTCCCAAAATTCAGACCTCTAATGAAGTTACAAATACCAGAAACAAATACCAGAGAGACTGCTGAGCTACACACAAGTCTTTTGAAAACAACTATTATCATCAGTGGGAACTTGTTATGTTTTGTTTTTCAGTATGGCATTTTAATACCACGGTAATGTTTTCTGTCTGGATAACAATGGGTCTCTTTTTTTCTGTTCTCAAAGTGAAATGGAAAACACTTAGCCATGAAAATCCAGTCTATCTGCTAAATATTTTAATATTTCTGATATCCAGTTGTTCAAATAATTGAAAAAAAAAGAGCCACGAATCCTTTCAAGACTTTCAAAATTAGTACACACAGATGTACTTCCACTAAACCATGTGAAACATCTTCCCAGCATGCCTTCAAAGGCAGGTTAAAACAAACAAAACCTGATGCCTCAATTATTGGTGCGTCAGAAAGTCTCACACACAGACTGGTAAGTGCAGTTAATTACAGTAGAACTGCATTTAATTCACCGTGCAGCTCAAACCTCAATCACACACATGCACACACATGCACGCACACACAACACCGGTACGTGACCACACGCACAAACACACACACACACACACACACACACACACACACACACACACACACACACACACACACACACACAC
>JAQMCX010000003.1:17340156-17356959 GCA_029814765.1 Acanthurus leucopareius | reverse complement strand
ACACATTCACACACATGCACTCACACACAACACCGGTACGTGACCACACTCACAAACACACACACACACACACACACACACACACACACACACACACACACACACACACACACACACACAGCAGACTTGCAACACACATACACAGGATATAAAGGGAGAGGGAAAGAGAGGTAAATGAAATGTTTTCACTCGGAGCCAATTACACAAAGAGGAACCATGTCATTATCTGCATTTGCGGATTCTATTTTCCCAAACTGCGCCGGGCTGTTGGCTCATTAACAGTTGGGGTGGGGGGCTGGTGGGGTTTGAGGTCCTTTTGGGTGCTTTTCTGTGTAAATGTGTCTAATGCCAACATTGCCATTTGTCACCACAATCCATCTTGATAATGACTAGCAGCCCATATATAATGCTTTCCAAGCTAAGTACTGGCAAGAATGTAAGACAACCTCCTTTCGCCTCAGCAACATTATGTGCTTTAGTGGAGGATGAGGGGCAATTAGAGATGCTATGATAGTGCAGCGTTTCTCATTTCAGATCGGGATGGCACTTATTTGCTGCAGTGATTAACACCACCTTCCATTTGCACTCTCAGTGGAACTTTGTTTAATCACGTAACATACAATTTTCCCCTCAAGTAACTTTAGGGTTTCTAAAATGACCTTATTTCACCCTGTCTGACAGTGTCACATTTCTATTTTTTCACCAGCTCGTTCCAGATCTTTAGTAAAGCTATAATACTTTTAAGAGTGAAATATCCCAGGATTCAGTGGGTTTTAAGACTTTACCATCCCATCAAATATAATTTGTCTTTAATGCCATTTTAGATACATTTGGTGTCTGTGGAAACTTAAGAATCTCCATTAAAATTTTGAAATTGAGTTCTGTGGTTTGAACTATTTTTGGCTGCTCAGCATGAGTTTGCAAAGACTGGCAAAGCAGCAGGCCTCTATGTGCTAAGAGGTTTAAAAGTTGTCCTTTTAAGCCATATTTTGCTCATGAGTGAGGCAAATGTTCTGTTGGTTACAAAAAAATGTTGATTTTTTTTTGTAGGAAAAATCACCACAAATGGCCAAAATGTTCTGCCATTTTAATCTGCTTTCCTCAGTGATTTCTCGGTACCTGTTCATGTTTAAAGCTCACCGGTTAAGAATGTTTAAGGCTTCCATCAAATACCAGTTTTACTATCTTTAGAGGCTTACAATGAAGTGTTTTCTGTTACTAAAGAAACTGTAATGTGTCTGCACGCTAAATCCTCTTTGACATCAGAGCAGACTGTACAAGGTGGTGCAGTCGCCAGAGCTGTAAGAAGGATCAGAAGGCAAACTCCCTACCATTCACTGCACGCATACTGATGAAACACACACACACACACACACATGTTCACACACCACTCTGGAAACACATCAGCATGCACATGACTACACACAATAGATTTATAGACACAAAAGTGAACAGACACACATACACACAGAGATATACACCTGTATATATGAACATGAGGGAAAAGAATAGAGATTATTTTGTACACACAGAAAACAGGTTCATTATGTACAGAAACACCATTATCTGTCATTCTGCCTTTTTGCATTGTCGCTGGAAAAAGAACCGTAAACTGACGTCTAATCTCACAGTACAACATACTGTCATCACTCACTAATTCTCTCACTCACAACACTAATTCCCTGAAACCTCCAGCCACTAATTATAGTCATTTAATCGACATGATTATCCAGAACACCTTGCAGTACCTTGAAGGCGTATATTTTTTACTATGGGTGGCCCCAGTGGGAATCAAACCCTCAGTGCTGGCATGAATACTAAGTACAGCTACTGCTGGTCGAATTACATGGTTCCGAGCTTAGTCACTCAGAGACTCACTGAGTCACCAAGTGTCACTGTCTTAGTCAGTCTTTTGTTGCCCACTTTTTCAAAGCCTTCACATTGGATATGTCTATCAAGCACTCAGCCAGCTACTTTTTTCTCAAAAATCAAATTGGTATGTGATATTTTTCCGCACTTATGCTACACAGAATTTCCATCTTCAAAGCATGTATGCTTGTTCTGATATGTTGTTGAAAATTAAATGATAGTCAATACAGTGGAGCAATTTTTTATGAACATGTATCATCTTTGCATTGATAACTTTATCGAATCTAATGGCGCTAATGTGGGATTGGTCCATACTATTTGTCATGGTGGCTGATGTTTAAAACAGCCTTACAAAGATCTCACAGCTGGTAAAACTGTTGAAATGTCTTTTAAATGAAGTGCTAAGGTGTAAAACAGGTGTTATCGCAGTGAAGCATAAAGCCTGGCTCATGTACCTCTCACCACAGTGCACGGCAGGACAGTATCGTGTCGAGGATGCAGTCAAGGGTGGTTGTCCACCTTCAGTGGTCCTTGCGTCCGCTTCCAGGTCTTGGTTTCCATGGCAACGTAATCTGTAGTATCCTCAGGCTTGTCTTTGCTCCTTTCTTCTCCCTCCACTTAAGATTAAAAGTGTTGGACACCCTCAGTTTTCCATCGTCCTGGACGAGCTGTATCTCTTTCTTACTCTCTTTCTCTCTCAGACTAAGTTTCTCTGTTAAGTCCTTCTGTTGCCAGGTTTAAGTTAGAGGCTCCAGGTTTCTGTCACAGTGAGCTTGTATCTTAGTGCTGCGGAGACTGTCTGTAGTCTGTCTTTGAGAGTGTTTGACTCACTGTAAAGCCTGCCTTAGTTTGAATCCCCACCACCCCCTTCCCTCCTCAAGACTGGGAGGGTTTATCCTATTGGCCCTGGTCATTGTGGGAATCAAACCAAACTTCACTTCTTTCATTTTAAAGTCCTTCTCTTCCTGTGTCTGTCTTTCTCAGCCCATTGATATTTTTTCTTTGATAGTTTTTTTTTAAAAACGCACACTTATGGTATATCAAACATATTATAATGGCAGCTTTTCCTTTGTCTCCTTTTTTGTCTAATTTTTTCCTTTTTTTTCCCCCCTTGTGTTTTACTTTTGCATTTACATTCATAGGAAGTGGACGACATTTTGCCACCATGGACAATAAAGGACAAAAAATGTGAAGAAACAATGATCTCCTACAAAAACCCTAAATTGTCCTCTTTCATTATTGTGACCACATCACATTACAGCCCATAAGCTCCCATCCATAAATCATCCTATGTCTACCCAGACACACTAGCAGGACGCTTTGAAAAAATGCCACAATTCACATTCCTTGACGCAACTGAAGACAATAATGTTTGTCTGTTTTGTGGCTCTTGCTAAGCTGACCACTGGGCACAGAGACTGAAAACACTGACTGTCAGTTCAGTCTTCAAAGAGCTGAAACATCAACAGACCCTGCAAAACCTCAGTCGGGTACAGTCTGAACAATAACTCCTTCAGCGGACCAGAGAATGATGACACTTTTGCATGCTAAAACTTCATTTGTTTGCAGAGAAACACAGAGCATTTTGCTGATCTGTGTAGAGAAGGAGACGGTGTTTGAAAAGAGGCCGAACCCTGCTGTAGGAAACAACATAACACCATCTAGTGGTAGAAGACAAAAGTGCATCGTTCAAGCCCTGCAGAATGAATGCTCAGCTAAGTTTTCATTGCTTAAGTTGGGCACTTTGTGTTGAAAAAAAGTCAAAAAAGTCACAAAACAAACAAACTCAGGCCGTAGTAACAGATAGAGGGCCAACTTTAATAATACAAGTAAGTAAAAGTGTCTTTAAATATGGTATAAAAATAAATGCAGGAGAGATTAACAAAGAATTGTGTTCTACATAAGACTGGAGACAGCTTTTTTGTCATTTTGAATGTGACTTTACAAGTGCAATGAAAACCATATGTGCTAGTTATTGTAGTAAAATTAAATAATGCAAAGCAAAATAAATGCACAATAAATAATAATAATAATCATAATCATAATATATATGTTTATATATATTGTATATTCATTCTGCACAACACTTCCCATTGCGTGACAAAGTATCTGTGACCTCAGATCATGTAAAGCGATGACACTGGTTAGATTTATCAGTTTAAGTTGTCATTTCATATATTTTTTCTATGTGGTTTTTTTATTCTTTTTTTTTTTTTTTCTCTTTGACATCATTTGTTGCAGCTGGAAGTGAGACTGGGCGCTCCGATCCAGCAGTTACAATGGAAAGAACTGGAGCACCGGATTTGACATTTTTCATCTCGCCAGTCTGTCAGTGTCCTCACAAGTCCAGCAGTGCCTCCTTTCTGAGAATACTGGAAATATATCAGGTACTGTAAGAGGAGAGAGAAGAAGGAGCATCCTCCTCATGGACATGCAACATCCGGTGGACAACAGACGAACGGACAGCCCGGCTCATCGCCCGGCTGAGCCGAGAGCGAATGGACAGACAATGATGACGAAGAGATGAGATGGTCCCTCTCTCCATGTCCAAGAGAGAGAGATGGCATTGATTTTAGCATGATGGCACACGACTGGTCAGCCTCTTGGATGCTAGTGGTTTCCACTGCGCTGGCAGAAGAGAAAGGAAGGCAGAAACAGGTGCAAAAGATAGTCATTAACATGGTTTTGTATTGTATTTTCTATAGAGCATGCACGGTGCAAATGTAAGGATTACATAAGGATAACATTACTTATAGTATGTATATTTAATTAAAAGTTACGTTTTTCAAAAATAGTGTCTTTAACAACATTAAAATCTGCTGTTGGCATCATCACTGCCGGTGCAACAAAATGAAATGGTACATTAATGTTGGACCTTACCTGGAAGCCAGAGCCTTCAGAACAAGTTCTTACTTTTCTGTTGGAACAAAAATTAGACGCATTAAATGAAGTAATTTCACCATGCAGAGGCTTCAGGGGGACATACATAAATTATAATATGTAGAGAATAACAGCTTGCAAGCCAGATAGATGAGCTGTGGTTTAAATTAGAAAAAGAGTTCTCAGCCGTCGTTATCATTCCCATAGTCGCCTCAAATGTACTGAGTTCACATGATATTTTATTGAAAATCCCTCGCTATAATACTAAAATCTACTCTGCGAGAATGACAGGCCGGGAAAGTGTAGGCGGCGTAAGACAAAGCAGGTTTTTAAGCACATAAATACACCTGAATAATTCTGAATTATTCATCATGTTATGACAGCCTCTGGTCTCTGCTGTGCATAATGGTTTCTACAAGCTCGACAGGAGTCCTGATCAGCTGCTCCATCATCCACACCTGAAACAGGCTCTATAAATATTTTGCATTTAGTATCTCTGTCTCATATTTGCATTCCTGGCACACGAGTTCAGTTTCATTTGTAATGTTCTTTGATTTGACCTTTTTTTGATCCTTAAGCAGCTCTACCATACACACCACTGTACTCAGGAATTTGAGCTCCATTTTAATTGCAGTGTGTCTTCATAGGAAACATTAATTATATCTTATCACACCTCAACCAGAATTACATTGTTTTTATTCATTAACAAAAATGACTGTATTTAATATAGGGGAGATGATTGGTTGAGCAAATCCACTGGGAACAAAAGCACCAAAGTAAGTCACAGTAGCTCATAACAGACTAGCTTTTGTTTAGAAGTAAGTAGAAACCAAACCATAACAAAAGGGAACAGAGGCAACCTCATCTGGGTACCTTTACTGCCTGAACCAGCTATAATTATCTGCCTTAAGTGCACATAAATATCTGTATATACATTAAGCATAATTATATCAAATCCTGATAATGTAGCAGAATGTATGTCACCACAGCTGAGACCAAGAGAAACTAAACGTCTGCGTTTGTTTTGTATGTGAGTGGATTAATGGTTCGGGCTCAAAATGTGATTCAACAGACTTTCCAAAGGCCTGATTGAGTACAAAATAGCAGGTTTCAACATGGACTGAAGAGTCAGTGCAACAAAGGTTGTAAGCATGTACCATTATCTACATAAACTTCTCTGCCTATAATCTGATCATCAAACTTCTTTTTTTTACCTTCTTCTTGGCCTGTAATAACTCCTGGTAGGCACTGGAACGGATGAAACGACTGTATGAATCACTCTTCATCAACTTGTAGATGTGTTCCTGTTGAGGAAGCACATAATGTAAAAATAAAAGGATTATAAAAGACAGTATTCCCTTGACCACTGAAACAGAGCTGTGACTCATAAAATGCCAGAGGTGAAGATTTTACTGTTTTATTATCTGCGATATGAAGTTACAGGTCACAGCATAAAACGGTCCTTGAACAACCACAGACACTAGCTACGGATGTGATTAATGCATTTGTATATTTCGCACCTGTGCATCCTCAAAGGCGTAGCGTCCAGGGTCTTTGACATTCTGGGTGGTTTTGTCGTAGCTCTTGGAGTCCACGTTGATGGCACTGGGTGCTCCGGGGGCCAAAAACTCCTGCCAGATCTCCTGAACCCGAGTTGGAACTTCTCTGATGGGACGCTTCTTTAGTTCCTGAACCGCTAGCCAGAACCTGCAGACCCAAGTCATCAGAAAAATCATATCAATACTGTTTTTAAACTCCAAAAGTTTAAAAATATTCTCCACTATTAATTTTATTTTTAATAGTAGTTTTGAAGTATATAAAATGCATAATATCCATTTCTTTTTACACACATTTTTGTACATATAATCGCCATCTTTTCATTAAATAGAAAAAAATAATGTTAGAAAGAATTTTGATGTTCATTATTGCTTAACTTCAAAAAATTCAATGTTAAATTGGAGTCAAATACAGCACTCTGAACACAGGATCAATGTTAAAAAGTCCATGTAGAGCAACATGCTGTCTATGAGGCATCTATTCAGTTTTAAAGGAGTTAAAAAATGCTCAACTGACTGAGATATTAAATTAAAATGTAATCAAACGGACCATATGATGAGCTCTGGGCAGAAATAAAACAGGTTTGCACCGGGAGAAGCAGCAGAGAAGCTATCCCGCACACTGATTACTCTATTCATATTTAGTGTTTAGCATGCACCTTTGATACTCTGCAGTATTCCTGTTACATGAATAAACAAATTAGCATAATATTCGTGCCCACTTGTGTTATTCCAGCCACGTCTACAGCTGTGTTCAGTTACTCTGATATAACCAGGAGGGCATATACAGTGGGAGTCCTGCAATGAGCAAACTGTATATTTCTGTGGGTGTTTCATAATGTGTGTGTATGTGTGTGAGCATTTAATTTGTTTGTGAGTGTGTACTGCAGGGGGGAGGGTTTGGGGGTGCAACAAAGTGTGAGTCAAATCCTCCACAGTCTCTCAGGTGTGCATTTACGTGTGTGTGTGAGTTGTGTGTGTGTGTGTTTGTATTAATCACGTTGTGGCGAGGAATATCTGTTCACACAGTCACGTTGTGGGGACCCATGTGGGAACGAAAAAAGCTAGTCCCACGAAAGTTAACCGTTTATTTTGGGCTTAAGACTCAGTTTGTGGTTGAGGTTAACAAAGGTTTAGACAACTGTGAGGGTTGTGATTAGGCAAGTAGCAGTTACGGTTAAAGGCACAGTCCATAATCCAATTCAAAACACAAGAGTGGGCTCTGCTATCTCACCTGCTGTGCTGATACTCAGGCTTAAGCAGTAAAATACCCTGGTTAAGTGCGTTTTTCAGGTATTTGGCATGAGCATTTACATTTTAAACTACTTTATACATCAAATCCATTATATTTCAGAGTCCAGCATACTTTTTATTACATTAATCTAGCGGCTGTAGTTGCTGGGTCCTTTGCAAATAAAGGCATTGCATAAACAGCATAATTATATCATAAAATATGGTGAATTGTTTTAGAGTAAACTTCATAATGCTTGTACTTAAAACCTGCTCTCTCGATCAAGTGTAATTATATTTAACATTACTATTACACAAAAACTACAGTAGTTTATAGATTAATGATGATGCAAAAGGTTTATTAACATAAATGTGGCAGAAAAAACAAGTCAAACTCTCTTGTCATGGATATGAATGGACTTTGGCTCAAGTAGAGGAGTACGCTTTCTCTCTAATGTATTTTTTTGTGTACCTGAGATTCTCTGAGCTGAACTCAGACTCCAGGAACTTGAGGAACTGCTCTCTCCCAACAGGATCTTTGAAGACCTCATCGATGCCAAAAGCCCACCTCTTTACCCTCTGCTGGCCTGGCTCCTTACTGGAGGAGGATGAGAAAAACAACGCGATACATCTTACACAGGTGAAGTTTTTGTTCACTAAACCATCTTACAGTATAAATCTGAAAGCATTATCAAACTTTATATGTATCCATCTGAATATCTTTATTGCTCATCTGATGTATCCACCTGGCTTCGAGCTCCCAGAGCGTGGTGTCATCTGAGATCCAGGGGTTGGAAGGATCTGGTGGCGTGAGGAAGGGGTCGTATTCAACATACTGCTCTGTGTATCCCAGCAAACTGTGTTATGAGGAGACACAAGAGAGAGCGCACGAAAGAGATCAAAGTCTTTTACTGGTGGAAATGTGATATTTATTATAAATTAGTGAACTGAAGGATTATGAATGATTTGGATATTTTATCTTAAGTTTTTAGTTACAAAAGAGAAGTGAAATCCTCTTGAGAGAAAACAATTCAAATAGAAATAAATCAAGAGCCTGATTAGAGGGGCTGACCCTGTTTTTGGACACAAGAATAGGGAGCTATTTTCTGAATGCACCTCTCTTTTCAGAGGAGAAAATGACAAAACGACACTTAGTCTGTCAGCCAGTATCTGGTTTCCCCATCATTGACGCTGGCTGAAGGCATTGTCGGGACCAAGTCACTCCTCAAGGTCATTGGAGCTCTTAATTCCACACCATGTTAGGCCATTTAAAGGCTCAATAAACAGATCGATGGCTAAACTGAATAAAGACACAAACAACATCGCTCACCTCTCTGCCACTTTGGACATTTTCAGTCGATGCCTGTCTAATTGCAATTGCCAAAAGGTGATCTGAAACCAGAGCAGGGAACAATCAGCGTACACTGACTTTATGTTTGCACTTTAGACCCTGTGCTACATAACCCAGTTTTATTATACGCTTACAAATGCAAAATAAAAACTACAATATGAGTGCTAGCATTGACTTAAAATGGTCAGAAATTGTGTCTTTAATATCAGAGCACCACTCGCAGGTCTAACCTGTTCCTGCAGTTCTTCTTCTGTGGGCTGCTTGGCCTCAGGGGCCGGGGTGTGGGTTGGGCTGTGGGTGCGGATGTCATTCTGCAGCCCATACACCGACTAAAGCAGCAAAAAAATGAATAAAAACATTTATATTACTACATAGAACTACTATTGGTTGCCGTCTTACAACATCTGACAAGCACAGCAAAGAAAAGAAGCCTGTCTGTTCATTTCTGAGTTACAGTGTTATCAGCTGTGACCTTAACAGGAAGGTGCAACAGTGAAAAGATGTACTTTACCTTTCTGGTTTTGTGGGGGTTTTTCATTCTGGAGGATTTCTTTATGTCGACCTCCGTTGTATTCACACATCCAGGCTGTGAGACAATCAGAAAACCACGAGTTAACTCATCTTAAACTAATTTTTATGACTTAAGCTGTTCATGTTTTGTCCTCTAGGATGAAGGTGCAATTTCGCCACCATTGCACAAGTTTCGGTCAATCAAACACAATGAAGTGCTTCACAGAAGTCTCCGGGACAATGCGTCAGATGCTGGTTAATTAAACATGGAATGTGCCAATTCCAGCAAAACAAGTAAACCAGCGGGAAATCAGAGTCTTAGTGTGCAAATTCTGACTGATTGAACAAGTGGTCTAATCTAGGTCTCTTCCAGAAGAACAAAGCTAAGTGGCTCGACGGCATCACTGTGAAATTTGAATTAATATTGATTATGTTGCTCCAAGGACGCATAAATTGGACTTATTTTCCAATTAAGCACGGAGCAGTGGCTTTCAGAGAAATACAGCCGAGGAGACCTTATAACCTCGGGGAAAACTGAATGCTAATGCTAAACAAGTGTGTATGAACAAGGTGAAGAGCAGCTGTGAGGCTGATGTGTTGTGACAGTTATTGATGTGGCATTTCATGTATGTGGCAGTGGAATACACGGCGGGAGATTCACAGTATGTCCACGTCTTTCCACCATTATCAGCAGTGTATAGCTCATATGTGTGTTAGTGACATAATCTGTGAAAAGTCAGTAAGACTTTCAAAACTTTTTGTCTTTGTCAAAAAC
Organism: Acanthurus leucopareius; assembly: GCA_029814765.1. NCBI lineage: Eukaryota > Metazoa > Chordata > Actinopteri > Acanthuriformes > Acanthuridae > Acanthurus > Acanthurus leucopareius. The sequence continues at coordinate 17,346,788 of JAQMCX010000003.1, read as the reverse complement.
CTTTATCCGGCTCCAGTGCCTATGAAATGCATGGAATAGATTGAAATAACCCAGAGAGCGTAAATGATTTACCATATCTACAGTATGTAATTATTCTTTTGATTCTTTGTGTGTGGTCAGCTTGAAATTATGTTTTCAATTTTTCAAACCGTTGCAGGGAAGATTAAGATGTCGTTGATAATGTCAGCAGTGATATCTGTGACAGCGAAGGTGACAGTGAAGACAACATCAGTAATTTCACTCACCACTGGTCTGTGCACGTCCCAGAATGCTCTTTCCTGACTGTCGAGAATTTTCCTCTCAATTTTATCTCTCTTCTTGTCCACTCTGATAGCAAAAAAAAAAAAAGGAAGTTCAGAACTGTTTTTACAAAGCACGTAGCTCATTTCAACACATGTATGATCCACTGACAGTTTAATGTGCATCTTATCTGTGAATTTGCATGCTGGCAATTATAAAGGGGCTGTCGTAAAACCACAAAGTTATCATAATGAGGGTGTAAAAGGGTCTCACTCATGATGGTTCAATGCATGTGTGGTTCTGATAGAAACCTACTTCGCTTGTGCTTCTGCTTGCATAAAAATGAACTCCCATTTCCTGGCGAAAGCTCTTTGTAGCCTTGCTAAGCTCTCCTGCAAGTGAAGCAAAGAACAAAAGAGGACAAAAAAAAGGAAACTTTTAAGGGATCTTGGCTGATTATGTTTACTGCACAGTGCCCTGCTCACACACAACGAAGAGAACCCAGAGTTTAGCTAACCCTGTGATTCATTTAATAGCTTTGTTGAAAGGAATGTTACAAATGATGCAGTGACACGCAGAAAAAAAAAACGTTCTCAGTCTCAGTATGAATAAATAGAGAAGAGATAAAGCCTGAAAGTGATGCCAAAACAGCAGCATCAACAGATATGTGAAGAGGGGAGCTCTGACACTAAAAGACCTCTTTTACTTACCGCTTCGTAGTCTGCAAGCTCCAGACGTGCTTTATTTTGCATTGTTCTTTTGCAGAGGTAAACAGCTGAGAGAGTGAGAGAGAGAGAGAGAGAGGGAGAGAGAAAGAGAGAGAGAGACTGGTAATAGAGGGAGAACGGGATCTCAACCTGGTTTTAACAGCCTTAAGTGGCCCTGCGTTTACTCATTTAATCCTCTCAACTGCACATTTAAACTGGCCTGCAAATCACAAAGGTCATTGACTGTGCATGGTGTCTGAGCATCTGTTACAGCACGTGCTCGTGTGTGTGTGTGTGTGTGTGTGTGTGTGTGTGTGTGTGTGCGTGTGCGTGTGTGTGTGCCTGACTTTTGATGTCTTCCTGCACTATTACGATCCCTTCATCACTTTGTCAACTGACCATTATGTGGAAGCTTCATTATGCTATTAGACTGTTTTCATTACGGGGCATTATTCACATGAATCAGTTGCTACTTCTGAGGCACTCTAAGTTCCCCTAACACTCACAGGATTACTCCCACAGCGAGCCTTAGCTGTCTTCCTCTCCGCCAATTCAAAAACAAATAAAAGACCACCAAGGCTGCGGCTACTCGCCCAAACCACTTTTGGCATCATAAAACTGTTAAACTCTACTCTGAAAAAAAAAGATAGGAAGCACAAAGAGTTATTTCATGCCGGCTGCACGATAACTGATTCTACCTTTGGGCCAAGAATCTAAAATAAAATGGTGTTTTGTTCAACTGTTTGCTGTCCAAATACTGCAGTTGCATCATTTATGTTTCATCTTTTGAACTTCTCATTACATCAACAGTAAAAACACAACGACTGGACAGATTTTTTTTTTTTATGCACCAAACAAACAGTCTGCATCATTAGTCTTTCAGAACAAACTGCACAATGCACAAAGTAGGAGTTAGATTTTAACAGGTCTCTCACCATAGTCTGTGTTTTCTGGTTCCCAGCAGTTTGATGGCCAAAAGTATGGGGTCTGAAGAGGAAAACAGGTCATTAAGAAACGAAATGAAAAGAAACATGACATTTTCGACTGCGCACAGGTAATCACATGGTGTTTCAAATCATGCAAGGTGGGCACGTAGTCACAGCCCTGCATCTGTCACAATGAAACAGTTTGTTGTATAATGGGCTCATCCTAATGTCTAAAGCACATAAGCTCCTTTGAGCGAGTGCAGAGGACGGACACCAGCGTGAATCTTGAGCCACGTCGGGCAGCTCTGTACGGACTGGCTTCGAATGAAAACCGATTACATGCAAAGAGCAAAGAGAAGCCTGCGAGTGATGTAAACAGCCTCGGGCACTGATTTATTTTGGTTTGGTCTGTGATGCACACTTGGGAAAGTGCAATGAAAAATCACTACCACTGTCAATCTCAGTATTGAATTCAAAGGGATGTTTTGTTTTTTTTCGTTTTTCATGAATCTCTAAAAATCCTGGATCACAGCAATGCCTGACTGATGTAACTACAGCATATCACACAAAGACACTATGACGGATTTTTAAGGTTTTTCCTCTATCATGTCCCACCATCTAAAGGTTCACAAACTCTGATTACCACACGGAGTTTGGAATTTGTCATGTTTTAGGTAACAGTTGCTCTTCATTTACAAGTCACGTGCTGTTAATGTGTGAATGCTGACTTGTGTTGTAAAGCTAAATTGAAAGACTAGAAAAGTTCTAAAATAAATGCATTTACCATTTCTGTTACTATTCTCACCTGAAACCTATAGAAAGTGCCATCATCTTTGAGAGTGAGGACGTGGTCTGAGATGGGGAAGAAGTAACCATGTGCAGCCATCAGAGTTCCTAGATGAAGAGCCTCCACTGAAAGAAGACAGACAAAAAGTCAGTTCATAACACTTTTGTTCTCTCTGTTAGTTTTATATGCAGCTTTACTTTCGTGCATGTACTGAAAAACATTCACAAATGTAAAGCATTTTTCAGAGTGTGTTGAATCAAATGGCTGTGGGCAGAAAGATTGGAGCCGCTGAGAAACTTTCACAAGTTTAATTCAACACCTTTAACTGCTTTGCAGAAATTAAATGGCTACTTTTGTCTCTCCTTTAAAAATGTGTTAAAAAGATATTCCATGAATTAATAACTCTAGAGATATTTAGTGTGAACTTTGGAATGCAATAATTAGCTGCATGTACAGTACACACAGCTGTACTCAAAAGGAAATACAAAGATGACCAATATCTTTACTGCTATTAAACTGTTAGCCTGTTTGATCTTCTCAAAAAATGAGAAAAAACTCTATCACACTTTTTGAATATTACTTTTGTATTTTTTTAGGTTCAAAGGAATAGCTACAGATAATATACTTATTTTCTTTGCAGTGGAGTCAATGTAGATTGTGAGGATGATAAAACTCTCATATCTGTCTGATAAATAAAAGGCTAAAGGTCATGCTAGCTTAGCTAAGCACAGAGACTTCGGCAATTACTGGATCCATCCCTGTTGTTGGCAAATTAACCACAATGTGTCTTCCTTGTCAACCACAGCCTGAAGTGAGAAGAGGACGATAAGTGGATAAAATAAAACTGTAGAAATATCAGAAATACCGCAGATATGATTTAGACACCATGCAATAGCAAAGTCCATTGGGATGTTTTTTTATTTGTGTTTGTGTCAGTTGGTTTCCAGTATTTGACAGAGCAGATGACTGTTTCCATTCTTTGTGCTAAAATAAGTTAACTGCCTGCTGCATATATTTACTTCATATACATACTTCATATTTAACACAGATATGAGATTGGCATCAGTCTGATGATGTAACTCTTTCCAGAATATAGATGAAGAGTGCGTTATTTAAAATGTCAAACAATAGGATGAAAGTGATGAGGTTCATCTTTGTAACCTCACTGTTTCACTAAAAGATTCTCGAATCATCCTGCAATCAATAGTTTCTCATCACAGATCCTGAACCAGCATGCTGTTTTTAACCCAGCAGCTAATTAACTTCATTCACCTTTCATCCTTTAGTATAAATTCATCCTTGACGAAAAAACCTCAATGAACATCACGACCTGAATTAGGAGCTGCTGCTCTAACAGACTCTAACACTGCTCTTACGGAGGGATAGGCACGTCTCTGCTCCAACCAAACAGCACAACAGGAGGTCTTGCTGATTAGCCCACCTTCAGCCGGGGAGGCGGAACTCATCAGCCAAATCACCTGGTGTTGTGCTTGGTTGGAGAGAAAACCTGCTTCCCTTCCACGCTCCGCAGCACATGCTTGACTGTCCCTGATTTAAAACCATCAGATAATGAAAACATGTAATCATCATTAACTGTGTGTCTCGTCAGCCACCAGTCATTTCCTGCTGCTCTCCACCTGTAACCCTTCATAGTGGCGACCTCGGCTGACAATTTTTTGCCACTTTTCTGTCATTTTGAACATTTTTTTTACAGTTGAATTACATGTCATTTTACAAAGCAGTGTCCTTGTCTATTTCTGCCTTTAACATTTTTTTATCATTAAGTGATTTGTGGAAAGCACAAGGGAGACGATCAGTAAACTGTGATCTTAATACACCAACAAGCCAACAAATCCAAAGGTTGAAATGCTTGACACGGTCTCAATAGGCAGAGCCATGAATGCTGTAATAAGAGATTACTGAATGCATGCATAAAATATACATAAATCTGCTCTCTCACTCTCTAAGATCTGAGATAAATATAGATTGACTTTTCCTTTATCAATAAGGAGACTGTCACAGCTTTAAGAGGTCAGGATGCTCAGGTGTATGTACAGTGTGTGTGTGTGCTGTGTGAGTGTTTCTCTGTGTGTGCGTGCACACGTGTGTGTGTGTGTGTAGTGCACGCATACGTGTGGCTGGGCTCCATTTATAAATAAATTATGACTCATAAGTTATTTAGACCTGTTTACTTAGACACACACGCCTTCCTTCTTATCTACTGTACTATTTCTTACAGCAGTATAGTCCCACGTGAATACATATATAATTTACTGCGCGTTATCCATTTGATTTGTTATTAGGTCAGAAGGAGACAGCGTTGTGTTTTGTCAGAGAGCTCCAGCGATGGACTGGGCAAGTGTACATCATCTGAACATAAGCATCAGTCCACGAAATACAGGAGAATCCAAGAAGACAGATAAGCAAAAATCCAATCATCCATACCATGTTTTCACTTATTATCCATTCAAAAATGTAATTTTCTAGATTTTTATCTCAGACTGGCAGAATGTCATATGAAAGTTAAGTGAGCAAAGTATGAAAAATGACTTCTAGGACATTGCAGTTAAAACTTGCTGTCACCTTTTCCTCAAACACAGTGTCTGCCTATGTGATGGTTTTCTCACTCTCACTGCTTTTGTTGATGCGAAACTGAGGGTTCTTCTCGCCGTTTTTAGGATGGATGTTGAATATCATTCCCACGCACAATATCTGATACAACAGTTTCCCTTTCTGATATTGCACTGGCTGCAAAATCTGTTGTTTTGCTCATTTCAAGCTTAGAGAAATTATTCAGCACAATTTCAAAAAGCTGAAGCATAAATAGCCTGTATAAATCTAATACCAAGTACAAAGAACTTATTTCTCCAAATGTACAGAAAGAATACAGTATGATGAGCACAAGGAATACAATTGAAAATGCAAAATCAGATTAATGTAATAGGAGGTTTCTCTCATGGCCTTGAATAAAAGATAAACCAAGATTGTTTAGTTGATGTCTTTCTGTTAGGAGTCTGCAGAGATCAGCTCCAGGCAGCAGAGGAGCTTCTGGCTTCCATTTAACATATCTATAAGCTTTATAGCTGACTAAACCTTGGACTGAAATTAGTCAAGTTGTCAAGAAAGGCCAGCCTCAGAGTCAGGGGGAAAACACCCTTTGATTTCATCATATTTTCCAGCTCCGTGCCAAAAACCCTGCAGACTGGAGGCCTGCCAGGTGGAGTGTGGAAGTATTCTTCCAGTGGCGCTTTATCTAAAGACAAGAGGGGAGATTCTGCACTGTGGTTATATTTTGATCTTATTTTCTGCACTATACGACACTGTTTGAAGATGTTCAGGTGATTAAGAATCTTTGTTTTAAGCACTTTAGGAAAGAAACAAAGTGTAGTTCAGTCAGGAACACTCCTGTCATAGATTTAACCATTTATTGCAACAAATGGACATACAATTATTCTTGGTGCTGATGTTTTTGCTCTTAAGATGCTTCCTGGGTTGACCAAGCAGCATGCAAAGCCAAAACAGGGCATGCAGAAAACAGAAAACCCAATGCAATGCAGAAAACCCCCCTATACTTAGAGGGGATCCTTAAGCCCTGACTCTAAAAGGAGGTGGAGGCTGCGGTGACGGTGACAGCAGTATTTGTAGCATTGAGGAGAGTTGCATGAGAAAGGAATCACATATTTGGACCGCCTCATGGACAGAATGGCTGTGATTGGTGTGAGACTGACAGGTAACAGTGATTCAATCGGCAGGCTGTCAGCTGATTACAGCTGGGACGCATGACTCCCATGTCCTGCATGAACTAATGCAAAGCTTCATTTATTAAAAAACTGTAGTGAATAGAGCAGCAGCGCAACATAATTGTGATCGGCTTCGGGACAGACACTTCTCTTGGCCCTCTCCACACACACACACACACACACACACACACACACACACACACACACACACACACACACACACACACACACA
>JAQMCX010000003.1:17286828-17340056 GCA_029814765.1 Acanthurus leucopareius | reverse complement strand
CACACACACACACACACACACACACACACACACACACACACACACACACACACACACACACACACACACACAGACAAGAAAACAAAACCTTTGGTGAAAAACACAAGGTGTGAGAGTTTTATATAGCTATTAAATTTATGTTAAAGAAGTTTTTGCTACCATTGAATAGTACTTTGAGGGAGAGGTGACACCAATTATGCGGCCTATAATAGCTGAGTGGCAATAATCACCATCCTTTATGGGCCCCTGAAAGCTTCAGTTGCAGCGATGAGACTTAGAGCAGTGGAATAGAGAGTATTTCCATTTTTACTTTTGAATTAGTTTACCTCTAATGTACTGCATTTAGCAGGATTTTTTAGAGGCATTTTTTGAAGTATACGTTATCTTATCTAAGTTCTGCTCCACAACTGATTTCATCGGCTAATGAAGAAAACATAACAGTTTCATACAAATAAAATATGTAACTAGACCATTGAGAGGACTGGTGAAAGAAAAATGACACCGCTTCATAAATTCAGGCTTTTCTTTTCGAGGATTTAATTCATCTGTAAGGCAGGGTAGCAGCATGCAGAGTGGTGATCTCAGGAGACTGAAAATGATCATCTAAAGTGCTCCAACACGAGAGCGTCTCTAGAGTCGGAGGAGGAGGATGTTTAAAGAAGGTTGGAGGAGAAAACCAGGACCGTGATACAGAACAGCATGCGTCAACTACATGCTGCTCTGATTAGCCATGTTTCCTCCCTCAGAGATCATTTCACTGTTTCCTGGTGTTCCACTGATCAGATTAGGTGCTCTTTTATATGCAATTCACACCTTTAATAACACACACTCACAGACAGCTTGACTGATGGTCTGACTGGCTGACAGGTTTTTTTTTTGTCGTTGTTGATCTCCTGTTGTGTTGTGCTGAATTTGAGTGTTTTATTTGTGTTATTAAGTCAGTGTGAAGTGTTTTGAATGTTTTGAATGTTGCTATTTGACAACTCAGTTTCCCTCACAGGGATCTAAATTTTCAGAAAGTGAGCTACGATTTGTTTATGTTTTTTTTTTTTGAGTATTTGTGTATTTGCCCTAAACTGTTTTTTTTTCTAATCTGGTGACATTTACAAAATAAAAGAAGTAATATTTCCTTTTTTATTTTTTAGCTATAATGATATAATGAGAAATCCATGTATCTGTCATTTCTGCTCTTTCACACAGGTACAAAACACACAAACATACACATGGATGCAATGACTGACTGTTAGGCAACAACATGTCAATCAAAGAAAACATTCTCCTGAAATGGAGCGATTTTAGCACCTTTTTATCACCCTAATGTGGGAATATGTGAGTTCAGCTCAGGTTATCCATTTTACTAATTTTTCTAATACACACATACACACATATGCATGCAGAGATATTCACACATGCCCACAGAACATACTGCTATTTTTCACTAATGACTTATATATGTATTGTATATGATACTTTAAAGCTAAATAAACTGATGTTAGTGCTACATTGTCATTTCAATCACATAAAAGGGGATGAGCTTTCAAATTGGCAACAAAACCTCTATGAACAATGTGAAATATTAACTTTACAAATCTGCATCTTTGTTATATTAGTATCATATATATCCAGTCTAAATCTAAATATTGAGAGTGACTGAATGTGTAAGAACTTTAATGTGTGACAGAATTAATTTCAGCAATAACATGATGTTATTGATACAACTACAAGGATTTATTTTCAGGCAGGTCAAAGGTCAGAGGAGTTAAAGACTGATGCTGAAGCTGAGTGGGCTGTTAAAACCCTCCTGGTCTAATCAAAATAATCAAAAGGCAAAGTAATTCAAATTGTAAGCGACTGTGAGTGAATCAATCCGTAGCCAATTAACCTCTTTCAACTTATGTCTGTTTTTGCTCAGTTTTCGCTTCCTTCATTAACAAGCTTATTGCAGCATGTCTTAGCTTCTGTCGGCATGAAAAACAGCATATTAATAAAGTAAAAATAGTTTATTTTCAAGGATTTTGTAAGTTTTGTTGTTTTTCTTTCATTTGGGTTGGATATACTTTGAGATTTTCTCACCAGGGTTCCCATCATGCTTTGGGTGATAAAAACAGGAAGTACAAAGTTGCAATGAACTCAGTCAGTGAGATTTTTGTGAACCAGCACAACTGAAAGAACAACTGGATTACTTTTGAAACAGAAAAAGCAAAGGTAAAAAGGTAAAAAAAAGTCTCTTTTATATGATTTCTAAGTGGATTTATGGATGTTTATCTGTGATGGATCAGAGCTTGTCATTTTATTGGAAAGAGTAAATCAAGCTTGTTCCAAAACAAGGGTTTTCGGTTCAAAATGTTCGATGTTCAGAAACAGGATGTACTTTTTTACAATAGCAGATCCCCAGTCAGCTTAGAGTTTCCTGGTGTATGACTGAAATATTTAAATGTATAACTCGGGGATTGTATGCAGCCTCCACAGCACACACTTAATCTTCAAGTCTTAGATCATGTCAACATGTGGCTCCTCATTCACATTTATCTTCTCCGTGTTTCTAATCCCATGGTGAGCTGTCTGGCCCGGACTGCGCATTAAAGCACGTAAATAAATCAAGTTCGGGCCACCTTATATGTGGTGAGCTGTTCCCCTGCCAGATAAACCAAAGGTTTTTGATGATCTGCAATGGTCTGAATCTTAATGACAGTATTATGGCAACGAGTTGAACATGCAAAACCTTCTTTCACAAGAGAGAGAGAGAGAGATCTAAAACTTGTAAGAAGAACTTTTGAGGCATTTGGGTCAGCTAATCAAATGCAGTATTGAATGAAAACAAGATTGGAGACTAAAGAGATTGCAAAATAGGACGATAATGAGTTCATCTTGAGTGTGTCAGTATATTATCTGTGTCTATTATTTAGCAAAAAAACCTCTAAATCCCTAGTCGACTTTGATATAAGCTCCTCTGCCTTTACATAATAAACATGCTGCTATCGTGCTGTGAGCCAAATTAATTGCATTTCACTTTGCTGTGTTTGTCAGCTCCACCAGGAGTTGTTCTGTGCTGAAGTCACACTCTGTTCAACACCGCAGGGCAACCGACAGCATGTTTTGTGTTTGTTTGGGAAAAAAAAAGTGAGCAGATAAAAAAAAAATTAGTTTTAAAGGACAAGGAACATCTGTCATTTGATACATGTTTCCAGACTCTTTGCAGTTTTTTTGAGAGTGCAATTATGAAAGAGAATTTTAATATCGCAGATGACAGAAAATGTAAAACAATACATGTATATTTTGCTTGAGGGGATGACATATGTTATATCGCCTGACTTCAGAGGCAAAGCAACAAAAATAATAACTCTAGGCCCAGTTTGGCATAATAAGCAGAAAGACTTTTTGTTGTTGGCTGTTTATCTTTCTTTTCGGTATATTAAAGATGCTGTGATGCAGATACTTTTAACACAACACAGTCGGAGCCGAGTGGAAAAGCATCATTTTTTAGTCGAAAGTTTCTTCACAAAAATTAAAGAACCAAAAATAAAACAAAAAAGAGAGAGAAAACCAAAGCATGAGGACACTGTGAAATAAACATGCGCCACTGACTAACATACAGTAGAAAAAGACAGACAGCTCCTTGCATGCAAATGATGAAACACACAAAGGAATTGTGAGTTGATGAGTCAGCTAAATATCAGAACTATGAACTGGCTGCACAATACTGAAGCACACCCTGAAGCAGACAAACGCTGGAGAGCACACCCACACACATCAACACCCCACAATCCAAGTAAACACACACAAACATGACACACACAAACACCTAAAACTGAGAAAAGATCGCTCTTCACATCGTTAGCTATATTTCTTTATCACCAGCTTTGTTGCAAGCAAGCAACCAGTTTGCACTTTTCATAAATATCACTGCTGAACCTGCCCACTGTTAGTCATTTTATGTGCAATGAGGGGGCTCAACTAATGATCTGGAAACTCCTTCATGACAGTCTAGTTCTACTTTATCTCAGTGGAATAAAATAAGAATAATGAGAAAGAAAAAGGAGGAACAGGAAAAAAAAATGCAATGTCTGCTGTAGCTCAAGGACAAGAAAAGACAGATCAAAGAAAAAATGGACTAGTAAGTTAATGTTATGCAGAAGTTCCACAAAGACAACTAGGTTTTCCTCTTTTAGTGTGCACAATGCTGAAAACATTTACATTCATAAAGTTGTACAATCTTTTTCAAGTTGTACAATATCTTTTTATCACTTAAGATGAGGCTGCACCTGCACTCCACCCTCAGGAGGTTAATGAAGGAATGTAAACAGGAAGTATGATGTTGCTGTTTGTACAAGTTGTTCTATTGGTAGCCTGTATTTGTTTACATCTCAGCAAGGATACACCATTAGAAGTACGCGAACTAGCTGTTAACAAGTCCTGTTTACTATGTATCAATAGATCAAACTATCAGTGAATCATTTGAGCACTGATAGAATCTTGAAAATGTAATGATTTTTGGACAAATTATTGAGTTGAAAGGAGTTTTTTTAAAATTATTTTTGGATTTATATCTGGATCTATATATATATAGATATATGACATCAAAGAAAAGTAAAAATAAAGTGTAAGTAATGCTACATCTGAACATATTTGTATCATGGTTGTGAGTTTAAACTCAACTCAGTTATGATGACTCCAAGAAGTAGCAAGACTTTTGATGCAAGTTGTGGCAATCTTGCCTCAAGTGTGTCTCATCCATGACTGCTGCTGCTGCACTGACTGTGATATTACAGGGTTTAATCCTACTGTGATAACAAAATTCCCAGAATGCACCTGTCCTTTCACCTTACATGGCATCTTTGCCTCGTGTCTGTCCCTACAAAATCTGAAAATGTCTTTGTGATTAACAATGATCAGCTCTTTTACCTTGATCTTCAATGTCCAGGTTCTTAATCATCCACTGTACAATATCAGAACCTGAAATGAGAGAAAGCACATAAATATGAATCACTGACATATCTAATAAATTCACAGTGCGCTGAAACACCCTTTTTGCATATAGATGCAAATGAAAGGGAAAACAATGACACTCTTAACCCTGCCCACCTCTGCTTATCATCACGCTGCATACCAATTCCTCTTGCCTCACACAATGTGGGTGTTCAATAAGCCATCCATTACCAAGTTTTTTTGTTTTTCAGACACCCTCTCCAAGCTGTAGTCCATTAATTTAAATGACCAGAGAGGTACAATGGCATAATGAAGCATCCGTTGTGTACAGTAACAAAACATTTTTTCTGACTCAGTCGCAGCACAGGCACTGAAGTCGCAATTGTTTCATTTAATAAGTCAATGCATCACATTGAACATTTCACACTGTTGTAAACAAAAACTAAGATGTAAACAGTTCAGGTTTCAGAGAGGGAGAGATTAAAAAATGCATAAATGTTAAACTGAGCAAGAAACAAGGCGGCATACTGTAATTTTTCAAAAACAGAAGATGTAATCATCAAAAACAGATGACTCTAACATTACTTTTGCTATTCTTCTTGAACGGACATCAAACTTTTTCTTATGGCGGCTGCCATTTTGTAATTAATCTTCTATTCATCTTCTCTGAGAATGCAACTGAATTATTTTCACATCTCAGAAAACATAACAGCCTCTTCTGCCCCGTGGGCATTTTCACACCCACCACAACATGTGACTTTGCCACTTTGGCTAAATATATATTTTCCAAGCTATTATTACTGCCTGTCAAGCTGTCAGGTGAAGGTGTGTTGAAGAGATGAGAGCCACAGAAGACAGGGAAAAGGTGAGAAATAGAAACATGAGGGAATTCATGCAGTGAGAAAGTCAGCCCCTGTGGCTGTCTCTCTGTCCATCAAGCTATCTGTCTGTCTGTCTGTGTTTTGTCTCTCCATTTCCCTTTCACTGCACCCCCTTCTTCACGACGCCCCCACAACCAGATGAGATTTTCCATGGATCAACATCATTAATACAACCCCATTTTCACACTATTAAAGTTGACCCACTTTCTAAGAGGGAGCTTAAATGAGATGTGTAAGGTAATCCTCGAACAAGGCCGTTCTCTGAATTGATTAATGTCATGACAATGGATTGGGCTATGCATATGTGTGTGTATGTGCGTGTGTGTGTGTTTGTGCATGTGTGTGTGGGTGCAGGCATGTTGTGCATCAGAATGTGACAATAATATAAATGGAGTCTTAAGCAGTTACGTCAATAATTAATGATCCCAATGATGGCAGATATTGGATAATTGCTGGAGCAATTAGTTACAGGATGAAACAAAGGACAACACGCACAGCTGAGAATCAGTGCTTGATCACAGATGTAAAAATGATGCATTAAAATTATTTAATTAAAATAATGTAACCATAATGTTTAGAGGTTATGAAACTCACAGCTAAACAACCATATGGTTACAAGACAAAACTAAAATCATGAGGAAAATATGTGTAATGTTAAAATTCACAGTAGATATGCAAGTTGTGAAAACCAATCGGATGGGACATATGCCATGTATACTCTCTCAAATATATATGGCTGACAAATACAAGCCAAAACCATTTGAGCACCTATGTGACTAGAAACTTCACAAAGTTTAAGAACATACAATGCAAGTGTACAACTCATCTCTCCAGTAGAGAAGGAAATATGCAACAGTTTGCAACAGTTATTAGAAAAAGCACTGAGTTTGGGCTCAAGGTACATCCATTCTGTCAACAATACACTCATCTGAGAGCAAGTGCTGCAACAGCAACAAGCGAATCAATGTGTCGTGTAAAGAAATCAATATATTTTATTAAAAATTGAGTGGTACAGAGGGAAAAAACACACTGCAGCTGCCTGGGTAGCATTCCTGACTGTTGTTCTTACAACTTAGCCGAGTGCCTCACTGAACACAAGAGACAGCATTCACAGAAAAGAAGCTACTGAAGGACTGTGGCTGTGTAAACTGGGAAAAATTCAAGAAACACTTTGAAAAATGATGCAACTTTTTCTCATGATAGAAAGTGCATGCATTTTGACAAAAATAGAATAATAATTCTTATGATTATGATGTCACTTTTAGACATGTCCATAAGGTGCAGGCAATTGTATATAGATTAGGTGCAAAGCAAAGCCACAAATTCGAGCCATCTGTTTCAATTCTGGTTTGTGCTACACAGATGTAACCAGTGTAGCTGTTTGCTAGCTGTACAAATTGTATAATATCTGACATAAAAGAGATGGATCTGGTCTGTTGTTACTGGCCAGAGTAAAATCATTAATCGACACAGCCTCCCACTGTTTCTAAACAAAGACAAACACACACTAACAATCTGTAAACTTAGCATCAAAAAGGAAAGAGGCAAAGAAAAAAGAACTGCATTATTCCTCAATTTTTCAGCAGCATGACTACAGCTATGTTCTGTAATATACATCCATCTGTGTGTGATGTTCATATGTTAGTGCTCACCGCTAATCTTCATGGTATCTGTGGCTCATCTTAGCCCTCTATGACAAAAGAGCCTGGACATTTTACTGATAGTGACAAACTAAACATGGTCTGTAGTAAGCAGTGACAGTAAACAGTGAATCTGGCTGCTTCTTGGTGCCCTGAGGCAAAGACAGAGGCTTGTGCACATAGTCAGTAGCCTTTACAAATCCATAGCACTTTTTTTTAGGATTTTTCCCTATTGATCTGTATTTTTTTTTGGCTGATACAGGCTTTCAATCTGATGCTTTCATACTATAAGTTTTTTTATGCTTAAATCATATATTAAAGTCCTTTGTGCATGGTTTACTTCATATCTTTATGTACAGTAAAAATGACAGTAAGCATGACTGTACTCTTTTCACTCTGTGTTTAACTTAACTAACCTCTTCTGGAGTATCACTCCAGCTTTAAATCTTATCTGTTAGGTTGCACTGCTCGAAAATCCAATACTCTCTTGACATCCTGGCACTGCTGGTGTGAAATGCAAAATGGACAGCTCTCTAAATACTTTCTGTGCTTTGTTTGGCTAGGGTGCTAAGTGGGCGGGAGCCAAGTGGACGAGAGGACGGGAGAGGAGAGGAGGTGAGGTAAGGCAAAGGAGCACAATAACAGAGCAAAAGATGTGAAAAACCTTACCTGAAAAAACACTGGGGATCTTGGTTAGAAAACTTTTCACTGTTCGGATGGGGATGCCATTTTTCTCATCCTGCATGCGTGCTATTACTTCCTCCATCTGGACACCAAAGGGACAGTGGGAAGATGGAGGGAAGGAGCAGAGAGAGAGAGAGAAGGAAAGAAAGTCAGTACTTTTTTTGTGAACTTGCCTAAGTAAGTGGAGTTTTTGTGTGAGCCAGACAGAAAGAGGGAAACAGACACAAAAACAAGGTCCAGTGTGGTTGAGCTGTCTCCAGGGGACAGAGCGTGAGGCGAGGCAGTTAGTGACTAACAATCATTGCTGTCACATTCCAACCTCTCCTCTGAGAAATTCACCCATTTGTGTCATTTGTCACATAAAACTGCCGGTAAGTTGCATTTATTGAATTCTTCAACAGCTATTGAATTTTTGGTAGTCTGGCAATGAAGTTTCCTGTCATTATCCATCACAGTATATTTGTGTCCCTTAACAGCCACAACATCCAAACTTTGCGGGGTAGAATTTATAACAATATTTCAAACGCAAATGTCTTTTATTCAGCATCGACTGAGTTACAAATTTGAACCAAAAGCTTCATCGAGGGCAGCAGACAGACACACACATGCAAACACACAAACATTAGCGCACGTCACTGAGACAGAAATGTACTGGGAGTTGTCTCAAGGGTCTGGCAGGGCAACAAAAGGCAGCCACGTTTCCATGAGCACACATAAGGGAGCAGAGCAGAGAGTAGAGCATGGCCCCGATATGTCAGCTGGATCAGATGCCAAGAGATCTCCCCAAACTCCTCCTTCAGTATAAAAATATACACACATGGAAAATATGTACACAGAGTTCAACGACCTGGCAACAAACTAGCAGACACATGTAACACAAACTGTCAAAATCTACTTCTTAATATCTTCAACCTGTGAAGAATTTTCTGTGCTTTATTCATTTTGTAAGGTTAATATCCTGTTTTTTCAGCTGTGGGGATTTTGTCAAGGTTTATTCATTTAATTAAAACACAACCAGTTAATGATAGCATTTTTACCGAAAGAGTATTCTAAAAAAAAAAAGATGCAGTCAGGAACACAAGGTCTCAGGTTTAATTAACTGTTTTTTTTTTTTGGCTTTTTTTTCAGTTACAGTGTCTGAACATTAAAAGTAAAATAATTGGGCCACACTCTTGTTTTCCACATTAAAGCAACAATTTGTGCTACTCTTTACAGTAATGCTGTGGCAGACTGCAACACATGCTGCCTTCCTACCTGGCATGCTTGATCCTGTTAATTTCTGAATCAATCAAAAATGTTTCCTTTAATGAAGGTACTGAAATAATTTTAAACATCACAGTAAAAAGAAGCAGTAAAAGGTAAAAAGTCCAGTACTGACAATATTCTAGCCATGATGCAAAAAGAGTATTGATTGCTTCATCCAGGCAGCAACAGGTTTAAAGCCCGAGTATGTAATACATTTTAAAAGCATGTTTAATGTTGATTTTTTGTACATAACAGCAATCAATAAATCTAATTATCTAACATAAAGTGCTTAAATTCAGTATCTGTGGTTGAATTAATGAGGTCCCTGTCTTCCTACATACCTGCCTACATGTGCAACAGTGGCAGAGAAAGTACAGCTAAAATATCAACACTAGAATGCCATTTTTTTTTTATCATAATCTAGAACACTCCTGTGATTTCTCTAATGGTACTGAGTTCAGCTTTAACTTTGTTTGTGTTTCCTAAATAAAGAACCATTTTGTTTTAAAAAGAAAATCAAAAACTGGCAGAATAACTAGTGGCACTCTTGACAAGTGATTATTCTGATTATGTTGATGGAAATCTTAGACTTTTTTCACTTTGATTAAGATCTTTGATATCTATCAGTAAAAAAGTCCAATGAACGTGATATGAGACAAAGTTTTCATTTCCACTAGATGTCAGTAGAATATGTAGTTAACTATGTTTTCATAAAATTTATTCCAAAAACATACTAACAAATAACATGTAATGCTGAAACAACAGGGTACCCGCAATATATCCCTGAGGAACACCACACACCACACTACAGATAGGAGACTGTAAAAGAGGGAAGGGCCACGGCAACATATTAACAGTCTAAAGTTGTCAAAAACAGATTAAAGATCTATCTATCTATCTATCTATCTATCTATCTATCTATCTTGATCTAATATAATGCTGTGTTTGGGCTTGTGTCTTTTTGGTTAAAATGCTTCCTATGCATCAGATTGGACCTTACTAAGTGTGTGGTGTCTGTAAGCAGTGACTGTGCACTGCACTGAAGTGTTATGTTGTTCTCACAGGTCTGACTTCATGGATCATCCCCCTCAATGTTCTTTCCTTTCTATCTTCATAAAACACACACAACTTATCAGTGGAACTCATCAAGGTATGACAATATGAATGCAGCCAATTCTATTCCATACGAAAAGAGGTTTTGTGTGGGTGAAAATTAATTTCTGTGGTCATATTTGTGAGAAAGGGAAGGTTTCTGGTTATAAAAAAAATAGCTTTGTTTTATTTGTAAATCTGTGACTTCTTAGGTTCAGTTTGTGTGTTAGTACTGTAGCATAATGTTTTGATGAAGGCTTGTAGCTAGTCAAATACCCTGGAGCCAAAATCTTCCCAGTTAGTGCTCAGAGCCTAATTGACAATGATGGAGCACAGGCAAACATTGTAACTAAAGAACTGCAGGAGGAGAGTTGAGAGGATGACAAGACTGACAGATGGAGAGATAAAAGAAGAAAATAAGAATTCAAAACCAGAATATTCAGATATTTTTAGTCGGTTCTATCAAACTCTTGCTCATACGAAAGTTAAGCATGTTGCAAGATTACCGGTGTTTCCCTACTATAAAGTTAAAGTTCTGATAATAATGTAATGGAGGATAAATTCTTCTAGCCATCTATAATTTCTATATTCCTATATTTTACTCCTATTTTGTTGTTTATCGGTGGATTACCCACACATTACTAATGTGTGCACTGTTTCAGAGAAGTTCCCATTGATACCAGTGACACAAAAATGGCATACAAAAGCATTCACCAGTGAAAGTTTTAATGTACAACAATGCACTACATCCACACACACTGCAGCAATCATAGACCTTCACTACTTTGTTTAAAAGTCATTCTGGGACATGTGGAAAGCCATGCACTGAATTAATCAGAGATAAGGCACGTTGTAGGAAAAAGGGTGAATTTCAAAAAGAGACTCTGATCACAATATACAGTTAAGAATCAGAGGGTGAGTTTAGTTGAAGTTAGAAGAAAAGGTGGGATTCTAAAGATAAAGGTTTGTTTTTTAATCTCTGTAAGAAACTTAAAATAAAATCAAACCAAAAACCACATTTTCATATTGTTATATAATTCAAGCTAGTCATCTTTAACCAACACATGGAAAAAATATCGGTGCTAATGCTGTCTCTTTTTATATGTCCAATACATCATTTATTTTGCTATTCTTTAGCATATCTCTTTAAATTAATCCTGACTGTGTTCAGCGAATCCTTGTTGAATAAGTGAGCCTTAAAACGCCAACCTTCTTCCTGTATCTATGTCTCATGGTCTTTCTCTCAGAGTTAGCTAGCACTGTGAGACACAGAGCAAACAAGGACAACAGCAACAGGGATCAATACTTCACACACTCTCTCCTATCTCTGCAAACCCTCACCGCCTACACATGGTAAAATGCCACCAGCGTGAATATTCAGGATCTAAAGCTCTTGAAGTCGGGATGCTCTCTGGCTTCATGTTGTGAGGAAGAGAGGAAAGTCGTTTCCCACAAGAGAGAAAGAGCCTCTCTCTCTCTCTGTCCAACCCCTACCCATCCACCCACCCAGAGCTGTCTGACTGCGTCTCTGCAGCCTCCTAACAGATAAGAGTGAATGTTTTGGCTGCACAGTGTGAATCATTGAATAATGATGACACAGGACTCAGTGCATATGAAGTGACTAACAAAAGCTACAGATATAAGCAACACACTGAGTTTCAGCACACGGCTCAGAGCACTTCAAAGACGATTGCCGAGGTCACTCAGGTTGCAATCAGAATCTTCTGAAGCCCCATTTGGAGCGCAAAAACATTTTCAAACTGGGTCTGCAAATCAATGCTGGCCTCTTAGATTTTTTTTTAGCCATGGTTAAGTGCACCATAAGTCCTTTATTTGACAGGCTGTTTTTCAAGACAAGTGAGGTGATAAAAGAAGCTTTCATTAGAAAGGTTCTATCTTGAGCACATCAGGAAGGTGAGAATATCTTTGGGAAGAAGCATCAGCAGTTTTATAATATGTCCCAACATAGATCATTTGGAGTAACCTTTGTTGTTTACTTTAACAGTGTTTTTAAAGCAGGTTTTTAAACCCTCTGTATATATGTATAAAGTATAAAGTCCCACATCTGATTTGTTATAAATGTTCCTGGGACCACCTTTAAAAAAATACAACTTGACAAGAGAGCAAATAAACTCGCTATGACTGTCAGCTGCACTGACAAAAAATTATTTTTTCTGCTCATTCTCAGGCTTTGGAGCTTTCACTGATGCAGGGATGACTCTCACATCTCTTGTCATTACAAAAATCAATTGATTTTGTGTCACTGCATCCAAGGGAAAGTTAGCTGGCTAAAAGTGACGAAACATGTTTGTCTCAGACTGATGCTGTGTCGTGATTGGCATGGTGATATTCAAACATAACTGAAATTATGCACTAAATTAAATGTTCCTCATTTACATGAATCATTGAACACAATGATAAACATTTAAAATTCAAAGTAACTTGCTTTAAAAATTACCCAAAGAGGAATTTTACCATTTCACAGCGCCACTACCTCTGTGGCTGACTAGATGGCGCCCTAAGGCCCACAAGCGTGCTAAAGGCCACTAGTTGAGAATAGCTGTTTACAGCATGTGACAAACAGGGTGTATCTGTGCATTTTCCTAAAAAACTCCTAAAGGTATTTTAGCAAACTAGAGGCAAGATTCAGAGAACAGGTCCCAGCGGTTTTTATCAAGCAACCTTTGGATTTAACAGAGACATCAGACATTGTCAGGTTGAAATCGTGCACTGTGGAAACTGGATCCATTCTAGCCTGTTTCTCATGACCGTAAAATATGTAAAAAAAAAAAAGGGCAAAAAAAGAATTATTATCGTAGATATCACTGATGACTGTTCTCAGAGTTAATAGTTACTTGGAGTTCAGTGACCACATGGGTTGAGTGGTAATATGCACCTATATGGCTGAAGTGAGGGCAGTGAATCAACTGCTTCAAGAAAACATGTCTCAAAATCGCTGTAAGTTACAATGACCTTGACATTTGAAGTGACTTCTACACGCGAGCCTTCAAGCATTCATTTGTTGTTTTTGCTGCACAACCTACACATTTACAAACAACAGTTTGCTGCCTTAACATAAGATGCTATTTGTCTGCAGTGCTGACCTAGATTTAGTGGAATGGAAAGAAATCTGCAGTCTTTGATGAGCCCAAAACTACAGCAATAATTAGATAATCATTACCTACATACGCCTCAAATCCCATAAGACGGATGAGTGTTCATTAGACACTAAAGGACCCATCAAGATGCATTTTTAATGAAGAAACTTGACATTATGCTCACTCACACAACATAACTCACATACATGCACATGCTGACAAATTTAAGGGTGCTTAAATAAGTGAAAATTATAAGATTTATCGTATTGTTAATAGCCATAGTGCCAAAAATGAAGCTAACCGTTGAAGTATCTAAAAAGCATTTTGTTAGCCTTGTCCCCCTCTTTGAACTGTCTCCGAGGGACTTTAAAGGTGCAACTTCCACCTTGTAAGATTCAACCGAAATCATACTAATATTTCAGCCCAGATAACAACATTAAGTTTGAGGAGTACATATTCAGCTCAAAGTCGCTTTCCACCCTATTCATTTTTTTTTTTTATTCTAAAGCCACCTGTGTGTTTCTGGCAGCCTTTTTTTCTTCTGGGATGCATGTTACATAACGTGAACCCTGTGGAACACTTTAAGAGCGTCGTACAATATTTCTGCTGAATATTGGGAAGTTATCAGCAATAAAGTGATTGATCGTGAGTTTACCCTCAATTGCAATTTCTATAAGAAACCAACATTTGGTCAAAGTACATTCTATCAAATGCAGCTTGTCCTGTCATTTGATTAAAAACTAATCTACAGTTCATTTCTGTTTCTGTCTATCTGTGCAGATGTAAAAACCTCACTGCCTGCACTGGTGAGGAAATTAAAAGCTCTCCTTTTCTTCTTCTTCTTCTCCTCCCTCTCCAGCTTCTCCCCCATCTCCCCCATCTCCCCCCTCTCTCTCTCGGTCTTGTTGCCTGCTCTGCGCCTGGTGAATATTACTGCATCAGATGCACGGGGAGAAAGGTATTACCTTGACAGTGTTATCTGAGGACAAGTGTGTCTACATGAGGAGAACAGCTATTCACCCCCAAACAACAATGTGTATGCGTGGTGATTATCAGTCAAGATGCATGCAAAGCATATGCACTCTGACAGAATTCAGAGATACGCACACCCACCACACAAACACACACACACACCACACATATTATGAAAGTTTATGAACCCAGAAGGTGGGGAATTATTATATATTTAAAAGGCACAACATCAAAATTGGTGACTCCCAGCTCGAGTCGTGCTGCCTAAGGCGCTGCGAGAGCAGCCTGTAGAGAACCCGCGGCTATATAGCATGGCAGCTCGACGAGATAAAACAGTTGCTTGATCTCATTTCCTTCTGAGCTCCAGCTTTACAGATGAGACTCCACCTGTGACGGAGGCTGAGAGATACTGTTTCACATTTTGGTTTGCCCTCAAAAATCAGCAGTGGTTTACAAAGGAAAGAAAATGCAGCATACACATGAGATTCAAGGTCAGTAGCTGTTAATAGGATCAATATTATGGGAACAAAACCACTCAAAGGTCTGCAACACGGCTGCATTAAAGCATAGTGAAAAGCCATGTTACCACAAATGACTCCACAAATTTTAATAGCTGTGCTGGAGCATTTGCATATGGAGCAACTCCAAAAAAAAACAAGATTTTTTAATCAGCTTTTTATGTAAGGGTAGGATACAACAAAGGCAAAGGATCCTGTAGAGAAAAACCTCAAAAAATTTCACTTCCAGTTTAGTGGTTACATAAAATGGGCTTGAGAAACATGATTAAGTGCCCTCTCGGTGGCCCTTCCTGTGGAGAGAACTTGATCAAATGCCCTCTAAGGTGCCCTTTCATTGGAGAAACCATGACGAAGTGCCCTCTAGGTTGCCCATCCAGTGGAGAAAACTTGGTCACATGCCCTTTATTGTGCCCTTCCAGTGGAGAAAACACAATGCAGTGCCACATAAGCTTCCCTACATGCTTGAAAAGCTTCTGAGCACTTGTGCCCCACCCAAAGCAGCTGGTACCCTTTAAAATTTCTAATTTATTTATCCCCTGCCCCTCAGACAGCTTGAGTGTACAATCGGCCATATAAATTTGCCTCCTATTATTCTCTTTAATACACAAAGTTCCCTGCCTGTCTACCGTCTGTGTCTGTATACACTGATGACATTTTCAAGTGATGCTTTTTCTCTCCAAAGGTGACCTAGATTTAGTTGATGCAGAGAAAACTCAGCATTTGATGAACTCATACACCTTTTTCCCAACAGCCTTAATTAGATTAGCACCTCTTATATAAGCTCTAAATCTCTAATGACAGACTAGTGTTTATCCCCCAACTGAAGGACTTTCTTTCTCTACTCACTGAAAGACATTAAGCATACACAAACAAATGAATGATAAATGCACACTCTTCCACAGCCCTGCTCAAGAATGTAGAGGTCAGCATGTATTTAATACCAAACACAAAAGAGATTTACTGACCAAAGGCATTCATACTGTACGCACCTTGTGCGAGCATGACGGAGCTATTGAGTTCACCACAAACCTTTATTTTAATCGATCACAGACATTAAAACTGGACAAAACAAGTCTATGAAAAGCAGTCTCTGGATAACAGAAACCAGACTAAAAATCCTCACATCAGCTTTCATATTGAGTAAAATTATTCCAAATGCATGTAGAGAAAGTAAAAGACCAATTATAATCATTATAAATATCATAACTGTATTGCATGCACATTGTGTCAGAGAAATCAATCAAAAATATTGCTGAAGTACAACATTTTGATGAGTTTCCGTCATTTCATCCATTCATTTAATCTAAAAAGGAATATGCTGTATTAGATTATCAGGCCAGAAAACCTAATTATTAATGAAAGGAATGTAACTACCACAATGTACAGATTTGTTACTGCATGATAGTGAGTCTCTACATCAGTTGGCCTGTATAATGACTGACACCATGAAGACTTAATGCATTCAAGAATCATACAACAATCACTTTTTTACACCCAAATTCAAACAGAAAAGACTTTTTTTTTTCTGAAAGTCAAGGTCCATCTATCAGTCTTTAATTTTAAATATTCATTGCAATATTCATCTGTTCACTATGGCAACACCAAAACTTGCAAAAAACCAGTTAGATATCAATACACACAATATTTGTGCAAAACCCCAAACTTTACCGAATAAATACACAACATATAAGTTACGGAAGTACCTGTACCTGAACAAAAACATTGTTACGTTACCGTAAAAGTCCAAACAAAGTTAGCCAGACACTTCAACCTGCACCTGTACAGCACTGCACCACTTGGGCATTGAAAATAAAATGACCCTGCAGATAGGTGGGGGGAAGTTATTGAGCTCATGCTGACAAGGTTGTTGAATAGATGCCATGAATCTTAAGTCTCCGAGTTACCACAGCAACGCGGCCTGCGACCACTATCACAAGGACATCTTTGGCAGCTCGCCATTGCTCATTCATAAGAGTGAAAGGAAGAACGTGGCTGTGGGGGTAGCATGGGGGCCGGGGCAGAAGATGTAAAGGATAAAGAGAAAGAAAAAGACAGAAATGTTCTCTAAAGAAAAAAGCTAAAAAGAAATTTTGCTGCCTTTGTTCTCTTTCTTTTGTTCCCATCACATAAGGTTCACTTTAATTTCATAACTTTACTTGTGTTATGTAACAAAGCTGTAGGAAGCCCTCTGTATGTGGTACATTACAGTAATAGCTTAGTTGGTTTGATCCAACTGCTAATATTTAAGTTGCCCATTAAAGTCTTTGCCTCAGGATAAAATTATCTCGAACCGGCTCTGTGACGATATTACAGCTGCAGTGAACAATTATTTTCATTGTTGATGAATCCACAAGGTAATTTTTACATTAATTATTCAGTTGTTTGGTCTACGAATTTTTCACTTATATTGAAAATGAACCCGAAAATCCGATCAAATAATTCTATTTTTGTTTCAAAAATTACTTGAATGATTAATTCACTAAAATAGTTTTGATCTTAATTGATTTAAATTTTCTGTTAATTGGCTAATTAATTAAATGTTTCATTTAAAGCCCAGAGATTGAAGCAGGGGTTGTCAAACTTTTGTCACTAAATGCTTACTTTACTTCTGATTGTTTAAGATAAAAATAAAATCTAAGGACTACTTTCCCAATTATTAAAAAAACAAAAACAGATGAAAAAGTAGAAAACATTAACTCTTTTGGACCGGCATTACTGCTTGTCATAATGAATCCAAATTCAATGTATTCAGGATCATATTTCCTCATCACTCTTCTATTCTTGAGCATATTTAGATATAAAAATAAATATATTTGTAAATAATCACCAAAAATAACAGCAATTTTTAATTTTAACTGAACTTTTGGGCAGCCATTGACTGTAGCCCACTAGCTGGCGCTCTGAGGCCAACCAATCAGAAGAAGGGCTGGACTAGAATACGTAAAATATTCAGCCTTCAAGGTAATAAAGTGGAAAAGACTCTGATACACACTGAAAGAATATTTAGGAGTCTACTCTCAGCTTTGGCAACAGATGGTCACGATCTGATCGCTTTGCCCACCTTTAATCTCACATGACCTTCCATCTTTTTCTAAACCATGCGTCCTAAATTAAATTCTCTTCCCCCATCTCGAGTTTCATCTTTTATACTTAAGACTCCCTATTTTGCATTTTCATGGTCTGTTTCTCGCTTACATGTATTGTTCCAACCTTTCTCTTCTCATACGCTGAAGCTCTCAGATGGAGAACGGACAACAGTCTGCCGCACAGCAGGCGAGGATCACAGAACATGAGGAACAGATGCCCAGGTGAAAACACTGCCCAGAGTCTAGACAATTATCCCATCCGAACTGAAGGCTCATTTCTTTATGCAGTGAGGCAGATTCTGCAAACCAGTGCTTACAAACATCTGCAGTTTGGTGCCTGATAAGCCCTGCTTTTCTGGTGGCATTCATCAATACACTCCTGTCTCTGTGTACACAATCAAGCTCCATTGAGCCATCAGTCAAATGAGGCATCTGTTTCTTAGGATGTCACTTCACTGCTTCACACATCGGGATGTTGTCTCACTCTACACATTTGTTCCCTCCGGCGTCTTTATTCTTCATTATATGTCATTTGTAAGAACATCACATCCAGGAGGGTCCATCATAAAGAAACATGGCGATGCAAAATGCTTCTCTGCCATTTGCAGCTCATGTCTTCATCCTTCCAGCAAACCGCAAAGATCTATGAATTTTTTAGATGATAATTATTCCTCCTCGATGCCTCCTCTCTGTCCTCACACCTAATATCATTAATGTGTTTTATAATGTACCAGCTGGTACTGCTTTGTCCATTATGGAGAACTGTGATAAGAAAAACCTGAAGGCACTCTTGCTCAAAGCAGCAGGAGAATTATAATAAGCAAGCTCTGATGATGGACAGTGAAGGACAGATGGCTTTCCTACTACAGACTTGAATAATTACGAATGGATGTTGTCAACCATGATGCCTCTACAGTTTCTGAAATGTTCCTCAAGGTGCGACTGTGAGCCTTTTAATGGCTTGATCTGATTTGGTCTGATTTGCTAATGGATGAAAGTGAGACTGATGTTTGCAAGCAAACAAGAAGATCTTTGATTCCCTGCGTGCTGCTATTGATTTAAGGTTACCTGAGTGGCATGTTGTTGTGTTGTTTTCTGTGTGCTTGAATGTAGCATCTCTTTGTGTATTCATGAAGTCTCATAGAGTCACACCATTTTAAATAAAGCATCTCTTTCATCTGTTTACTTGCTGGCAGTCCTTATTTTCCTGTCTTTGTTGGCGCACTGCAGCAAATCATGCAGTGTAGCCTCCACCTGTAGATCAGTGAAAAAGTGTGAAACCATTGGCAGGAGTGTGTGCACATACACACAATAAAGAAAAAAGGGCCCCACTTGTAAATCAACAGCTCCATAGACCTACAGGGTTAAAAACTCCACGGGGAACCTGTCAATTAGTAAAAAATCAGGCTCATAGTTTGTGAGTTTCCTACTTTGTCTATTTTTAATTTTTAGCCGCTGAATAAAGCTAAAATTGTGATTAAATGTCACCAAAATGGAAAAAAAACATTATGTTTCTGTGACAGGTGAAGCAACATGTCATATGTGGTACGTAATATGCAGAAATTGTCACTAGAGGTAGTGTGAGGCTTGAAAATGATGCGCCAGAAATGAACATCGGACTCATTACGGTGTCAGTAGGTTTCATTCAAAGTGCTTATTGCTCTTCCACACTTCTTCAAGGTCAGAACTGAAGGGTCTGCATCCGACAATTTCTGTAACTTTTTAAAACCAGCAATCCCAAAAGCACGTCTGCTTCTCACAGCAAATACCAGGTGTGCAGAGGTGAGAAAGCAGGCAGCGATTAAAACTTCTGCTCTTCCATTTTTCACACAATTTCCTGTCATTTTTTGTGAGTGCAAGTGAGCACAACATAAATGCATTCAAGGAATGACATTTTGAAAGTGTGCATTGTTATCCTAATCTGTATGTTTCACTGCATTTAGCCCCTCCATATGACAGCAGGCTTTCCACCCGACCTTTGAGTGCTGTTCAAATAAGCTATAAACACTTCAGGCACTTTCATTTTTATCAAACTGACACCTTTGATCTCAAACCTATAACTCATCTCTGGTACTGTTATCCTGCAGTAGAAATGCCATTTTTTTTAATAGACTACATCTATTAAGCCCCATTTTTGCTGCAAGATTTCAGGAGCAATTTTATTTATGATTACTGTCGTATGAGTCTCCAGAACCTCAAAAACAACTATATAAACGTGGCTCTGAAGACATAAAGTGAGCTCCAAGCTGCAGCTGCATGATTTACTTCTTGCCCCTAATTTATTCAAAGACCAATTTCAGTGGAAAGTTGGTATATTTCCAGGTTGTAAATCAAAAGGCAAAAACCTGTTCAACCCAGTGAATGGCACCTTTGTCTAATCAGGTGTTGGAAAGGCTCACGTTTTTGTCAAAGTGAAAAAGGAACTGTCGGACGTCTGTTGTACAGCCTTTTTGATGTCTGTCTCAAAATAATTCATCCATGGTGTTGCCAGACTACATTAAGCAAAGTGTAAATCAGCAGGCAGTGTTTGCTAGATTCCTTACACTGGCCAAAGTTATTTTTCCAGGAAACTAGAGTAATGTAGGTATTTTTTTACACCTTTAACATCATTAAAGCCTTTTTATGATATACTGCCGGGTTGAGAGTGCATCATCTCCTCCTGCATTTTCATACTGGATGTGCAATAATCAAAACTCATTCCTGTGCACAAGAGCAGAAGCAGCAGTTACAGTCTTCTCATCTGGTTTGATGGACCGGTGATATTATCACTACTTCATTTACAATGCTATCCAGATGGTGGCCAACAGATACTTGCAACCACAGTGCCCTCCTTCCCTGTATTTTCATCAACTTCTGCAGCTTTTAAGAGCACGCAGCCTCCTTCCGCCTTCCCTCCCCAGAGGATCATCATCCCTGGTGTACGGCTACGGAGGGATGTTCAATATTTCCCTCGACTCTTTTACATCTACACTCCCGTGGGACGACCCTCTACAAGAGAAAGAGACGAGCATTGAATCATGGATGAGAGGTAGTCAGCCAGCAATGCCTGAAAAAAAACACACTGGCATTTATCCTCGTTTGACATTGCTGCGGTTAATGCAGTTCTTGTTCCAAATTTTTTCAGCCGGTAGGTTTCTGCCATCTCATGCTTTATGCATCCGCTGCACATTTTAAAGTATCATACCATTCCCACAGGATTGTAGTAGAGTCTTATACTCAAATGCAAATTAAAGGACTACATAATGAGTTTTTCAAAGTTAAAAATTAACATATCATTTTCAACATCATTGTAGTTGGCTCTCAGAGGATCTCACTAACCTTTTAGCATAACATTAAACTCTTCTGATTCTGATTCAGAGTATACTGGAACGAAACTGAAACTCCGAACAGGAAGTTTCTCCTTAGAAATGGTAAAACAATGTTGGTGCACTTTTGTATTTGACCTTGATCCAATGCTATCTGCAGGCAGCCTGCTTATAGGCATGTAGCCTAATAACATGTACATGAGCAACTGTTTATTAATATGTTGTGTTTACACTTACAGTTGTTGTGCTGACCCCCAGTGGCCAAAAAATCAATAAATACTGCTTTATATTAAATGAATATAATTTTATAAAGTGCATTGCTTTTATCCAAAGGCCATTCTCCTTCATACAGTAATTCATCTCATTTATGCTTTTGTATATGTAGTGCTATTTTTTTTTTTAAATCATTTAGTTTTGGAGAAATAGTAAACAATACCAGTAGGGAATGCATAACTGTTACATTTAAATAATCATCAACTGCTCAAAAAAGTTGTTGCATAGATTATTAATTGCAGGACTTGATAAATTCTCATCAAAAGGTCTCAAGTACAGCCAATAAAGAGTTAACTAATGCAACTAGTTTAACCTGCGAAAGGTTAAAAAGCTGTGTTAATAATCAATTTTAATTTTAATGTTAATGTTAATATTAATAGTGTTTAACTGGCTCAGAGAGGCTGTTAACAAGAGAGCCATAATCTGTTTGCATATAATAATAACTAATAATAAAGCGGCTCGTCTGGGCTGTAGATACTCTTTGACTGCAGTTACTTTCTTGCAGGGATAACAGGAGTCTTTCTTTCTCTGAATACTTTAAACCCTGTTTATTGAATGTGGAATTATGTGGAAAATTATCAATTAAACAAATCTACAACAATGCACATTGTTGATAAGCGGAAGTTTGACCATCACTCCTAAGTAGTGGCAGTACAAGCAGTGGGTAGTGATAGTATTCCTGGGAGTAGCATAATGTGTTTAGTAGTAGGCAGCAGAAACCGAAGGGACAGTAAGTGGTGACACTGATTATGTGTGGGAAAAGATTCGCTGCAAAACAGTTTGTACTTTCATTTGCTGATAAGTAGCAAATGTGATACTGTGTTTTTTTTCCCGACACTGGTGACCTGAGGCACAGCATAACACACTCTCACACAGACATACACACATATATTTGTCCTGTATTACATCTGTTTTCAGTGTTGTCTTTATTGTTTCATAATCTCATCACTATTCCATATCAGTTTCTGGTTCATGTTGGAATAGCACCCCTGGGACCTGGACCTTCACTCCTCTGTCTCTACCTTTATCTGACTCTGCTTTCTAGACACCAATATCTGTCTATTTCTAAGTCTACTATGATCTGGTGTTCCTGGCTGCTGGTTGGATAGTGTTCCTAGGGCAAGGCCTCTCTCTCGCTCTCTCTCCCTCTAACTCGCTATCTCTCTCACTCTCATCTTCTTGGTGGGCGGTCAGTGGGCGCGATGACTAAGCCAAGGTTGGCCATGTACTAGAACATAATCCACTGAAAGCCAATATCCCTCCTGCCCACCTACCATGATTTCATCACTCAAACAGCGTGCTCTCAGAAATTAGCAGATAAAGGAAGAAGAAAGCTGCATTACTTTCAGAAGTATTGCGCAAAATTTTTCCAAAAAATAGCACAGCAATTTATCTAATTGACTAATGCCTGAAATTCTTTAAAAAAAAAAAAACATGCTATGTATTCATCAAGCATGCACAGATAATTATATATATTCAATTAGAACTCAATTAAGCCAAAATAAAAGACTGTGATTTTGTGATCTGCGATCAGCAGTTGTTGGGAGTAATAGGATTTGTACTTAAGAGCACTTAACAATCAAGCTTATATTTTTGTGGTTACACTGCTGTCTGGCCATGGGAATTAATACATCTCAGTGTTTTGGGGCAGAGGGATGATACAAAATATAGATATATCTAAGTGTTGTCTAGCACAAACTGGGACAACAATACAACAAAACAGCAGGTTTTACTGGTCCTTTTTTAAAAATATTAACAAAATGTGATATTCAATAAGCAATTGTCAGTAATGTGGATATAATAACTACAGAGGTAAAGGCAAATATTAAACAGAGAGAAAATGGCATCTCCTTACTGGATTTTTGCCTTTAAAACAAGGAAAAGAGGACACTTATGCCATATAACCATCGACATATATAAATATGATAAATTGCCCTGCACTGATAGTGATACTGAGGTGTTTAATAAAATCACCTCTACAGTTAATCCTTATCAAGGTGAGTCTGTTAGCAGTCTCTACTGTCTGGCACTGCACTTGCACAGTCTATTCATTAGGAGCCAGACAGCATGTTTACTTTCACTAAACAGAGAGACAAGGAAGAAGAGGCCAAGAATAAAAGGAAAACAGAGAGAAGGAGAATCAGGGAAGAACACTGAGTATGAAAACTCAAAGCCTGCACACACCTGGAATTAACCTGTGTCTGAGATAATCAGATTACAGGTGAACAGCTACAGTTACAGTTGTGAATGCATCCAATTGGGCAGTGGATTCATCTTGTGATCACATCACTTAGGACACATTTGAAAGACAGTCTGAGAAGCATACGGCCACATTCTTTGAACAGTGTGTACGCTAATGTGTCCTGGGCCACATCGAAGGACCGCCTACTCAACAGATGTCTTCTGTAAGTGCACATGAAACAAGCTGTCCGGTGCTTGTGAATGCATTGTGTGCTTCAACTGATTTCACTACTAGCCCCAGACTCCCTTTAAAATTTTAAGAGATTTAAGAGTAATTGAGAAAAAGATACTTAATGAAATCTGCAAAACAGTTTAGGCAAATTCTTCATCACTTATGTCTTTGTTTACATTTACCTTAAATACAGTTTATTAATTTTTTTCTTAATAAATAACTTAAGTCTCTTGCTGCATGCGGGACTACTCCGTGTCTAAAATCAGCCAACATTAAGCAGCTGTTTCAACACACTGTTTCTACTGATGTAATATTTTAACAAGATTTATGAAAAACAACATTTTGTTGCTAGTAAACATGTCAAAGTTGGCAAATACAGTAAACAGCAACCAATTTAGACTACTTTTTGCTGCCCCTTGACTCCCTTTAAAAGTCACATCATTTTATGAGTTGTTGTGTTGCGAGCACCTTTATAATCTTTGTAAATCACTGTTTACTACAAAGCCTTAAATGTTTGGGCCTCCTTGTAAATTGAGCCAATGTTTATGTGGATGTTGATTTGCATACAGAATAGGAAAGTAATATCTAATCACTTTCCTATTCTGTATGCAAATCAAGACGCATGTACGTACACATGGTACTGTTAAGTGTGAAGTGACGAACTCAGAGTCGTCCACTTGTGATCGGCTCACCCAAGGCGGATGTTAGTGCCAGGTACGGGCAGCTTTGGAGATGCACTGGGAATAGAACAGAAGGGAGGATGCTGTCTATTTTTAGACCCACATAATATGAGATGGAGGGGGCCTCGCTTCTCTCCTCTTCCTCTCCCCATCCCCTCATTTCCCACATTCCTCCTTGGCACGTGCAACAGACACTCAGGACGACTTTGTGTGCCCCGAATACCAATAAGAGCGAAGCAGCTGGATACTGGCAGGCTGACATTCTTCTGCCTTTTCCTGTCTGCGGAACACAGACAAGACAAGGACTGGGTATCTGACAGGACACGCACACATACACACTTCAGAGGACACAACATTTGGCTTGGAAAATAAACCGATAAGGGCAGGCTGTTTAACGCAAGTGACACTTGAACTACGGAGGAGTGAAGATGATGGAAGCTTTCATGACGACAGACACTCGTAGAATGACTCAGATTGTTGTCTAAGAAAGATCAGTCGAATGACGACACTTCAAATGGAAAGCTCACTTAATTGAAAACAGGTAGAATTGAAACTTCTATCATTGCTGCAGCTGGATATAGAGTGCTTTGTGTCATAATTAGCAAGAGTCAAAAGGTTGTCAACTTGACACAAGAAACAATAAATGGACTTAGTTCATACATTCATGCAGCAGAGCTTCATTAATAGTAAATCTTGTCAAACTCTGGTGACTCACATCATGTGCATCCATCCTGAACCCAACACATCCCCTCTCAGTTGAACCAAGGACTGCTCTTCCATTTACAAGCAGGGCTCCGCTGACATTGCAGACAAAGGAAGCTAATATCAACAAATCAAATCAGCCTGTTGCATGGAATATGAAACCCTTGCTAACATGTCCTAATGCATTGTTAAACCTGACCTTGGCTCTTTTTTTCACTCCGCTCAGGCTTAAATAGCATATATTTTTATCTTTTGTCCAAGCACAGGCAGCGAGAAAGACGAGGCAAAGCTGCCAATATACATGTCCAAGAGATCTATGGTGGGACTTTAATGGGAGATGAGAAACACTGTTAACACTCTCCAGTCACTGATTCACAGGCTAAACAGAGACAAGGCGGAGAGTCTGATAAACAGCATGAGTATGTTTTAATTATCACAGGCAGACAAACGGACCATTTGAAAAGTAAGACAACAGTGTAAGAAGGAAAGGTGCTTAGCATTAACAGCAAAGTATAGCCTACTAAATGAGCAGTTAAAGTTAAAAGTCAAACTTTTGCCGACGATAATTTTAATTTCTCACCTTGCTGCAGTGATGTAACAGTGTACCCTTGGGTGGGTCAATAAAATGTGGCTTGAGGGTGTTTACAGGTGCAATAGAGCTCACGTCTAAAGACATAAATCATAAAAGATGACCATGATGTCTCACACTTGGGAATTTTAGCCAAAGAAGGCAGTGAAACACTTTTTTCAGCCTGATGTTTAGATATTTGTCAGGTTGTTGGGTAAAAGTGCTGACAATAAAGTTGTTGTATATACTGCCAGGTGATTAGCTTAAAGTTCAGCAGTCAACCAATATATTCAACTCTCACAAAGTTTCTTATGTTAAGCGTTTTCTAAAAGCTATTTGAGAGAGGTTTTGAACTGTTTGGTCATTTTACACGCAGTAGTTTCTGTACTTTTGACCATGCGGCATCATACAGGAGAAGTTTCTCTTATTTAGTTTACCTTTACGGACATAAATGAAGGGATTTTGTTGTTTTGACCGGCCAAAATTAAGCTAACTGGAACTACTTAGGCTACTGTTCTTTAATTCTTAGATGTTGTGGAGGTATAGTAACAAGTAACATAAACTCTGATGAGTAACTGTATACTTTAGTACAGTACTTGATTACATGCTACCAGTTTTTCACCCTTTTTTTATATGTGTTTTTCATATGTGAGAGGTGTTCAGTGCACTGTTGGCTTCCAGGGACTGAGCAGCACTCTTTAAAGTGTGTGAATGTTTGCTCAATCACACGCATGGGCTAACGCAGACATATTGAAACACACACACACACACGCATAAACAGGCTCACTTTCTGTGCCTTTGCTAGCTAAGGGTGTGCTAGACACAAGTCTTTGAGATAATGGAGTTTGACAGACTACCGGTGTGGCTGTCATGCGGACGCCAAAAGAACAACCAGCAGCCACCACAGCACAGTTTCAGACTACGAGTCTGCAGCCAAGCTAGCAGCTCTGTGGGACTGCTAGGCATCGCTGTGCTTGAGCTAAATGCTATCCCCAGTGTGTGTCAGCAGGTATTTTGTTTACCTTCTTATTTTAATGAGTAAGTATGTTATCATCTACTTTTCTTTTTAAATAGCACCGGTCTCAGAGGACAGCTGAGACTGATGAGAACAGCATTTGTTTTGCAGGTGTTGGTTCTTAACAAAAGTACAGAGGAAATCAAAAATTTTGACCATAACGATGTAGAAGAAACGTTAATGGGCTTACAAAAGTGATTAAAATTCATCCTCTTAGGGACATAATAGTCTGTGCAAAACTTCATTGCAATCCATCCAATAGTTTTTTTAGATATTTCAGTCTGAATCAGAGTGGTGGGCCGACCAACTGTGCCATCCATAGAGCTGCACAGCTAGTATCTATTTTTAAGAAATTGTACATGCATATCCATTGCCAACTATATCAGAGGAGCTGCAGTTAATCATCTTGTTTACATGGCTGCCTGGACAAGAAAGACAGATGTTGTATTCATTTAATGAAGTCAACTCCTCCACTCAAATTCTAATTCACCTCCTCATATTTCAAAGTTTCCATAATGCTTTTTAAGTGCATCTCTGAATATCTAAATATATGGAAATAATATGGGCTGCTTAGCATTTGCTTCAGGTTACATAACCACAAGCTAAGCTTATTACACAGTGCATTTTAAATTGGACGAATCTCCCTATATTTAAATATAACATATGAAAGAAATTCTAAACTTAGCTATATAAAAAGAAAAAATTATGGGTGCACTTTAAAGTTTGTCCAGCTTGAACTTTATATGGGTGGCTTGTTGAAACATTGGTGTTGATATAAGGATGCTCAACTCACAGCTACATTCATTTTGTTCATAACTGGATTTCTTTATTTTTCCTCATTTAAGCTGTCAAAAGCACAAACTGAGAGAAGGAGCAGCAGCAGGTTGAGTCAAGATGGCGCCTGAGGTTTATAGACTAGACTGTACTGTGGATGGCTGTGCTTGCTAAGCTGAACTAATGGTGTGAAGCTGTGAGCCTCGGTAGGCTGCAGGTGGAAGCTGCTTAGCACAGTGCAACCTGCAAGCTGAGAGTGTTTGTGAGTGTGTGTGTGTGTGTGTGTGCGTCTGCCTGCCACAATGATGAGTTGAGAAGCGCACGATTCTAGACAAAGGTGTGTCTCCGTCTGTTTGGCAAATGAAAATGTTCGTCTCAAACGTATGAAAATGTACCCTTTGGAACAATTGCTGTTTGACTTTTATTCTTTCACCCGTATTGCATTTGTGCAATGGCACTCAGTCATGGCAGGCTAATCACTGAGACATGATTGCTTCTAGGAGACTGACTCCTCATTGTTGAGAGAGGCACCGAGCTGCAGGAGGACAATCAAGCCAGCACTCTCAGTTACAGTTCCAGTCAATTTGGATGGAAAATGCCACATCCACTGGTTGTTTGTTTAGAGAGAGTTCCCAATAAAGCTATGAGTCATAAGTGAATCATTTCACACAGGAGGAGAGATAACTGTGCTCCAGCAGAGTCTAAATACATTCCTCTCCTCTCTTTTTCTCTCTGTGTGAGGATAAAAGCTGACTGGAGTGGCATGAGCTCTGACTCGGGCTCTGATGACTTCAAAGGGAAGGCGAAGGATGAGAGAGGAGGGGACAGAGAGACAGAGGTGGATGGAGCCTCACTGGTAAGGAAGGGAGGTGGAAAAAGAGTGAAGTGCACATGTGTGTAAGGGTGAGAGAGACAAAGAGAGAAAGTTACTGTGATATGGCGAGTATATGAGAAACATCAAAGACCTGAAACGGAACAAAAGAGGGCATGAGAGTGGGAGGGGAGAGCAAGAGAGAGGGGAGAGGAGCATAGAAACAGGAGAGGGTAAAAGTGTGAACACCAAAGCGAGAGGGAAACTGGGATGAAAAAGTCCTGGGACTGAGAGTAACACTTTCATAAGTCTAGACAGAGAGAGAGACAGACACAAAGACGGAGAAACGGATGATACGCTGAAAAAAAAACCACATTCTTGCTCCAAGCTGCCAAAATACACTGCAGAGAAAGGAGGTAATGCATGAAACACTCTGCAGAGACAATAACAAGATTTCTTATTTCTATCTACTTTTGAAAGCTCTTGACTTGCAAACATGATTTTTTGCATTGGCAACGATTTGAGGGTGCCGCAGAATACTTAGTGTGGGGGGAACGGCGTTCCTCCAATAAACTATTCATCTTTGGCAGAACGCTTCAGTAGTTGTAATCATAGGTCTGAGAGGCACTGACACGAAAAGTGAAATGAAAAGTGAAAAGTTTATTTTTGCAATTAGGACAAAATAAGTGATGGCGGTATATTTCAAGCATAATGGATCTGATGTCTTTCTGCAAAAATATTCAAAATATATCTGTATAAATAATATTTATGTTCTAGAAAATACATGAATTCTGTTTATGCAGATTTTAAATACTTCTTAGTTACTGTTTGATTTAAGCCACAGCAGGAGGAAAAAGCTGCAGACCTTCTTTTTTTCGCTCATGACAAACAATCATTTACTATAAGCTAAATGCGCCTGGATGTGAAGATATTTGAAAGGGTTGCAACCACAAAATGAGAAGCAAACAGGATACAGAGTTCTACAATAAACAGAGACGCAATGTCAAAGACATCCAGACACGGAGACAAGCAGGCAAGGCAAGGCAAGGCAAGGAATTTATACTTCGTAGACGGAGTGTGGGAAGGAATGAGCATTACCACAAAACAACAGGGGAGTGCATTAGAAGTGCAGACTGCATGGACACAGTTGCAATGCAGATGGTGTACGTAGGGATGGGGGGGTCGGGAGTGGAGGGACAGAGATATAAACAAGGAGAGAACAAGGACACGTAGATGTTACGGACAGATGCACAGACACAGAACTCAGTGCTCATTGAAAAAAAAACAACAGAGAAATACAGCAAAGAAATTCTGAAAAAAACTTTCATCCTGTCTGGGGTTTATTTTTTTTCTACATCCCCTCATTTTCTCTTTTTCTCTTTAGTCCTAAACTGAGCATCTCTGTCCTCATTAAGAGCATCACACTCAAGATGGCAGAGCATTCATTCACAACTCTGGCAGAGGTTCTCCTGTAATCTTTTGCTAAATGTTGAGCTGGATTTAAATGACCAGACAGAAGCGTGGACTGAGTCAGCCTGTATCTTAATGCCCAGGCTTTCTTAGACCCTTATATAACCCCGACAGACAGGACTAAAGACCCCAGCTGTGACAGACATATACTGAGGGGAGAGCTTAGAGCAAGACAGGCCTAAATATTTTTTCAGTGTGTCTTCTTGGAGCATTTCAAACAGTCACGCAGCGGAGTCCACTACAAAATCTTTTATCCGTCACGTCACTGGCTAACCCTGCAGAACAAGGCGATCCATGTCCAGATTTTTAATATGATTTACCGCACTGGTTTTCGCCGTGCAGCTTTATCTTTTGTTATTCTGTTCACATGCAACCAGAGCTCATGATGCTCAGCATTTGGTGAAATAGTAGAAAAAAAAAACTTCTATTTTCTATTCAGTGGCCAAAACTGAGATCATAGGTCCAGGTGTGGATCCTTGTCTTGTACAAGAAAATAATTTGCAGACCTTGACCAGTAACCTATGAATAAATCAACCATACTTTAAAGGTACAGTCCTACCTTTTTGGAAATATGATTAATCACATTATTGCAGAGAATCAGATGAGAACATTGATACCATTTTCATAATTTTACAGTCAAAATGAAGCCGCAGACTGCAGCTAAAAGCCAAGTTGTAGCATAAAGACTGGAAACAAGGAGGAAACAAAATTCACGGACCAGCATTTTCAAAGCACACTAATTAACACATCATATCTCATTCATTCAATGCATACAAATATGTATAAAACATGTTAATTAGCAAGCTTCAGAGGTGCTGTAAGGCAGAACAGAAAGACATGAAAGTGGAATTGATCCTCCTATCTAATTCCCTTCAACAAAGCCAGTAAACTTGTTTCTTGCAGGGATTTAAAAAAAAAAAAAGCTGCACTTTGACAGCCATTGTTTTGCAGATATCTTAAACTTGCATGTCTTCAGTTCAGCAGAGGGGCATTACAACAGGCCTCAATGTCAATTTTGATAAAATAAAATGTGGGGTGCCAAATTTTAAAAAATTTCACACACTGGTCTTAACATTTTGTCTGATGAAGCATAATCGAGGTAGTATTACATTTGCCCCCAAGAACAATTGACTAATACAAAATAGTTGCATACTGGGTGATAATAATTCTCTGCAGACAGTTTCAGACACAGAGTTTCATTTTATTTGCTCTGGCTTTCAGCCCAAGACAGTTTATGCAGAAGCTAAAACCAGAAAAGCTTCAGAGCTTAAATGTTTAGTAGCAACAGAGACAGACTCATTTTTAAGCTATTAAAGAAGAAGTACTTTCGAGTTAAAGATTTGTAATAGAGTAACAGTCATAACTTGCCTCTGATAATGCCACCTACTGTGTATATCCCCCCTGTGTGCTTTTCTCTGCGCATATTTATCCTCTTTAGAGACCAAAATTAGGACTGAGGAGAAGGAACCACTCATGTAACAGGCCTCATCTCAGGTTGGTTTTATCAAGAAAGCCTCTCATCATCCATGGTATTTGTGGAATGCATCATTGCATTGTGACAAATGCAGCATGACTGTGTGGATTATCATAGCCCCCGGCAGTATGATGAGATTTACCAGACCTACACCACCAACGGCTGTAGCATGTGTCACTAATGCCAACCCCTCTAATTGGCATTTAGATATTGATTTCAGCAAATACATTCAAAATGGATTAGTTTGAAACGCACAAAGCCATAAATGCCAATTTCCCATTCAACAGCGTCTGCCAAACACCCACACTTTCCCTGAACAGTGTGTGCAAAAAAGAACACGCATGTTTTCATACACAGGAAGAGAAATCGCCTGGCTGGCAAGCTGACATACAAAGAGCCCCACTTCACACACAAAGATTTCTCTCTGATCTGGCAATTATAGATCATCCCACCTCACCCTCCTCTCTCCCACTTTCTCCCGGTCTTCCTGATCTCCTGATTGCAGAATGAGGCAGACAGGCAGCACAAGAACTCTTCAATCTGGCTCTTAACGGAGAAAAAGCTGAAAATGTATTCAGTTCCCTCCGCTTTATGACTCATGAACAATGTAGGATGGTTTGGAAATTGTATTGATAACGGGCCAAGCTGATATAGGGTAGGTTTAATAGATGCAGATTAGGCCTAGATTGAAAAATGTTTTCCAGTGAGGAGATCTCTGCTGAATAAACCAAGACCCAGCATAATAATAATAATAATGGCTGCACTTCTGCATCGTCCAGCAATGGGGATCACTGCTGTGCTGCTGTGTTGCAGGGATACAGAAGGGGACAGTCTTGTCCCTGCAAAATGATATCTTGTACACAACCACCTAATCAATTGACAAATCAATAGCATACACTCATACCTTTGCCCTGTTTGTTATTTCTGTTTGTTCGTTACTTCATTACTGAGTTGCAGTTAGGAGGAATGGTTCAAATCTCACACTGTTTCTCACCCACTTCAAAAGTGTGAAGGACAGAGTTCCCTGAAGCTGAAAACACAGCCAACATTATAAAAAGAAAAGCTGGTAAAGAATCATTAACAATCTTTTTGACTTGACCATTATTAGAGGGTTATTTCTGTTATACATTACATGCAAATTTATTTTGGCATATTGGGATTCCTTGGTAGTTGTTACACAAACATTAGAAACTGTCTCAGCATAGCAAACAAGATTGTAGTCAAGTCCTTAATATTGCTTTCCATGCTCTTCATCAGGGTCAATAGCTGCCTGAACATAATATAAAAGTAACAATGATTATACCTTATGTGAGATAAACTCCATTAACTGACACTGTTTGACTATAATACTCACCATTAGTTGATTTACATAAAGTTAAGTGGTAAAACGTGGCAGAACAATAAGAACCACAAAGTCAAACACTCTTTGTGCTTCAGTGTCCTTTGTTTCACAAGGGACCAATTACTTTAAAAAGCATGGTGTTGACATTTATGTAAGCACCAGAATGTAAAGCAGTACTCTCCTGTATTGACTAAAAATAACAGTGAGATATAACGTTGCATGTGCTCAGTGAGAAGCCGAACAGAACAGAAAATTAAACATAGTATACAGGATTAAGGTTCCACAAAGAGACAGTAGCCAAACTGGCTGCTAGAAGAACAATTACTGGATGCCCGTCAGCAGTTCAGACGTAAATAAGAGTGGGCTGATGCCTCAACTGTCAGATACTACTTCACAGAGGAAGATTAAACCCCAGTCGTTACAGTGTACAACAAAGGTTGTGACTGTAACAATTTATTTTTTCTTGTATGGAGTCCCATAAATCTGACTTTTCTGAATGGAAAAAAATCTGCCTTTGATGGAAGGCAAATCAATTTATTTGGACAAATTTTCTGTAATCAAGTGACTCTACTCTTTGCAAAAATCCTCTGAGAGGAAAAGCTGCATGTGTAGTTTCGTGACTCACGGATTGTCATATTATCACATTCAGGCTAAATAGATGGAGATGAGCATTTTTTGTTAAAAGGCTCTGTCAATTTTAATGTGGTTAAAGGAGACATTTTCAATCATGAAAATATCTCACATTTTTCTCAGTGCAACAGATAGGTTGTGATGGAGAAAAGCCAATCCGCTGTGCTAATTCTGAGGGAAAATATGTCAAAGATATGCAAATAGGAGAGGTTATAGAGGTGAATATCTAACATATTACAAATTTTATGTAGGAAACTGTATATTCTCACTCTGATTGAGAAAAAAAATCTGTATTTTACTATATTTATCCATGTAACATGATGATTTTAATATATGTTACTGTGTTTTATTCTCTTTCTCGTGGCTCACATACTCACAAACAGAACAAAAATGCTCTCACATACAGATGCATACGTTCAAGGACACACACACACAGACACACGGAGAGCGTTGGCTGGTGAGAGATGTCCCCCCCCCCTCACGCTGAGCGGCTACGAACTTCGCCAGAGCTGTTTTAGGCTCGCATAAAAAATTCAGGACTTGCTCTTCGCAGCGTTCACCCTACATACAGCACACATACATGCTCACACACGCATCACAGCATTATTCATGGTGCACACATGTGTACAGGGATGAAAAAAAGCACACACATACAGTACGTTCTGGTACACTTAATGATATAAGCCTGACGTGAATAGAGCAGCATAACATCACTGAGGCTTTTTTATGGTAAGTAATGATCGAGACCCCCAGACATGCAGCGCATATCAACTCGATCATTCCATTGAACATTTTATTGGTATTTCTTGATAAATGGGACATGTTCTGACATATTACTTGTTAGCATTATTCTTGAATTTATATATATCGAGTGATTAAATTTCAGGGTCACCAGTGACTGTTGTCAGTAAATCAGTTTGTCACAAAGCCAGCTGTGCGTGTGTTTCAGCACATCGGACTGTTTAAATGCCATGTGTATTAACATTTTCAATACTTCTATGCATGCATTTAAGGCAAGGCGAATGCATGCATGCATGCATCCTTGAGGGAAAAAAGACATCTTTGTATGCTTTACCGCACCAAACAGGTCAACACCTCAGCTCAGCCATCCATTTTCATTAGACGTTAATGACAGGAGTGAAGGGGTGGACAGGCCACAGAGAGAGAGGGACTGAAAGAGTGAAAGGATATAGTTTGTACTCCTAGTGGAAAGACTATCAAACCACTTTCTGCTGTCCTCAACCATAAAACTCCCTCTGCTAATGTTACGTAATCCTTCCACTACTATACGCTACTAGCACATTGTCAACTACCGGGTAAATGTGGCCGGTCACTTAATAGCAACATTAGCCTTTCCACTGTGTATTTACAATATTGATGTACAAGAGGTCTGAGCGGCAAAACAGAACATAAAAGCATGTTTCCCACTTGAGAATCCACCTCGTCTTAGTGCGGCTCAGTCAATGTGGGTTGCAACACCTCTGCCAAGTCATCTCCATCTGAAAAGCATTTGGGGCACCTGTTCATCCTGGCAGCATCCGCGCGTCTACAGACAGCACTCTTCCAATTGCAGTTTAAGTTAAACCCACTCCAGAAACATAATTTCATCCTTGCTGCCTTCACCATGTTCTTTCATTCTGCAGTGTATCTAGGTCAGTCAGTGTACAGAGCCGATGTGTGGTCGAGTGGTGAGAAGTAAAGCAATGGATGATGTATGAAAGCTTCATGACTAAGATATTAATCCGACCAAACATCGGAGAACAAACAGCTCCTGAAATCTAAAACCCACCTTGCCTCCTTATTTTGAAGAAGTAATAAAACAATCTTCGAGTCAGATAAAGGCTGTAAATAAGCACAGAGGTTAAACTGCTTTCTTTGCATACTTGTTTCTACAGATCCTTCATGAAATTATCAAAAAAAGCCGGATTTATGAATCAATAGCAGGAGAGAGGAAGATGCACCACATGTAACTGAATAGCTAGCAAGACCTCAAGTCAATATGTGATGCTTTTACACAGGATGCAACTAGTTTTCGTGCCTTAGCATATATGCGGTTAAATTAAATT
Source organism: Acanthurus leucopareius (assembly GCA_029814765.1). NCBI lineage: Eukaryota > Metazoa > Chordata > Actinopteri > Acanthuriformes > Acanthuridae > Acanthurus > Acanthurus leucopareius. Next base: position 17,304,391 of record JAQMCX010000003.1, on the reverse strand, counting down.
CAGTGTGAGACACAATTTGCTCCACCACCACCACAAATAAAACTTACAAGGAAAAACAAAACCAGTAACACTCATCCATCTTCATTATCCTCAATATTTGGCCTAATTTATGATCATTCCAGCTTTGAGCCTGATGTCTCGTTTTGCTAGGATCCCAAATATTGTGACTTAGAAAACAGAAAGTACCCCATTCTGCTACAACCAAAGCGGCATTTCCAGCAAATCTTGTCCCACACTGCCAGTAATATCGCCTAACACGCTGTGAGTGCTATAAAATCCAGTCAATCTATAATATCATGCTAAGTGTATCCTCGTCCTGGTGTGCAGAAGCTGTCGCAGATGGAATGGGAGCATTTGCTGAGGGGTGAAGAGAATGAAATGAAGAAATTCACTCAACGCTTGAGTCATCCACAAGTAAGATGAGAAAATGATTACTTCATTGGTGCATCTGAGAGTGAAGTAGAACATTACATTGCCCATCAGGCAATGTTGTGTTCAAGTACATACAGCTGTTACGGCTCTGGTGCGATACTGTAGAACGTTTAATACATTTGTGGAACACCATAAGCCTCACTACAGCCGTACTTAGTTATGAAATAATGATATCTGGGATAAGTGAATTAGGCAATGAACCTTATGTGCAAGACACGTAACACATAAAGCATGGATTACACTAAAACAGATCTATGATTTGGCTGTTTTAGTGCAAGGAGAAGACATCCTTATTGATCTATATTTCACACCAGGGATGCTTCGGTTCCTATACGAAGCTATAATTGGACTTCATGCCTAAAAGTAAAGAAATGCTACCTTCCCTGCGGAATATTATGCCTTTTTTAATCTGTTTCATGTCTGCAGCAGTACAGGATTAAGGTGTCTCAGCAGTGAGCATTTCACTCCCCTCCCTTCCTCTCTCAACTCTCTAATGTAGTAACAGATTTAACCATGAACAAAGACGCCTAATGAACAATGGTTAAAAAGCCTTTGGCATCCTTTTTGGTTCCATTAATGTCATTTATTTAAAAATAAATCCTCCGACATGTTAGCAAAAAAAAAAAAAAAAGCCGATGGTTTAAGAGGGAAAACGTGTGCGCCTGTCAGTGTCTCATGATGTGTGTCCATGTATGTGTGTCCATGTGTGTGTTTACATATTTGTGCCAGCATGCTCTGAATACTTGCATGTCATGCGTGTTGTGTGAGAATAATTGCATGTCCTCTCCATGTTCGCATCAGGCTGATGTGGCATTACAACCCTAAATCAACCACGGCACAGGATCACTGTCCTCACATCAGTGTCAGCTATTTCCACTGCACAGCTCATTGTCAAGTTAATTGATGCAAAAGAGAGTTACAAACGCTCAAGCTCACACACACTCACACACATACATACACGTGCAGACTAAAAATAGCAGCTGCCTTACCTTTCTGTACACTATCATGTTGGGGGACTCATCTGCTACCCCGTTGGTCCCCTGCCCACCGCTGTTGGTCTGTGCCATGATCCAGTGAGTAAATTTGCCACAGGAAATGTCAGGTGCTCCTGTTTTGGACACAGTGGATATTTTTGAAGAACAACTGAGCCTTACCGCTACTTGCCCTCACATTGCCAAGAAGAAAACATTTTACATGACTTGTGGCCGTGGATCACATTTCAACATATTTGACATTTCAACACTGAACAGATGTGCAGAGCTCCGACTCGGCTGCATGTGTTCACATTTCACAAGGTCTTGACAAGGGCATTTTTTTTTTTTTTTTTAAGAAAGGCGTCTGATTTTGCAGAAGGCATGGATACTGGTACACTGTGAAAACCCAGTGAATGGGGCAAAAGTTCAAACTTGAATTGCAATGATTGGCACCATATAGGACCACTATCACTCTATCCTCAGATGGATTCATTGTGCACAAAAAATCAATGTCTGCAACAGTGATAACATTTTACTGTTTGTTGACATCAGAGGCATCAGCAGCGATACTCATGCACGGCTCCTGTTATGCATCCTAAGACTGGAAAACGGTAAGACGGGCTGAGTTTAAGACCCGGACCCTGACAGCGGTAAATGCAGTAAAACAATACACCGTCCGTCAAGGAGGTAGGCTACTCTATGATGCAGCTTATACATCTACTCGCGCCGAGCAGCCATAGTCCGAACGTGCTAGACTGTGCAAATGTAACGGGGATCGTATGCACGTTACAGCTTCATCATTCTTTCTTCCCCTTTACGACACCCACACGACATCTTTGGGAGGTTTAGTCTGCAACACTAAATAGCCCGTTGCATGCAAACAGCGGAGTCATATAACCTGCTCTTAACACGAGGACGTTAGCTCCACTGTACGTACACTGGTTTTTGGGTTTTTTTGTTGTTGTTTTTTTGTGCCTCAACACAAGCCACGGTCCGTTTCAGAACCCTGGACAGCTACCGCAAAAAAAAAAAAAAAAACGCCCGCGCCCGTTACCGTCCCTCTCCTTAACCACGAATTGCGCGTAAATACACAGCGACATCGGTCACCGGAGGAGAAGAAGGTGGCGGGGGTGTACGAGGGTGTGTGTGTGTTGAGGGGGGGGCTTACCTGAAAAAAAACGCGACTCCTGAATCCTTGCAGAGGTGGTGGCCTGGTCCTTCGCGTTCAGTATGTCAACTGGCTGACATAGGAATGCGAGGATTATTCATTGGCAGCGTGAAGAGGCAGACATTCGGCGGACACTTGGTGTGGTTCAGCTCCGTGTCTCCGTGTCTCCGTCTCTCCTCTCTGCTCTTCTACCCAAACGATGCTCAGAAAGCACGGGCGCGCCACCTCCGAGCGCCGTGAACGCGCATCGATCCACGGCCAATCGCGTGTAAAGAATAAATTACAACCCGTTTTGAAGACATACAGGCTGAGGGTGTATTGCTTGAATTGTACTGTTTCAAGCATCGCAGTCATATGTTGGATCTGAAAGCTAGGTCGAGAAAGAATAGATTTCCGGTATTATTGTTATTTTTACAATAGCATTTTTATCAGAGGTCAAGAATGGACAAAAAACTGATTTTCCATATTATCTGAGTCATAAAAAACTTCCGTTTAATATATTAATAACCCTAATGGAATATGCGGTCAGAATCTGGTCTTTTTTTTTCTTAATCAGAGGTGGAAAATTATTTACTCGACCACTGTTTCAAAGCAACACTCAGGGAAACTAATTACTTTACTTTATATTCCTGCTCCACTATATTTGACTTAGATACTGTGGGTCTGTAATGCAGTTACACAGTCAGTAGTATTTAAAATAGGATTTAGCTCCACTAAAGCATATTAATATGCCAGTGCTGATTACATGTTCGTGCATAGGCTGTTTTCCACTTATAATAATGGCTGACAGAAGTAAGTTCACCTGCATAGTGAGACTTTCATATATGTAGTGAAAAGCATTTTAGTATTGTAGTTTTGCTGTAGGGGTACAGATACGATCTGAATACTTGGTCTACTACTGTTCTTAATATAGAATTCACGTGGTATGTATGCTGTCAATGTAAATGAAGTGCCAGCATTTGTAGACAGTGAAGTAACACCTTGAGGGAACTATTAATAAAGAAACATCACCTACCTACATTATAATTAGTGTTAGTGTTAGTATCATTAGAGTAGAGCACACACACTTCAGTATAAGGAAACTAATAGTGTTAACTCAGTGTAAACTTGATCTTTCTTAGAAAATTAGGTAAAAATATTTTTTCCACCTGCATTACGGTGTGTCACTCAAATTCAACATTTGGATTTTACACCAATGCCCATGAAATTGCATCAGACATTGACTACAAATGTGAGATAATTCTATAAATTAACAGACTTTCTGGGCTGCATAAATAAATGAATAAATAAGTAGAAAATCTCTTAATTTGTTGCAGTCTGTGGCTTTGAGGTATGCAGCAGTCCAGGCGTGAAAGACGACAGATGTGCCCCTTCTCCCTGTTTACTGTATTTGTCTGTATGTTTATCTCTTTTCTGTCTTCCATTCCCTTTTACTCACTCGGGGCTTAAGCTCTCTGCGATATGAACCCTAAACATATAGGCTACAGAATTACTAGAATGTATTACCACCATGTGCTTATAACACAAAGATAATAGGTTACTAAGCCACAACAGAAATAGATGTTATAGCCTTTGGGGATTCTGTGTGTCGACTAAAACGCATATTTAATCCAATCTTTGCATTATTTTCCTTGTTTCCGTTATGATAATCATTTTTTTTGTGCTGTAGCTTCTGTTGAAACTGGATGTGCTGCAAATGGGTCACTTCTATCAGGCAGTTTCTCATGTTGCCTCCTTATGACATGAAACCTAGATTCTTTTGAACTTAACACAAACATCTCAAATCATAGGCTTACCAATACATTTTTGAGTAGGCTCCTTCTTATTCAGTTCAATAATGTCATAAATGTAAATTTGATTTTTTTTTTTTAAATTCTGGCTTAAATAGGTGAAGACTGAACTGATAAGGGTGCTCACTTACTCTCACCTGATCAGTAGTTTGGGGGAAAATCAGCAGACTATGATGACTCCAAAATACTTTTAGATAAGCTGAAAATCTGGTATGACTGCTGGCTTAGGCTCAATACAAAGTATGGGCTATGTTGTTGACATTTGTTGTCATGAATCTGAACCAATCACTAAGACATGCATATTTACACAGAGTTCAGTTCTCAGGTCCTTATTATTCAATCCCTTTATGCTACCTTAAGGCCAAATCCTGTAATCCTGCAAATGACTCTAGTCTCACTTCATGGATGCAAATAGACTACAAGACTTAAATCTAGCAGAGCAGAGTCAAGGCCTCTGCAGACACAGCTTCTGCTTGCTGCTGAGTTCAGCCAACAATAGGTGTTTGGAAAAACCAAGAAAAATAGACATTGTTTTTAAAACTTCTAGAAGGATTACGGCAATTTGTTGTCCACAACAACAAAAATGCATACGCTCACATTAGCCCATTTAGATTTAAAACACAAAACATAACCGTTAACACATCTCTCTACTTGGTTAGACTGTTACCAAGATAGGGCTTTCCTTTTGTGATTTTTAAATTTAGCCACGCAGGTATTGATCACAGTGCAAATGCACACTTACACAGCAGTTACCTGAGCTCCGCATGCACTTTGGTCAATGCAGCAAAAAGTAATTGTTGCACAGCTGAAGCCACTGGAAGTAATGGGTGTCAGAGCGCAATGATGCCATTATCAGGTTTTTGTCTGAAAGCGCTTTTAGAAATCTTTTTAGTGGAAACAGGTTTGAGCTTCCATAGACACATTAAGGCAGTCATTGCATCAGCCTTTGATCTGCAAATAGCAAATATTAGAAGTTTTATGTCCATAGAAGAATAAGTGGAAACTTACTTATGCTTTTATCAACATGAGCTATTCTTTACATCTTTAAATTGGATTCCTGTTAGCTATAGAACAGGCTGAAACCAGCTGAAAGTGTTGCTGTTAGTTAATAAATCACTATAGCTTCAGGCCAAAATACATCTCTGATATGCTTAAGGAATATAAACCCAGTAGGCCCTTTAGATCTTAAGGAAGCAGCAAGCTTAAAGTGCCTTGAGTCAAAACCAAACACTGTATTGGACTAAGTTAATATGCCGCACACAGAATAAATCCATTTCCTGGCGATCCTCGTTTCCTCCAAACTTTAGCCACTTTCTAATCTAAATTGAAGACTTTCTTATTATCCCACTCCTTTGACTGACTATATTCACTGCTGCAGTTTAATTTCCCTCATTTCAATTTGGAGACATTTGTTAATGTGCGGCAAAATGATGTTACTACAATTTTTATTTCTTTTTAAATAATATTTTGTGTTTGTGGATTAAATTCATTCTACTTTAATACAGTCATTTTTACAATATTTTTAAAGCTTGTTTTGCTTTGTATTTATATCCTACTAATATTTTGGGCTGATTTTAATGGGATCCATTTATCTACCATGCCTTAGCCAGGGGCCCCCTTTAAAAACCCAATAAACCCTCCACTGTGTTGCCTCATGCTTGTGACATAAACAAGAGTTCTTCAGATGTTTTAAAGGTTTCTTTCAGCTGGGCTGCTGCTGCCCTTCAGTTTTTCCTCTTCAAAAATGTGTGGATTTAAAAATGTTGCTGTTTAATACTAAAGTATAAATGGTTTGACAGAGTTGTACAGAAGTACCAAATGCTGTGAATGTTTGAAAGTTTTAATGGAGTTTCTTGCTGAAAATACAAGTAGATGAGAGATAAAGCCATAAAAAAGTGTAAATGTAGGAAAACAGAGTGTTCTGTCAGTTTGTTTTTCTATTAATTTTGTGTTGTGTATAGATCAAGATGTGTGTGTGTGTGTGTGTGTGTGCATGTTTTTAGGTATTACAACAGAGTACTCTTCAGATCCAATGCTGGCTACGGTGGAGCAAGTGGAGCGTGACAGGCAGAAAAAAGCAGGTTTCTTACAGCAAATCAGTAGAAGTTGCAAGACTAGGCAGATGAGTATGAGTCAGATGAATTTAAGGCATAAATTCTATATTCAATATTCTCCTGGTAGTTTATTAGTAGGTGTGAATCCAGGCAGGAGCTTAAGAATGTTGCCACGCCCAAGTGTGTATACACACACACACACACACAAACAAGGAAACAGACTAACTGGGAACACATAGATACACAAGAAGGAAGAAAACACCATGAAAGAATGGGGAAGCAGTATGGAAAATTCGCACCCTGAGAGTATGAAAACAACAGAGCAAGAAGAGTCCCAATATTATTTGAAAGATATGATAAATGTTTAATTAAAGTAAGAAAGCTGTAACTGTCTTGACTGTTTTTCAGTTTAAAAGAAAAATCTACATGACTGTATCAATATATTAGAAGTGATTTAAGATGATGGGTTTAAAGGTTTTCCCTTTTTTTTGCTCCCAATTTATCTTAACCACAGTATCCTAACTTATTATTTTCAAAAAGTATATATTGAATTTAAAAATTAAATTTATAACTTATAAAAGGTTTGAAATATTTTAGGGTTTAAATGGAAAGGTGACAATATGAATTAGTAACCTACATATCAGGTGAAAAAGTATAGAAAGTGGATATAAAAAGTGGAAAATAAATAAATAAAGGATGAGGATCATGTTGTGAGCTAGAAACTAAACCGTGTTGCTAAAAAAAACTGCTGGAAGCTAAACTGCACTGCTGGTTTCATAGATTGGGCTTCACAAGCATGAACTGTGACCATATTTCGAGGTGAACGGTCCCTTTAAGTAGCTTGGATGAAAACTCGATTTCCCAGAATGCGTCAGTCCATTCTTCGTCGTCGAACAAAAACGCGGAAACAAAAGAAATAATCAGTTTGTCAAAACAAGTAACAGCAGTCGGCGGAAAGTGAGCGTAGTTGTATCTGACAGCTGTCAAAGTTGACTCCGTAGCTGGTCACAACCCTTTTGAAAGATTTACCATGGCTTTGAAAAGAATAAACAAGGTGAGAGATATTCGTCTTTACTTAATTTATTTAATGTACAGAAAATGTTGGAGCGATACGGAAGCGTTGCTGAAACGTTAGCTAGTCAGTCATCCAATAACATTATTTTTCTAACCTAATGTGGTTGAGGATTGTACCAGCGTTTTCTAATGATGTTAACGTATGTAATTAATTCATAACACAGCTCTTACTGCCACCAAGTCCGTTTGTCAAACCAACGATTAAACTGAAACCAGTTAGCTTAGCTAAGCAGTTAAACTTATGTGAGCTAACTTCTCTCTGCCAGCTTAAGTTGGCTCACTTTCCGAGAAATGTGAAAGCACTTAAGGGTGTGTTTCTGGCCACTTTTCAACGTATCATCAATTCCAGAAGTGCCAGTTTCTCGTTTGTTGACGGTAGTATATGAACTGTTAAACTGTAAACCGACAGGTTGTTAGACTGTACACTTAGATAACATCTGTGTAGTAATGTATAACTGAAGTTGTCAGTAGTTTAAACTGTCGTTTGTTAATGTCGACAGGAGTTAACTGACTTACAGAAGGATCCCCCAACTCAATGTTCAGCCGGACCTGCAGGGGACGACTGTAAGTGAAATATATATATACATTTTATTTTCCCTGTATTTGAATACTATAATCTGTTACTGATATATTTGTTACTAATATTGTGGTACCTTTGTTTATGTGTTGCAATGTCTCTGGTTTGTGGGTACATGGCCTTGTTATCTAACAATATTCTTACAGATTGTTTCTTTATTTTTCCCTTCATTAGTGTTTCATTGGCAAGCTAGCATCATGGGACCGGTGAGCTTTTTCTGGATAAGTTTCCTGAATATTTTTAAACCAAACTGTCTCTAATGGTCTCTCTGGATCTCTGAACAATAGTGTTTTATGTTGACTTTACAGCCCTTTCTATTCTGTATGGAGAGCATTGACTGGCAAACTCTGTCCCTGTGTTTCTCACTGCAGCCCATGGCACTGCATAGACAATAGGGAAAAAGACAATTCAACAATGTCTTGATTTAAACAAACAAGAGAAAAGCAAATGAAAGTTCTTCATATATGGTGTCTCTCTAACTGCAGAAAGTATTTAATCCTTTAAGGACGCAGTAGTAGGCATACTTTAACAATTATTTACTCCTCTTTTTCAGCTTGACAGCCCATATCATGGAGGAGTTTTCTTTCTTTCTGTTCATTTCCCCACTGACTATCCCTTTAAACCACCAAAGGTAAGATAATTTAGATCAGAGATTTATTAGCCCAGAGGTACATAACATGGCTATAGCAGGCATGTTAAACTAGTTTCCTCAATTTTTATAGATATAGTACTGTTACATATAGACCTGTTGGTACTTGTAGTCCTTTACAGTAGATGAATGACTGTTTTTTGTGAGTGTACTCTTTTACGGAGAACCTGACCTTGAAAAACTGCTAATTTCTGCTTGTTTGTAATTTTTATAGGTTGCCTTTACAACAAAAATCTATCACCCAAATATAAACAGCAATGGTAGCATCTGCCTTGACATCCTGAGGTCACAGTGGTCACCTGCACTTACTGTATCAAAAGGTAACAAACATCAACATTTTGCCTGTACTGTGCAGTAAGTACATCAAATCAGTGCTGCATAGCTATCTGGTCATACCTAAGATTTACCTTGAAATCACATGGAAATAGGGATTTGTCGAATACTTGAGGTCAAACGAGGACGTTGGGGCAAAACATAACACAGGGAGGTAATGCCAAAGATGGGTAACTCATGTTATATCAAACATAGCAGAGCAGTAATGCCACTTGAGTGAAACAATCTACTGTGCTGACACCAAATTTGGATTCTTCTAAATGAGTAGTTCCCCCTACAAACAAAGTTAACAAGATTTTTGAACTGATTTTCTTAAAATTAACCCTTGCATTCTGTGTCATTCAGTCACCTTGAAAACTGTAAAACTACAGTGTTTATACTGTAAAACTGAAGAAGAAAATGTGACAGTGTTCAAATATCTGTGATGGAAGTAAGTAGTAGGATGAGGACCTATAAAAAAGGATTTTGATGATAAGGTGCAGGAATTCAAAAGTTTTCAATTTGTAAATAAGCTGGTATCTGGAACTTGAGCTAAGAAGTTTGTGAGGTTGTATTTTATTTAATTAAAGCTTGTATGCTTCCTTTTCTTGTTATATTTTCCAGTTTTATTATCCATATGCTCTTTGCTATGTGACCCAAATCCAGATGATCCTCTCGTACCAGAAATTGCACATATCTACAAATCAAACAGACAAGAGTAAGTAGCAAAGCCAAAGAAATTAGCATGTGAAAAAACTTGCATCAGTCTTTCTTCTTTGGAAACCCAGTATAATCCTTTTTTTCCCCCTGAAGGTACGAAAAAGTAGCCAGAGAATGGACTCAAAAATATGCAATGTGAAGACAATGATGCATCCCTGGACACCTAAAAAATGCTCATCCACACTGGCTCTGGTTGAGGTGTTTTATTCTCTTGGGGCACTTTCTCTCCTTGGACTTTACTTGACTTAACTGTTTTTACTGTTTACTTTTATTTTTCCCTTAAATTTGCATTATTATTATTATTATTATTATTATTATAGTTGGGATGAGAGGACCTGACTGTATTTTTCTTATTTTTCTTTTAATGGATTGTACAAAACTATATTGAATTTATTTTTCATCATTTTGCATTAAAAAAGACGTTAATCAAAAAGTGAATTGTAAATTGTTTCTTAGCAACACACAAGAGTAAACTAAAATTCTGAACTGTGTTGCTGTGGTAGAATAAGTTTCCCTCAGTTGACCTTGTATTTGTATAAACAACAAATCAGAGCTTCCCTCTTGTTTATTCATATGACCACTAGGTGGTAGCCTTTACTTTTTACTGCTCAATTCTTTTACATAAGGCAGTTTCTCTTCTGGACAACTAAATATTCATGTTTCCATTACATTTAATTTAGATCCATTTGGTGAATGGTTATTCATGTGGCTTGTGGCTATTATTATATCTTTCTTTGGCAGTGAAATTAAAATGAGAAGAGATGTTCTGTCCATGAAAGACCACTCATTATCATCAACTTTGCCTGTTGCAGCACAGTTGCTGTACACTAGTGAGATAAGAGTACAAACATAATTTAGTAGTTTACACATTTAATCACTGCAGTAATGTATTATTGTGACTTGAGCAGTATGCTTGTTCACTGAGGTTGTTTGGCACACAAATCTTGGTGCTGAAAAAGTCTTTTGATCCGTTGGAATAAAAATGGTTGAGCATTCCTGATAAAGGAAATAAAATATTTAAAACATCTGGTCACCTGCATGCAGTTGATGTTTTTCTCAAGATTAAAGGCAAGTTGTCAAGTACATGGTAATTTCCACCATTGATTCCAGAAGATGGAAGTTTCCACTCAAAATGAACAAGTGGGCTGAGAGCCAGGCACAGGAACAACATGGTAAATTTTCTTTGTGATGAAAGTCTCCAGCTGTCAGATTAAGTTTGGGTTTTTGGGTGGGGGGGGTGTATAAAACTGCCTCAACTTTATTACATTAGTTTATTTAAATGTGATAAACAGCAGTGATGAACATCACTAGCCTCTGGACTTACTGATTTCTGTTATGAAGACATAAGAATGCAAAATGTAGAGAATATTGAACAAAGACAGACCAAGCTGAAACTATGAAAATTTGACCTACGGAAAACTTCACAAGGCAATTTATTACTGGAAGCTGTTATAAATCACTTCCATTTCTCGGCATCAGCATGGGAATAAACCTGAAATAATATTTATACAGAAACTTTCAAACTTTCTATTGTACACAAAACTAGAATCAGACACCTTCATATCTCTTGGTTCTGTTGCTTTATTCAGTATCATCATGTACATTATCTTCGTTCTTTTCAGGATTTTAAATCCTTTTTTAATCTCTTTTACTCAATGTTAGCCTGCACCACATTTGTTTTGGTTTCTCTTTCCTGTGTTGTTTCCCTTTACCCACTCTCAGGATATGTAGTGTTTCCTCTATAAACCAATAAATTGGTTGCATGGGGTGTTACTATAAACTGCCGGTCTGACTGGAGAAAATACGTAAAAAGTCCAGCCTGCTGTTGCGCTTTATCTTTTATGGAGAGTTGTTTTTTTTTATGTCCAGTTTTGATTAATTGGCGATGATATATTTTTTTTGCTCACAATATCTTTTGATTGCTATAATTGGCTGTAACTCCCCAACAGTTTCCCATAAATGAGGCATAAAAGTTTTACACTCCACAGGTCCCACAAAAACACAAATTGAATCCAGTAAGTTTCTCACAGATACTAACGTTTGGAAACCAAGGAACCCAGGGGGAGGTAGATGCTCAAAAAAGTCTTTCTGGGAGGAGTCCCGTTTTTTTTTTGCAGAATGACACGTGAAACTTTCCCGAGCCCGAGGAGTTGGTTGGTATGTTTGCTGCGTGCTGTGCGGTTCTCCGTTAACTCGGCAGACAACCTGGCCACTGGAGAAGTTGCTGCGCAGCGCAATGGCTGCCCAGTGCGACACTTTAAGCGGATACATGCAGCAGTCGGACCATGGCTCCAACAGCGAGCGCAGCACCGACTCTCCTCTCCCGGGATCGGAGGAGGATCTGAGCGGACCCCATCCGCTGCCAGATCCGGAGTGGACTGAGGAGAGGTTTCGGGTGGACCGCAAGAAGTTGGAAATCATGTTATTAGGTAAAAACAATATCGACTAAGTTCAAAGTTAGTGGTATATGGCAGTTTGCTCACGTTTTCAACTGAAAGGCCTGTCCTGGTTCTCGTTTATCTCTTGTAATTGTAGCTTGTCGTTGTTTTCGAGAAGCTGCACACTGTTGCAGCCCTCTAACGGCCCTTTGTTTATTTTAGACGCAGAAAAAGATACTTTTAGGGCATAATTACCGCTTTTGGTAGCTCCAATTTTTAGGAGCCGTTGTTAGGATTGTTAGGAAACTTGAGCGTGTCGTGCGCGTGAACGGGAACGAATCAATTAAGGCAATTAAGTCGAGTCAATTAGTTTGGGGCTTTTAATTAGTGCCACCAGATTATGAACAACAGAAGCTGAAATGTAGAAAACCACTTAAAGTCTTTTAGGTCACAGTCATACATCCGCGTGTATTTTCTGAGACTAAAGTTTGAACAGAAAGTTTATAGGTCAAAGACATGACACATCAGTGATGTCGTGCTGTCCTCATGGAGGCAGTTACACACCCCGACCACAAGCTGCCGCTACACAGACTCCCATGGTGTGCATTTGTTTTTAGACTAAACTGAAGTTGACCTGAACATGCAGTTTTTCTTGCCAGTGAAATAGACTACGCATAGAAAACACTGACACAAGAGTCTGGGCTAACTTTAAAGAAAAAAGGAACTGAGAATTGATAGGTAGTCTATGAGACAGGTTATGTTAAAGACCAGTAGCAGCAATCTTCATTAGAAAATAACAGTCTGTTTATCATAATACCAGACTCCTTTTTTTTTAAATAAAAAACAGACAGTATCATACTGATAATTCTTGCATGTGTGGTAGCTTATCACAGGGGTTTTTGTTTTGGTGATAAAACCGATTCCTTGTGTGATCACTCCCTTAATGACGTGCAAGTCACAGTGAAGATTTAAACAAGCGTTGACAGGCTCATAAAGACGAGGCAGGCCGGTCTCTGCTGAGAGGTCCCTGGAAACGCAGAGGTTGAGGTCATTTATCACACATTTCAAAACAAGCGTGTGGAATATTAATGCCTTAGGTAAAAGGGCTGGTTTCTCGATCAATACTTCCAAAAAGACAGTAAGTCGGAGCTGAGAAGCAGCCAGGCAGCTTCTTGGGAGGAGCATTATCACCCATAATCATATTGTAATTAAAACGAGCGTGACAGTGAGTTTGTCAGCATTGCTAATGAATGTAGCTGTTTGTCGGTAATGTTTAATTTGTGTACTAAATTTGGAGTCATCCTCAGGGAGAAGCCAGTCCTGAATTAAAGTTATCCTTTATTCTACACACACACACACACACACACACACACACACACGTAGTTCCCCTTGTGAATGTCCTGGTTGCTGCCTCGCTGCTCGGTACATTCCTCAAAGCTCCATGTCATCCCTAACTCTTCCAGGAAAACAACTTAACCAGAGGCCGGCCCTTAAATCTGAGTGGCCCGGACATACCATGCGCCACGTCTTGCTCTGTGCCTAAATGTGTCCGTCTGTGCATCTGTGTGTGCCTATAATGTATAATCTGTCCATCCTCCTGGGACTTTACAGTTTGTTAGTTTGGTCTCGTATCTCTGCCAACATCTTGTTTCCCAACTGTTGTGTCATGACATCATGGCTGACATTGCTCATGTTGACACTGCAGCTGGGCTTTGGAGTAGAAACTGTTCAGATTTCTCTCTGGTCAGTTGTAGGTTCACGTTTAAAAGCCACACCATCTGAACTGTGGAAGTAGTTTGACCTTTGACCTCTGGTCTTCAGGGAGAATCCATGTGTGGATGTGTTACATAATGCCTAGCTTGGTTATCTTTTTGTTTATCTTTTAGTAGATATTCGGCAGTCCTTGAATTATTTGTAATTTGCACATGTTGCGCTAATAACCAGAAGATGCTTCAGTTGTCGTCTAGACAAAAGATTCTCATCTCCTTTTCCTTCTGAATGCGTAGGTGTAAACTCAAGTCCTAACAAATGGCTCTCTTAGACTCATCTAGCTTAGTCAGAATGTTTTAACATCTGGCTGTGTTTTGATTGGATAAGTTTGTAGACTCTGACATGGTACATCATGTTCTGAAGTCCAGAGTTTGGACTATATTAAAATGATTTTATTGGAAGTCCGGTGTATTTTTGCACAGTGTTTTATTGTCTGTGACGATATCTCTGGCTTCTCTTTTCTGGAAAATTAAGTGCACCGGACCCTCGGCAAAGAACCACGGGGTCGAATCATCCGGCGATCACCTCTCGAACTACAAAATCCTATCAACTCAACCTTTTTCAGCCAGAACCAAGCAATAATACATCCTTCCACTCTGCCACTAGGTTTTATTTCTGGAGGATACAATGACAATATGGTTCAGAAATTATAAATATAGATGTGTTATGACTTCAGATTATATTTCGGAGCCTGACATATATTTTATAAACTGGCCATTGGAAACTTTTAAAATACTTTGCTTTGGCAACAGCATTCAGAGCTACGTCTTAAAGGATTTATTGTTTCAGCGGGTAGTTTGAAGTAAAGTGCAGTGAGGTAGACTTTCTTGGGTACAGTATAGTTCATGGTTTGCTTCGTTCACTAAATCTCTGTGTATGGATAAAACATCCCTGTCTTCAGTCATTGGAAGTTTTCAGTAAAAGACGGGGCAATTGATTTTATTCTTTATTAATGGACAAAATCTGACCATATTAATTCATAACTCAGATTCAGGTTGATTGCACAAAATACAGGGATGTTTTATACATTAAAACAATCAGATGGTGGAAGATGGTAAAAATGGTGTCCAACTGAGAATTATTTTCTTAAATAATCATTAGTGGACTAATAATTGCAGTTTTCATTTAAAAACTGATAAAAGGAAAAAGTTTATAAAATATTAAATTGTTAAATAAATTTTGTTTTTAATACATTAATTGGCTTTTTTTTGCTGCAGTTAACTTTTTAATTGCATCCAATATATGCAATAAATGATCAGTCTGTATTGATCGGATCTCTTTATGTGTTGTCCGCACCCTGTACCTGACTCTGGTTGATCAATACCTGAGAACTTGGATCTGTTAACTTTGATTTGCGGTCTGAGTGTTGACTTTGATCCGATGAGCCATTGCTAATGAGTCAGTATGGGATTATGGTGTGATGTAGTTTGACATTAGCTGCAGTGTAATGTGCCTCTAAGTGACGGAGTTGTGACGTTGTGTGAAATCTCTCCGCTCTAATTGTTTTTTCCCCCTCTGACTGAATGATGCAGTCTTTAAAAAGGTTTCCAAAAGTTTACACAACTTCTCGAAAGGAAATCAGTCTTAAATGTCACAGGCGAGGACTAACAGCAGAAGACAGATAACAAAAGAAAAATTTATTATTGGATCCATATTTAATTCACAATTGTTTTATGAGCATTTGTTCGAAATATCTTCCTGTCTGAAGTAATTAGAAAGTTAGGGATAACTTCATGTGGGTAAATGTTTGTTTCATTTACTTGAATCAAACATTTGTTTAATTATTTCTTTTTTTTTATCTATTATTACTTCTGTTTCACTAAAAATTTCATTCACTAGGTTGACTAATGCCACAGACAGACTACTA
This sequence comes from Acanthurus leucopareius, assembly GCA_029814765.1. NCBI lineage: Eukaryota > Metazoa > Chordata > Actinopteri > Acanthuriformes > Acanthuridae > Acanthurus > Acanthurus leucopareius. The sequence goes on along the minus strand of JAQMCX010000003.1, from coordinate 17,288,626 downwards.
TAATTTGCTTATGATCTCCTGTCACTGCTTATATCTCAGTCTGTCTGAAATTGAGGTCACGATCGCAATTATATTTACCTTTTTATAAAGAGGAACTTGAAATTATTTCTCCTTAAAATAAACCAGGCTGTGCTTAGAAGGCAGAGGAAAGAGGTCAGAGTGGGACATCAGGCTGCTGAAGAGCCGTGCAGTCAGGAGTTGCATCAATCCTGGAGAATAAAAATGATCCACAGGCACTCGGCGCCCATTAAAAATATGTGTTATTGACTCACCAGCTTGTCTGCGCACTGAAGCCCCAGCATACACACTTTAACTACCCTTTATTTGGTTTGCCGTGTTTTACTCCTCTGTTCTGGCACGGTTTCGCCTTAGGAGAAAATGGAAATTGTTAACTGCTCAGCAATTACAAATTTACTGTCTCTCATATTGGCAGTGATGCAGGTTCCTGGCCGTGGATCAGTAAATAGAGTGTAAAGTGACAACAAAATCTCACCATGACAGCCATCTGGGTTTTGCTGTTGTACTCTTGGCACCCTAGAATAGAGCTCTGTAGTTTATGGCTTGGAGACCGTGACACATGCTTGAAAGATAGTTTTATGTGTACAAGGAACTTGAAGAGAACTTTTGTTCCTTTCTTTACATTCATTTCGAAGTTAAGATATCTTGAGGCAAGTGTGGGAAAGAGGTAACATTTCATCCAACCCAGATTTTCCAAATGAAGTGTTTGCATGTGCAATAAGGTTTTCTATTGGTTTTGAAAGCACACATCACCTGTGCTGTTGCGTTATGGAGCTGTGGCTGTGGGTTTTCCTGCTCACACCAGTAGTGATGAGAGTTTCCTGGCGTCTGCGACTGAGCATAGCCTCCTGGTGGGCCAGTGTGTGTGTGTGTGTGTGTGCGCGCACACATCGTAACAACATGTTTGCTGAGTAACTGCAACAACAACCTGCAATTAGGCTAAGTGAATCATTTTCTTCATTGAACTAATTTGTTTTCCTGCTCCTGAGCCACAGACTATTATTGGGGAGCTTTGTCTCGGAGCACAAAACTGTTGCATATGGCAGTGAGAGAGTACGAGGTTCTCACAGGTATTTTTAGATTGTAGTGAAAATGTGTCAGTGTTGTAGTATGTAGCAAGCACTGCAAAATCTGAATAGAAAAGGCAATCTGAATGTTTGTCCCTTGGAGAGCCAAAACATAAGCATAGTAAGCAAAGGCCTAATGTGTTGTGAAGATACAAAATGTTACTACAGTCTCAGGTTCTCTTAGGTTACTGACTTCTTGCTTATCACATTACGCTCAGTTTATGAAAATAATAATCAGAAATTACACATAAGTAGGGCTTTTTATCTAACAAAAACAAAATTAAAACACTGGTTTATATTTTGTATGGATACATATTTTGTATGCTAATTTTCATTACTCTTATCTCACTAGAAATAGTTTGCAGACCAAATGGCAGATCAGCTTTCGCCCTGCGTGCCTTTGTGTCAGGGATGCTAATGCCTGGAGTTATTCTGAATGTTTGTGTTAAAGTGTTTCTCACACACAGTTTATTGTCTGCAAAAAAAGAGAGACTAGATTATTGTAGAGGCCAGTGTGAACTCTTCCCCTCTGAAATTTAGCTGGCCCTCAAGTGAAAATGTGATCACTGTTTTTTAATAATTTTTCCCTTTTTATTGTTAAGAGAACAATTTCTCTGGCTTCTATCCTGCATAATGAAGGATGTGTGTGTGTGTGTGTGTGTGTGTGTGTGTGTGTGTGTGTGTGTGTGTGTGTGTGTGTGTGTGTGTGTGTG
>JAQMCX010000003.1:17248540-17286728 GCA_029814765.1 Acanthurus leucopareius | reverse complement strand
GTGTGTGTGTGTGTGTGTGTGTGTGTGTGTGTGTGTGTGTGTGTGTGTGTGTGTGTTTGTGTGTGTGTGTGTGTGTGAGAGTGAGAGAGAGAGAGAGAGAGAGAGATATAGAAACAGAGAGAGAGAGAGAGAGTGCTTCATCCTCCTCTTCCTCCTGGGTGCTGAGCAAGACTTACAGGCAGGAAGTGAGTGTCTTGTGGGGAATGTGCTTCAGGCTCTCTCTTCTCTCTCTCTCTCTCTCTCGTTCTCCCCCTCTATTGCTCCCTCTTGAGCATTCAAACACTGCTCTGTTGTTCCAGCTTCCATCAGATCCACTGTGGAGTTGTTGGACTTTCCCTGGTCTTTATCCTTATGCTACGGCATAATCCCCATTTTAACCTTCTAACCTGACCCAACCCAGACAAAGATGTTAGTGAAAACACTCTGATCACAAGCAACTGTGCTTTTGTTTCTTGAGACATTCAGTTTTGCAGATGAAAAGGTGAATTTGAGGTCTGGACAAACAAAGATAATCCATATGACAAACTCCATAATCAATAATAAGGTGCCATATAGTTGACTTTGACTTTCAGGTGTGGTATTGTAGGTCATTCATTTATATTTTGTGAAGTCTAAAGTGAAAGTAAAGATGGAGAAGCTGGGAAATTGGAGAGAAACCTAACACAGACCACCACCCTTTGGAAAAAGCGCAGTGAAACGTGGAAAACAATACTAAGAGCCAGAACTTCAAGGGGAAAATCCTTGTCTCATGCATTGATGCAAAAAAAATGTTTTAATCCCTCAGATGAGATTGTCATCTGTTTTTTGAAGATAATTGCATATTCAAACCTGATTTTACTGGATTTTGAGCTAAATAAGTGTTGGGGTTGTGAAAATGCCAAACCAGTAACTGTTCTTTTTTCATAGTTGTTAACTGTGATAAGAATAGATGCCACTGACAGGGGGAAAAAAGCTTTTTTTATTCATTTCAACTAGGTAGAGATGCTTTTCCTTCTGTCAGGAAAATGTTCCGCCTCATTTCCTTCACACACAGTTCAGGCTGGTTGAACTATGACCTGTGAAATAGGGAGATTTTCTGTGTCATTTGTTAGTCTGTCTGAGGGAAAAGGTGAAGTTGACATGCTGTTGAAGTGGCATTGGTTGTATATATTCTTGTTTTGTGCTGTAATGATGAATGAGTTCAGGCAGCAGAGGGGAGAGTTAGCATCCTAGCCGTGCTAGCTCCACCAGCTTATGTGTAATAACCCTTCTTATATTCTTCTTATATTATTTCCCATTCTTGTCGTTCAGTTGTTTGATGAAAACTAAAATTGACTGAAAATATCTGCTTTGTATCAGCAGCAGCAGAGTAGCAGGAGTCAGATTTAGCTCATCACATGACCAGAGTGGGAGGAGTTGACCACATAGACCATAGCTGAGGATTTGGTGTTAAAGTAATAAAACAAAAGTGCCTATTTGGCAAAATATTCAGATTCCAGCCTGGTGTGAATAGAGAATCTGATATTGTTAGTAAGGGAAAGGAGTTGGTAACCTCTAACGCAGCAAAACTGAAGAATTATCTGCTGTCAGCAAATTGGTTCTAATGGCTTTTGTCTTGTTTTGTAAACACATTTCTTAACTCTCTGTCGCGTCACATTTCCTGTTTAATACTTTTAACGTGAAGCTGCAGAAGTAGGAAATGTTCGGTTCGCATTAGCAGTAATTCAATATGGTGCTCTGCAGATTATGTTCGTTGCAATCAGTTCTACTGGTTTTTCCTCAAGTTTATTAACTGATGGGAAAATTTCCTCCATAATGGAGACACCAGTGTTTCCCTGTATGTCATACTGTCATTGAGGAAATAACATCAAGGCCTCTCTTCAATGCCAGTGAATGTTAAAGGGGAAAAAAAAGCTAAACAGTTTTCTAAAAAGCAAACGCACAACAAAATATACAGTTTGTAATTGAAACGGGTCAGTTGATTCAACCACTACATTTTCTCTGTTGCCTCCTGCCACCATCTCTCTCTCTCTCTCTCTCTCTCCTGCTCTCTCCTCTCTTTTTTGAAGATTTCTACTGAAACATGCTGATACAATTAAACAATTCTATTCAACTTTGCTTACGCGTTGAATTCCTGCGTCCTGGGCATGATGAAGCTTTCAGGAGCTGTAATATAATTGAGCTTCAGCCGTTGGAAAAACCTGTAATTCATTACTCAAGAAAATAAAACCAGGAGTCCTATTTCAGCAGTCAGAGTGGAGCTGGAGTGCTGTGACCCATTTCTATGCTCCTGGAACTGTAAATGGGCTGAAATGAATACCTGTTTTTCTACGGCCCTCAAAGCTCTTTTACTTCAACCCTTTTCAAAGTGCAGATTTACATTCTGTCTGGTTTGCGGTTGCTATTTTAGAAATGTTTCCGGGGGGGTTGGGGGGCACCCCTGACTTATCCTGCACGCGTGCGCACCCCAGCACACACACACACATAGAAATGCAGAGAGAGACACACACTTTCATGCACACCACCCAGGCCTTAACCCTCCCCAAGAGCTTTCGGTGTTTATCTTTGGAGAACCTCGGGTTTTGGTTTGTTGTTCTCTCTCCTCATTCAACATCCAGTACAATCTGCCTTTTCTCCACTTGCCTTGATTGGAGAGAAAGCATTTTTATAAAAGTGCCCCTTTCATGTAACTCTCGGCCATTGGCAGGATTTGCTCCACTTGAACAAAATAGAAAAGGAGGGAGAAACAGAAGAAAAGGAAAAGTCATTTTGGTCAAGTTGGTCCAAGGACAGGAATTATATAGAAACCCCTTGCTGGATTCTGTTATGCATGAATTATTCTGATTGGACATATCAGTGATGGAAACTGAAGAGGTTGAGTATTCAAGTACAATAATCAAGGAAGTGACTTCCATCCTGACAAAAATCCTGCACTGATTGGCTGATTGTATAAAAAGCTGATGGATGTGAAATGTGAGAGATTTCTCAACAGTACAGTGTGATGTTTACAGCGCAACTCTGGGCCCGTTGAGTGAGACTGACTCCCTTTTGCTCCGTGGGGGATCTAACAGTAGATACCAGGCACCAGGACTGTACAGCGTTGTGTAATCACTTGGCAGCATTTACACAAGGGGAGATAAAGGAGGAGGTGATAACCCAAACATGTAACCAACTACAGCTTGATGCTAGATGTCTTGGTTCCTGGACTGGATGATCCCACTTCAAAGATGTGTAAATAAAGCTGTTAACAAGGTCATAATGTATTCTATGTTTGTGGACATAATCTCTGCTGTGGTGACTCTTTGTGGTATAAGCTGTTTGCACTATTTCTAACCGTTATAGACCTTCTTATCCGTGCCACCTTTCGGGTCAGTGAGACAAGTTTCTCTGCTTGGCGTTCGTCTTTGTCTGCCGGTGAGCAAAAAAATGTGGCACTTTTACATGAATTTAATTGCACAGTTGCTTGGCAACCCCGGAGGAGTTGAGAGGAGCAATTTTTGAGCACAGCGACTTGTGCTCAGCACAGAAACGGCGATGACAGGTGTTAGTTTTGTGGGTATTAATGTCGTTTATCAAAGCTAAAAAAGTGTGAAGCTGAAATTATACATGTTCACAAAGGTCTGCCGGGATCTACGGCACCGAAATTTCATCATCAAAGAGTGTTTGCATAAGCTCTGTGCAGACATCCGCATAACTCCATGATGGCTGACCTTGTAGAACATAGTATAAACACAACTTCTGCAAATAATCCAAGCGATACTGGATTTGAAGCAAGTTTTACTCCTTAAGACCTCAATAGCTGCAGTTATGATCTGATGCCCCTCAGATTCAGAGTCAGTAAAAGGTGACGTCAATGATTTTAACTGATTAGATAAATTTAAAAAACACTAACACTGATTCACAAAGAAGGTCATTTGAATCCAGTTTTGGAATGAACATTGAAAACTAACACGCAGAGAAATAATTAGAGAAAGTAAACACATTGAATGGCTGTTGATAAAAAAATGGAAATTAAGATTAAAAACTAGAGTTCAAATTATTAAAATTAGAACTTTAAAGGACTCTTAAACAACACGTCTAATGTATAAGTACAGAATATATTGCTTTTATTGTAGAAAATGGACAGTAAAATTTAATTTATGAGGAAACCAGCTCTTTGGGTCAAGATGAAAGGTTTTGCACTTTCGCTCAGACTCTGAAGCAGCACATCTGTATTCACAGACTGTTTTCCAAGTGACCGTAGCGAGCGTGAAGTGAATGTTAAAGAAGCATCTCTTAACATTCAAAACAAGTGATCTCACATGATTGATTCATGGCATAGTAGGTTTTTTTTTTTTCCCAGGAGCAGGATTAGTGGGAGGAGGCATATTTGTCCGTCACAAAATATTAATAGCCTCCCAATTATCTTTATACAAAGATAAATGGTCAGTGTTGAAAGCTGAGGATGCTTCTCTGGCACTGTTGATAAGAGAGATCACATAAAACAGACAGCTGGTTGTGCTTTATATGTAAACTTGGTGATTAGATACCGCTGTTGTCTTGGAGAAACAGTTAAAGCGTTTCTCAGGCGCTGGAGTCTTTTGTTTGGATGCCAGCTTGTGTGAAATGTGCCAAGACGGCTCACAGGGAAGCTAAAGTGTTGGCTTTTGTCTATTTTCATTAAGGCCCAGTTTCCATCAATGCCAAGTACCTGTCAGCTGCAAGGTGATACACTTGCAGACACGTCCGTTCTTTGAAGTGAGGCGTTGGGTTTGATCGATGGGAACAGCACCCATCACTGAATAACAACCTGACTGAATGCAAATGTGATGACTGTTTCCTTTACTGTCTGAATTTATTCACATTTTAAACAGCCTTTTTATATTTAAATTATTGTGTGTGTGCGTGTGTGTGTGAGTGTATACATATAGGATGCATACTGTGAGGCTAGGGCTGTTTGAATACTACCAAATAGGTAATCACCTTTATTTTTGATCAATATTGAGATGAGGATTGTTTGTCATGATTATTCACCGATTTGAGGGACAAAACAATTTTTTTGCACTTTTATATTTAAATGAATAGAGCACTGCTTTTACCTTCGTATCGTGCTCCCAGCATGCATCTGAATTAGACTGGTCCATGTTACAAAAGAATCTCCAAGAAACAAAATATAAAGAAAATTATAAAGAAACTTTTTTTCCCAAAGTTTATAAAGTTCATCAGTCAAATTGTCTCCACTTTTGCACTAGGAATTATCGCTGAAGCAGTTTCAGACTATGTTTTGACTGTGTTACATGGCGCTCAGGTGAATAATCAGATCCAACATTAATTAAGACACTTTTATTTTTTAAAATGTATTTGGATTACACTTGAACTCTTAAAGCAAAATGTAAGGGAGACATCATATAGATTGCAAATAGTCAGGTCTGCCTTCAGGTCTGCTTGTGTTTACATTTTGTTGCATGTTTTGTTTATGCGATGAGTTTGTCACACTGCTTGTGTGTTGGTGTTTTGCTATATGAGGCCCCTCTAATTAGCTCCTTGTTGAATCAGCTGAGAGCTGCTGTGCACGCTGAAGGGAGGAAACACCAGAGAGCTGCTTTGAAAACATCATGCTGTCCCGCTCTTTTTCCTGAAATATGGGAAATGTAGTCCCCTCATTCGGATCAATGTCCTGTCAGCCTCATAAGTCTGGATTTAATATTAATCTGCCTCACTTAAGCAAAGGCGTTCGAGCAGACGGTGGAGACGTCAAACGGTAGAACTCTGATTAGAGTTGTCGTTCCTGATGAAACTTTATCCAGGTGAAATAGAAGTTGTATGACTCTTTTCTTGTTTTTTAATGCTTGCGCAGACTTTTCTGCGAATGTCCTAAGTTTCACCTTAAACCCTCGTGTGATTATAATGCCAGTGTGGAGGATTTTGTCTAAGCGACTCTGCAGTTTAGAGATTTAGCTGGTGCCTTCAGGGGCTCCCTTTGCTCCTTGTAATCTCTAAAGCTACTGTGTTCATAAAAATCCTTTGACATGAGGGATTTCGCTTGATAGGTCTGGCACAGCACAAACACTGGTTTAACTCCCCCTTTATTATTTGGTGGTTTTGGAGTGACTGATGTAACATACTCAAAACAAAGATATGTTGGCCGACATCTGCACGATGCTATTTTGCCATCTTGGTATTATGAGCTGTTGTGGATTTGTCAGCTCCAATTTGTCTTGTTGAATTGTTGCTCGCTCTCGACATTTTTCATTAAACCTGAATAGTGCAGGACTGAAACTAGCTAATAGCAAAGAAATTTATGTCACATTGTCTCGATCTGGTTTATTAGAGTTATGTTCCTATTGTTTTCTAGATTTGTTGTGTGTGAATTGAAGCCACAACTGTAGAAATCAACACTGTTTACATTCCCTCTGTGTCAAAACAGTGGAATCTCCCAGAAAGTTCGTCTCTCCGCAAAATAATGGATAACAGGCCTCATTCCATCTGCCAGTGTCCAGTAGTTTTTTGCTGTTCCCTGCAACTTCTCTCAGTTCTTCCCTTAAATTGATAGTGATTAGATACATTAAATAATTATACGGAGAGATTTAGTGGGTGTGGATCTGATTAACTGTGACCAGATTTAATATGTCACATTAATAGACAGTTGAGACGACTGTTTTGTATCAGTCGCGCATTATTTGTTCCGTATTTTAAAAAAGAAATTAAAAAAACAGCATAGGACAGAATCGATTGCAGCATTTAATCTGAGCTCTGGAGTCTCGTGTCTTTTTTCAGCTGTGATGCCTTTTCAGTCTGTTTCCCTGCAGGGGAGGAGCCTCCTCGAATAACCTGGACCAGCAAAACACCCTCAGACTGTTTTAGCACTTGAGAGTTAAATGAGAGGAAGCTTCTTAAATATTAATCAGAGCTAAATGTTGAAAAATAGATGCTAAACTAGAGATGTGCTCCTCAACTCCCATCTAGTTTCTCAGTAGTCTTTGTCTGAAGAAAGGCCTATGATTTAGAATGGGTTTTTCCATTGGCAGACAAAATAATAGGTTTCTTAGTTATCTAAGCAATGAGGCATGAGCTGTGCATTTTTGTGGTAAAATGCTTGTCAGTTCTTTGAGAAAATGGGCAGAGATTAAAAAAAGATCTTTGCTCCTTCTGTTTTAATCTTATTTTGTCAGCAAGTAAAATCTCCAAGTCAAACTAGGAAAACACGAATGCTGTGAATTTGCAAAGCACCGCATTTGAATTTGTTTGTTCCCTGCATTAAAAATGCTTCCACTGAGCTGCTGACTTTCAAATCTAAGATGTTTATGTGCACTTTAATGTAAAAATAACTTCCACAAAATGATGAGCAGGGATCAGAATATGAGCAAAACATTTAGTCAGTGGGTTGCAACATGCAAAACAACCGTGACACATGATTCAGCGATGACACAAGGCCGTGATGAGGTTTCCTAATAAGCAGTTTGAGTGTCTCATTTGTTTACACAAAATAATTTAGTCACATCATGTTAATATTAGAAGGTTTTCATTGGTAAGGGGTTTTTAGCTCATTACTGACTGCCTCATTCTGTCCTGTCTACACTGTGATCAGTTGATACTGTGATAGTAGGCAGTTGTTATAATGAACTGCACTGTGTTCTGCTGTAAGTGGAGATTTAGTGTTGCATATCATTGTCAGTCTTATGATGTGCAGGTTAAAAAAATGTTTATAAATCTCCATCCTCTTGTCTTTTGTATTTATTCTTCTCTCTTGTCTAAACTTGGCCTCTAAAGTACCCACAATGCAACTTAACCCACAACGGTTCAGTCACAGCTACGTGTAATGCTAGTAGTGGCTAATGTAGCCTCAAACAGCTTGAGCTCAGGCAGGTTAGGAGCAGGGTGCAGAGGTCTGGCAGGCTGTTTTGTTCATTTGGTTTTTTTTTTATTTCCAAGCCTTTCGTTTGCCTCACCTTATGCTGACTCGAGTGTCATCACCTGAAGGAATTAATCAGACTCCTTCTAGAGCCACAAAAGCCTTTATACAACAACTTTTTATGCCCCCCCCCCCGTGTCAGTTACAGCCAAGGCCAGAGGCATCGAGTTTTCAGGTTGGCTGCACATGCATCCCATTCTGCTGAATGGGATATCTTAGGAATGCCTTGAGGGAATTTTTCTAAATTTGACTCAAATGTCCACTTGAACTCAAGGATGCACTGATCAGAATTTGGTGGTCAAAAATGAAACTCACAGTGACCTCATCAAACACATTTTTTTGACCATAACTCATGAATTTATATGCTGATCATAGCAAAAATTTGACAGAAGCTATCAGACAGGCGATACATCAGACTTAATGAAGCACCCTATGGGGCCGTAAAAAGCTTTATTCAGTTTATTTTTTTCCCCACAAATTCTCCACAAAATACAGTTTACTCCTCAAGTAAACTGTATTTTCGAGACCAAATCAGTTCCCCTTCAATGATTGTCCAGACATACTGATTTATTTCTGTAACAGCTCTTCATCTCATTCATGTTTGTCATCATCTGACTCTGGAATAAGATCACAACCCCCCCGTTCTCAATCTGGACTACAAAGCTCTCACTGCTTCAGTTGTTTTTCCAACCAGAGAAACGGCCATCAATGAACACAACAATTATCCTTCTATTCAGAGGTCTTGAACCAGACCAGTGCTTATGTCGGGTAATGAAGACAGTTTGTCTGCACTGAAAAACTCTTCAAGTAGCTCCAAATGCCTCAAGTAGCTACAGCGTTGCCTTATAGCCAATTTAAAGCAGTGTTCAAGTCAAAAATTACTGTTCATGTGTTTATGGAAAGCTCAACCACCCTGTAATTTTTAAGCTATAAGACAGTGCACATTTAGAATAAGTGGTAACATACAGTCATATTGTCTCAGAGCTCATAGGAAGGTCTGCCGTACCCCTCCTGTCTCCCAGCTCAGGGTTCTCCCACGGCCAGTTTACACGCCACACATGTGCCAACAGGATGTTTTCCTCTCAGCACATGGCTCATGTTTTCGCTCTTGTTTCCATATCAGATTTCTCTCAGCTCCATACACACTCAGATGCCAAAAATGCTGCTGTGCTCCTTTTGTTTGTCTTTGGTGTTTATAAGGTTGACAAACCAACCTTTACTTATGTTTTTGCTTTTTATTTGTCTTAAGATTCGTGTGATTAGCCCTTCGAGATTCAAGATTACTGTATTTGTCCTGAGGGAAATTTGTCTTGGACATAAAGGCTGCCACATAAAAAATATATACAAAAGACTTTTATGTGGACTTATGGTGGTAAAAGGGGGAATAGGGGGAGCTACAGTTTCATATGTGCACATATGCATGACTCCCTCCAACAGGAAAGCTGATTTTAAATTAAATTCTTATGTGCAATCATCAGCATGTAATCCATCATTGTATGTGCATGTGTGAGCAGGAGGCGATGAGGTTCCATAGATCAAGTTCTTTGCAATTTACTGTTTATGCCGAAATGCCATTTTCCTGGATAAATGTGTTCAAATTCCATATTCGATTTAATTAGCCAGGAATTTGAATCCTCGTATGAAAATGTGGGTATCGCGATGTTGCTACCTGCACCTGCGATCCCTGAGCTTTCCTGTTACACTTTCCTGCCGTCACTTTGCCTGACAGCATCCCTGCGACTCAAAGCAGACGTAAAGCAGAGATTATTTTTCTTTTTTCCTTTTGGTAAATGTTTTCCTCTGTGGATGAGAGACCTCTGTTACGCATCCAGGGAGCTTACAAATCACTGACAGTTCAAATGAAACACGAGATAAGATCCAGATCAGCATCATTACTGAGGACTCTTTGTGCAAATGACATGTTTTCAAGTAGCATTTTAATTGGCTAACCATACACGCTGTTTTATGTCTGTCTCATTAATTTACCACTGACAGATACTTTACCTTTGGGATTTAGTTTGTTTAGATGATAAAAGAATATTGAGACCACAGAGAAATAAAGCGTCTGGCCTTCTTATCTCTGTTTTTAGTGGACAAGTAAAAAAAAAAAAAAAAGGAAGTCCGTTGGATGTTGCTGCTCTCTGTTTGTATTAGCTCTTACAGGAAACACTTCTAAGCAGTAACATCGTCTTTCATAATCATGAATGATTTCAGGCCACCAAAGAGCTGAACACTACAGTCAGAGCTGTTTTACATCATTCCACCTTAAATCTGGATGTTATCTGAACTAAATATAAGCTAAACATCTCCTTATAATCAACAAGATACACCAAATATACACACAGATTATTTTATCATCAGCAAGAGCCTTTAAAGGGCTGTTAAGAAAAATCATTTTACAATAACTGTGTATGCTGTGTAATGTGCGCAAGATTTGTTAGGTTTGCTATTGACAGTGACGGTGCAAGATGTGTTCTATTGTTTCAGTATTTATACTCGGCGTCGGGCTGTACGCCAAGTGCATCATTGTGAGCATCAGCCTCTCAGTAAAACATTACTGTAACTTTAAACACAAATAGGAGGCTCTTGAAGCAGCTGAGGCGTCCAACATTGATTTAGCAACCTTGTTATTTCCCCATCTACGACACTTTCCATCTGTTCATGTTACTCTTCCCATTAGATTCACAATAGAAGGAATTTTCACAAAGCAGGTCTGGTGATTAAGATGCTGCCATGATTGGATGTGTTGTAGTTCAATGGACTGGCAGTCTGCGTATTTACTTTGTTTTGTGGGCTGATTGTTGCATCGGACATTGTCTTGTTTACATTGATGTTTATACAGTAGATTAAGGAAGAATGACGGAATGGTTGTAGTTGGTGGTGGGAATATTTCTCTTATTTCTGAGGCTTCTTTATGAAAGCTGACTCTGGTATGCTGTTAAACTATCGTAACCCCACATTCACAATCATTTTCTAATTTACGGCCGTCTCAGATTTCCCTTTGTTATTCTTCTGTTCTGAACGTTGAGCCAACAAGGAGCCAGAATTCATCAGCTGAGTCGATGTGATGGAGTGGTGAGCGCTTGATGTAGACAAATTTCATGTGAAATTGACTTACCCATCGAGCCAAGGCAGACCAGTCTTTGTCTGCGTAAACTGTGGCCTGGACTTGTTTACTGGGCAGCCTGCGTACGTACAAACACTTGTTAAATGCTCAGGATGTTGGCATTACTGCATCGCCAGAGGCCATAATGTCTGGTCTGCTTGAGAATGAAACTGTTTTGCGAGGGTTTTAAATTTACGTGTTTGTGCCTTGAAACGTGGTGCTGATGGGATAACAATGCCTTTCACACCTTATATTATATTATATAGCACTGTGTACACTGATTGTCTTTATTAGGCAAACAGATATTATACTTTCTAAGAACTATTAAATAAAATAAAAGTAAATTGTAGCTGTATTAGTCAGCTTTAAGAGAGATTTTTTTCCTTTTTGACTTATGTGTTCTTGACAGTTTCATTGCAGTGTGTTGATACAGTTTTTACTACATTGAAAACCATGAAGTAGTTATCATTCTGGGGGATGATGGTTTGTTACACATCTTGGAAGTCGGCCTTGTGAAGGCAAGCATTTGGCAGCTGATTGGATGAAACATCTGTCTATCACCACCTGCCAGGGGCAAATTTTAGCCATCAGCCTGATGTAGTGGAAGTACATGCAGAAGAAAGTCAGGATGAGAGTAAACACATCTGCAGTGCCGGTCTTTGCTTTTCTTATATTGAAGAAAAGCTCTCCATTTTTGATAAAACTGATGCATTAGCAACATGAATGCTAACCTGTTTAGCAGCCGTCTTTGTTGTCTGTGAATGACGAGTGTCTTCTCACTGTGGACACACCTAACAATGCCCACGTCTGCCAGTAGTTCTTTATAGGACTCTTTCCACAAACCACTGTGGCCTGGTCACAGTCTAAAACTCAAAGATGATGCATTTCCTGTCATAGAAGACAAAGAGAATCAGCCGACTTAAAAGCTGCGAACTTGACCGAGAGGAGTTCTGCGTTTTTTTTTTCTTGAGAAACAACTAGATTAGTTTACCAAAAGGGTTGTTAAATAGTTTCCTATTGATCAACTGGTGGATTAATCAGCCTCGGCGCGTCGTGTTCAGCCAGAACTAATTTACATCCTCTGTAAATTTAAACTCCCTGATCATTTTTACTTTTGGTGTGATTCAGCTCTTTGTCCTCAAATAAAAGCTCAGTCATCTGCAGATGAATCACAGCAGGTTTTTGGTTTTCCTTAAAAGCAGTTTGTTTTTTTTTTTGTCTGTAGCCTTTATCACTGAACTGTATAACCCACATCGACTCACAGCTCCTGACCCAGATTTGCACAGACAGCAGTGGATCCATGTTGAGATCTCTGGCTGAGATGCATCATTAAACCTTCCTTATATTCCCAAATGACAGAGGAACATGAGAATTCTCCTTGAAGAGCAGATATGTATTTTGCATCAACAAGGCTGCCACAGTTTGAAGGGTTTGCAGATGTGCTGGAGCGACTTCAGGCCTGACTTGCTTTGGTTGCTGGCCCTCTGTTTCTATCCGGCTTTGCTGTATCAACTGAGGGAGTTTCTTGGCATTTGTACCTGCTCGGAAAATTTCTTTAAAACACCAGGGATTTCCTCAGTGCTTAGTTTGTTTACAGGTGATCTCGGCCTGGTAATTTTTGCAGCTCTTTTTATATGCTGTAGTACCCAAAGTTGGAATTTTACAATGAATCCATGTTTCCAACAATCAGTGTGGTTCAGTTCAGCTCTTTGCACATCAGGATGGTTATTTCACATTTCCACTCTCAAGAATTGTGGATAGTACCAACAAAACAACTTTACACTGATCTACAACCGCCACAGTCCATTAAATGGTCAGAGACGAACCGAGCAGCCAGTGTCGTCTTATCTGCGCTCTGATGTAGGATTTCCCAAACTCTCCTGCTTTCCACATCAATCTTTCGTCTCGCTGCTTGCAAACAGCTCTCAAACAAAGCTTGTCTCCTTGTTTTAACAAACAACCACACTGAGAGGAAAGACCACAATAATGTGTGGGTAGCGAGTGTTTTGTTGGGTGATTGAGAGAGCTCGAGCAGCAGAAAAGTGACGCTGAAAGCAAAAGGAGGAGGAAAAGGATTGCAAAAAAAAAAAAAAGAACAGTCAGTAATTGTAAATCTGGCGGCGAATGTAAAGTATAGGTTACACTGGGTCAGTTAATAAATGTTGCGGCTTCTCTTGACCTAGAAAAATGTCGTCTGTTGTTTCCCAACTGATGGAAAAGTGAAAGGAGGTTAGCCCAAAAGCCTCAGTACCACCCTGCTTACATTTAAGAGAACTACCTGCGGTTGAAACGCAAAGCAAATTTAGGGTTTAGGTACATTTAAGTGTTGTGTGGAAATCAGGCATATGCTGACGGATGAATTTCAAAAGTGCAAAGCCTTTTGTAAGAATGAAGAAAACGGACCCCAGTTGACTCAAGTGTGGCATGAAACACTGCATTTACTGCCACTGTAAGATGCCCAAATGTTTTCACTGTATCCATCAATTTGTTACACGGAAGCTGCATCCAATCTGTAGGATTATAGAAAATGACTTGGAACATTTTATTCCATTCCTGCCGTATCGGTAACTGGTGCCAAACACAATATCCAAAGAAATGGAGATCCACCATGAACACTGCTCTGAGCGAAGATACCGTAGCATTTTGTGGAGACTGAATAAACTGTGGGTGATTTTGCTATGTTAAGGTTACATTGTGTACATAAAACTGAGTGGCTCTGTGTGGTTTTTATGAATTTATTTTTTCTCTCTCTCTCTCTCTCTGTCTCTCTCTCTCTATCTTTCTCCAGCTGCCTCTGAAGGGAGAGTCAATGGCGGGGAGGATTTCTTTCAGAAGGTGAGTGTGTAGTCTGCCCTTGGATGGTGTTTGGCTTTGTCCTTGGGTTGCGTTCAAGCCCACTGAGCCGGCGCTTCCCTCTCAGTAAGGGAGCAGATGTCAGGTGCTCCTCCAGTCACTCGAAATTACAGATCAAAACAAACAAAAACAAGGGAACAACACTGACGTTGAGTCGCTGCGGGGCTCTGATCTTATAACACAGCTGACACAACACTGCGGGCCTCTCTCACTTACATAATACGCCATAATATAGCAGATCATGTCTGCAGTTTAACATTAGACAGAGGTTGAACGAAGGCCTGCTCCGGTCAGCTCTGCCTCATTGATTCTTCTTTGTCACTGATTTAATTAATAAAGGCTCCAAAGCTTCATTACATGCGATTAAACAAAGATTTGCCTCAGTGATCTGAAACAGTCTTGATTTGGTTTCTTTCAATCACAACTCGATCACCTTGACTCGCTGGTGCTCATGATCAATGAAGTGTGTGACCTCGTCTGGTTAAACTGTAAAGTTTAAAAAGTTCTTTTTGTAGTTAATGATTTTTCATACATGTTGTAACTACTTTTATTAGTTTTTGCTCCATTAAACCAGAATGTCTCTAGAAATTGTTTCTGAACAATCGTTAAAGATGCTGCAATGATTCACTTCTATTCTATTTCTGTTCTATTTCTACAAAAAATACTGACCAGGGCTGACTGATATAAACTATTTGGATTCCTGAATATGATGCAAATGTTCTCCAATGTGACAGTTATAAACTTTGGAATACTAGTCATCAATAATATCACAGAAACAAAGCCGAGTCCAAACAGTTACATAATCATTCCTGGGAAATGTGTAAATGTTTCACACTGCAAGACAAGATTGAAAGTTGTTTTTATTTTGTGTATTTTTTTCATTTAAATTAATTCATTTATTCAACTTTTTTTAAGAGCTTGGATCAACACACTACTGGTAAAGTTAAAGCTCTGCAGAAAAGTGAATAAATTTGGTGATAATAAAACATTTCCCCCCTTTTGCCAAACGCTAATCATGACTCAGATCATTTTTGTTTGTGTAGAATCGTTTTGAGGGAAAGCAGCCATTAACATTGGCTGAGATGTGTTCATGTGCTGGCTAACACATGACCTTGATCTTTTCCATTTGTTTAATTTAAACTCTGATAATGAATCAGGACCAGACTAATCACATAACCCTGATAATGAAAGCAATCACATATTTAATAATCAAAGTGAACACTAATTGGCTTTTGACAGCAGTTATCATGAGTTATTATGTGGTTCTCTTCAAGTATCTCAAGTGGATTCATTTTTGTTTCAAATCCAGACTCCTGAATATGTTAAACTCCGTCCATAGCATGTTAATAAGGCTGTAATGACATAAATGATGGACAGCGGTTTGTTTAAGCATTTCTCTTTTGTCTATTTTTCCGTTTATGGTTTTTGGAGGCTAGGAAGCCAAGTTTAATGCCAAAGAAGGAGGCAATTTAACTGTTCCTGAAGCAGATTTTCAAAAAAAAAACAAAAAACCAACTAATGCAAACCAGGCGCCTTAAGATTCTCCTCCTTGGAATTTTAACAAGGACTCTAGATACGCTGCAGTTTTGCCTCCACCTCTTTTGGTTTGCATGTAACTGTAATGTTTAAGATATCTGGTGAAGGTGTCTGCCTCGCTGCACAAAGCTGCTCTGACAAAGCTCGGCTGTTGGTGTGTTGACTTTGCCAGTCGTGGCTTTTAAAAGTCTCTGGCTCGAATGTTGTCACAGCTCGTTCAAAGAGACGGCGGTTTCTCGAGGTTAAATTGTCGATTAGAAATTAGTGTGCAGCTGTTTGGGTTGGCAGGCTGGTGAAGGGCAGTGAAGGAGGAGTGCTAAAGTCGTGTTTTTATTGTAGAATTTCCATTTGGATAAGTCTGTATAGTTTCCCTCTGATAGCGTGATCACCATACATGCCCAATTAGAGTCGGGAAAATAAACTCGGAGCGCGACTGTGGAACAGTATTGTTGAAAGAAAATGGATGAGGTGTGTGAAATACCTTGAAGTTGATGAAAATGGAAACTCTTAGTTGGACTGCTTCCTGCCCGTCCAACACACCCATCTACCACACACACACACACACACACACACACACACTCGGTGAGACTAATAAAGTACATGCGCAGCAGCTCCCTCCCTGGCGTAAGGCAACGCACGGTTACTTTTGACGCATACGCCTTTACTCACCACACTTTTGGGAGGGAGATTTCGGAGTTGACTGTGCAGTGAGACTTGAGAGTTGAGTCGCTGACGAGAGCAACAGAAAATGATCCACCCCCGCACTTTCTCCCCAGGCCCGGTCGCTGTGTGGATCAAACCCTCTTACTCACTGTCTGCAGGACTTCCTTTGAGTCCAGAACAGAATTCTGTTATAGAGAGCAAAAGTACACTCTATTTGTGTCTTCAATGAAGTAAAAAGAAGGAAAGCTGACAAAGTAGGGCCACAGGAGGGGGCCACAGCTGGGAAATGAGCTGTGTACTAGTCCCCGCTAGTCACATGGGGGAATCTCTCCAGCTACATGTCCCTTTTTTTTCTCTACAGTCTTTGTTTTGGTCGCTGCCTTCCTGCGCTCTCCCTCAAGCTCATCCTTCTGTCTCCTTCTTCCCTCCTGCTGTTTTAATGTTTTATCATTGTTGCGTTTTCTTAAAACCAGTGGTGTCTCGTTGCTTTCAGTCTGGTATAACAAGTGGATTTTTTAAGCAACCGTAGTGCCTCGTTGTTTAACAGACAACGTGTGGCAGTGAACGGTTCAGGGCGCTGCTATGCAGTGAAAGTTTTTGGACTGTGAGCTGCTGGAGTGTCAAATCATTGGCACAGACCACAAAGTTGTTTGGAGAGCTGTGAGAAGTTGAGCCATGGGACAGCAAAAAGCCTAGAAGCTTGGCTGGTCGAGATGATAACTCTGCACCACAGACGAGCTTGGAGCGGATTTGGGTTGAGAGATGCCTTTGAACCCCTCGCGAGTTCATCTCTGATCCCCATTCCATCTCTCCGTCCCAGCAGTTGTGGCTCTGTAAATATTGCCAGGCGTGATATATAAGTGCCAGTTCGCTCAGATCTCAGGCCAGGCGCAATTCATTTCATTGGGTTTACGGCACTGGAGCATTTTGTATTTCAACAGGGCTAAAAGAAAAACTTGAAGTGCTCAGGATGAAATATTTGGTTTGCACTGAATTGCGAGATGTTGGAAAAAACGGGGTCAGCATGAGTGCAATGAATGTAAAATGTATATAAATAAATGTTTTTGTTTATCAAGCAGCTGCCCTTGTTGATAATTACGCGCAATCTAATGCATTTCAACGGTAGTATGTTTTTGCAGAAGCGCCCTTTCTTGTAAACTGTATTGCTCTTTCATAACCATGCATATGTTAGTATTAGCCTGAGGTGTAATGGGGCTTTAGCTGCAAGTTAGCACTCGGGTTGTTAACATGAACTCAGTTGTGACTGCTTAGTCTCATGGGAAAGGTTCAGGCCATGCTGTTCCCTCAGTCAGTCTCTTAACGCCGTTCACAGCCTCTTTACACCCCCCCAAACAGTGCTCTGTGTCCACCACCTCCCAAACACACACACATACACACATATACACACAGACACACACACACACACATTCCAGCTGAATCAACAGCTGCACCACTGGAAACATGCCTCTGCCTCTGCCATGTTGATTGCTGCAGTTGTGATACGTACACACATGCAGACGTACACACATGCAGACATACACACAGCGTCACGTGCGTTAAACACATGCGCTCTCTCCCAGGACGTGGCCTTAATGATATCCTGTTTGATTTCTCGTACAATTCTGCACACGTCTGCACGCACCAGCTGCAAACCTCCAAGAACCAATCATCGTGTCAAGGTTGTTCCTTGAAACTGATCAGAACCGTCGTCATTTATGTATTTATTCGTCTCAGAAAGGGTGGGGTGGAAGAGAAGAAAGGGCGGAACGCTAAATGTGTAGGTAACTTAATTTGTGCAAATATCTTTACTCGTACGTGAGGTATTTGCAAGACCCTTCATAAAAATAAACGCCATCCACCCCTTTAAATTGGTGTGTGGTCTGTCAGAAATCAGTCCCATCTGCAGGAAGCTGCCAAGAACAGCAACGCTGGACAGGAAACAGGTCTCTCTGAACAGGGCTCCTTTAGAGTAAATGTTGATGAGGCATGGACCATATAGTTTGATAATTTTAGGAAAGAATAACCGGACTTTCTCTGATATATAATGCTTTTGTCATTTTATTATAAACTTTTGCTTTACGGGGTTTTAAAAACTAAATTCTTTTACAGCATATTTCCACGCAGCTGCACAAAAAGGACTGAATAGGACATTTTAAATTCCATAAACCACTTTTTATTGACATAATAAAATAGAAGTCACAAACAACCAATTGGCCCCATATTGTCCCTGTAATTTCAACCTCCTAGAGGTTATATTTCGACAGTGTCATATTTCTCTACTTTGTGGATTAAAATTGAAAGCAAAAATCCAGAAACATCTGTCATTGCCACAGGAGACTGATTTTAAGAATAGAAAAAAAAACTACAGGAAGAGACTTTCGAACACTTTGATATATGCAGCGTTGCACCATAGCAAAGACTCATCCATGTGGAGCGGTCATCCTCCATTGAGTAGAAGAACCAGAAAGAAAACAAAAGTTACAGGAATATCTTGATAGCACTTGGAACAGAATGTCCATTAATGTTGTTGTGATACATCCAGCTGTTACGGCACAGAACTTCAGCTGATGGAGAGAAAGTCTGCATTTAGCCCTAACGGGTGTTTGTGATTTATTACCCTTTCTTACATACACCAGACACCAGCAGCAGGGTGCCATGTTGGAGATAAGAGTCGCCTGTGCCTCCAGCTAATATGAAACCCAGGAACACAGAACTCATCAGATGTTGGTTTTAGGCCTAAATTTCATTGCATATAAAGCCATCCTGAGCGCACAGACTGATAACGTTATTGTAGCACTTGTGATAATATTGCAGGAAAGAGGGAAGAAAAGGTTTCCAGTAGGAGGACATAATGGGGAGTCATTAGCATGCTGGATGCCAAATCTGGAACTCTTTTCAGCTCAGTCACTTTGATGGTACCACAGAAAAATTCCTCACAAAAATAGTCGAGTGAGCTCATCTTTAAGGAATTCTCTTGTATTTATTGCACTAAATGACAACAAAAATACCTTTTGGTGCCATAATTCAAACTATGCATAAACACGGAGGCACAAGTGGGAGAAATCCTGAGAATGACTAAAGGAGTGTTTGTCTGCAATTATATGAATAACGATAACGCCCAAAGATCTTGCAGCTTGGGCCAGAAGCCTAAGAGGGAGATTGAAGAGTGCAACAAAACATCAGTAAATGCGCTCCTGTTGTACAAATGGATTTTGCAATAGTTTTATTGGCTTCTAACAACCTGCTTTATGTGTTTTTCTGAGAAATGCACAATCTTGTTCTGCTTAAGTATGGACTAACTTTTCCCTTCGAAGGAAAAGTTTCTAATTTTCTGCTGTGAATTTACAGCCTGAAGGCCTTAAAATATAACACGCACAGCTTGCTTTGATAAATCAAACGGTGCTTAATAGAGGTTTCTTACTTGTTTTGTCTTGGTCTGCCGAATAATGACACATGCACCTCTCCCTGTTGCTCATCTACGCTCTGCATTTTTATATGATTATGGGATGTTGTAGAAAGTCAGTGAGGCTTGAAAGGGCTTCCAGTCAACCATCATGGACTCTGGAGTATATAGCTGCGGAGTAAAGGGAGGCACACATCCAAGCTGCCTCTCTGTTTTACAGGTGTGTGAGACTGGAAGTGGATAAGCTGTCAGAGATTGTTGTAAAGGATGCCAGACAGACTGTACTACTTCCAGAAAAGCATATGGAGGAATTTAAGCGTTTCCCTTTTTGATTTGTGCAGCAGTGCCCTCAGGAATACTGGCTGAAGTTCCTATTGTTTAGCAAGGACGAATATAATTTGAAACTGTTTGTAACATAATGTCCGTGAATCACCATAGCAGCGTTAATAAGCCGAGCATCTAATCTTCACTGGGAGCGCTGATGGCTCTTAATGCACCCCTCTTTCCCATTTGAGTTACAGTACGTGGCCCACGGCTTAAAGCCCAGGACCACCATGAAGCATTAAGTGCTGCTCATGTAATGGCTTTAGGCCGTCCTCGGGTGCTCGATCACATGGCCGAAACTTTGAGAAATGCATATCTTCTCCACCCCGAAAACACAAACCCCTGGAAAGAATTAAAACAAACGGAAGACCGCAGGACCTTTGTGAAAACAAGGGTAGTGCACATGGAGGACAGGGCCATTAAGGAGAGAGCATGTCAACCTTCGTTTTTTGGAAGGTTTAACCTTTTTTTTTTTTTAATACATTTTTCCACTAACATCTACCGCTCATCATAGCCGACGGCTCTCAAGAACTTAGTTTGAGAATTTGTAGCCAGAAAACCATGCGAGGTGAGAGCGTCTGCATGGTTGAAAGGGGGGTGCAGGAAGTTGGGTTGTTGATTTTCCTGACTGGAGCACTGACAGCATCGTGACCAGCTTTTTGCTTTTTTACCGTGCTGCCAGCAGTTTTGCTATTTTTTTTTTACATGGATACACATGCTCCTGGTTAGGGATGACTACACTTGTCAAAAGCTCTCACATAGATTGTTGTTGGCGTTTTTCACGTGTACCAAAGCCAAGTGTACTTTGTGTTTTTTCTTTTTTTCTTTTTTTTTTTTTTTTTTGGTTTTCATCTCTTTGGTGGTGTTGGGAGGATTTTGGGTGTTGAGCAGCAAACGAAGCAAAGTCTGGAAACATCATAGAGCTTATATTAGCAGACGTGTCTAAACTCAACTCCCCGCTCTCTTGACTTCTCTGGCCTCCATAACTTATAAAGATTTTTTTTCAAGCCAAGTTTTTTTTTGTAACTGCTGGCTGCTTAAACCTTGTTTTTTTGCATTTTATAAAAACAAACATTTTGTTATAACAGAAAAAGCAAGTTGTCCACACTTCACGCTGCGCCAAAGCCACATTAAGAAACTGAAATAGTTCTACAGGAGTCCAATAAAATACTGTCTGGAGGACAATGGGCTTTGGGTTTTACTAATATTAAAGTATGAAATAAGTAAGATCAACATGGTCGGTGTGATGAAAGACTTTTGAGACTGTTCCTGTTGCAGACGAATGGAGCGTTGCAGAATATTTCAATGCATGTACTGCGTGCAAACTATAACCTCCTGAGTAAGCATTCTAAGTAACATCGCTTAGTCAACATCAGCGCCCAAGTTACGTGCAATTTTGAAACCACTGTTTCATGGTCGCAGACTTAGACCGAGACGTCCAAGGTTAGTGGTGAACAAGAACAGTCTTACAAGTTTTTCATCGCACCTCATATTCGTACAGGCAGATGATTAATTCTATTGCCAACTCACATGTTGCAAAATGATGTGAGTGACCTCTGTGTCGAGCGTGCTGCTGCAAAACTGTATAATCATGATTGTTAAGATTGAAGACTCAGGATTGTATTATGTGTGTTTGGAATCTGGTACTGATACTGATGTCCGTGACAAGCTGATCTCAGCTCTCCTTTCACTCTGTTTCAGATCATGGATGAGACCCAGACGCAGATAGCGTGGCCGTCCAAACTGAAAATCGGAGCCAAGTCCAAAAAAGGTGATAATTTCTTTTTTTCCTTTTGAATTCCATATTCAAATGATTCTTCTGTTGGATCAGTGAACTTCCTCTGTTGCTTTTTTCCTTCCATGACTCGAGGTTTTGGTGAATGATGGGCCTTCTTGAACGTATAAGTGGGATTTCAAATAAATATTTAACTTGCTATGCATCAAAGTCCATAAGCTCAGTTTTCATGACTGTCCTGAAACATATTTCCTAAATGCTTTCCACTGCACTGCTACCAAAGAGAGGTTAATGATTATGAGTCAGTGCGGTTTTAACCAGAAATATGTTCTCAGGCAAAGTCTTTGGACAGACAAGAGGGAAAAAATTTCAAGGCTTCACTGGCATTAATTATCTCAAAGTTGATTGAGAAGTTTGAAAAGACGAAAGCTTGCATGTTTTCCGTTCCTCACGGGCCTGAAGCTTCATCTTCGCTGAAGAATTTGTGATTTTTGCGGCGGTGTCGGAGGGGTGGGTGTCGCTTGTTTGAAAGCTGACGCATTTCTTGGCCAAGTTGCTTTAGCACTCTGTTACCAATAAAACATTATCGCAGTTATTTAAAGCTCTTTCGGGAGGGGGGTGAGTTGGGGTTAGAGGGGAATTGGGGGGGGGGGGGGAGAGAAGGTGTAGCTGTGCCCACTTTTTCTTGTCCTCTGGGGGATCGCCAGTGTGCGTCTTCAAGCCAGATGTGGAATCCAAAGACATTATGTAACTTCCTCACTCACTCTTGTACAGAAAACAGTTGACGTGGTTACATCACAATTTTAAACATTTTTTCCTATTGGGTGCTTAATCAACTGAAGGTCCTGGCAATCCATTCACACACACACACACACACACACACACACAAACACACACAAACACGCACGTAAGCATCCATCCCTCTCAACTATGAGTTCATTCACAAAACTTTTCTCCAGCACCACCTGGGAGTGATGCACTGTGTGCGATGTGAAGATATTTCAAATTTCTGACCTGTGATATGTTGCCTGCCAAACTTCTCCCCTGTGTTGCGTAAACCGAGAGGAGCAGAGGTGAAGAATTTTGGATTCTCGCTCTCATTTAATCTTATGAGCGAATGCATTTGTGGGAGAAGAGGCATTAGGATCTGACTGTGTGTTTCAACAACCTGAACCTCATGGGAGGGAGTGAGGGAAGGATGGCTAACAGAGAATATTCAGCTCAGGGTTTAATATTGCAGCACCAGAAGATTAAAACCTTACAGAGGTCATTTGGAAAGTTACTAGGGGCAATCATTGGCATTCCTTTCATTGCTCATCACTCTTAGGTTAAATATGACCCACTCATAACTCCCTTTTCCTGCCCTTAAAATAGCTGATGACGTAGTTGTTTTGTTGGTGTGGATTATTTTAAATTATCCCAATCTAAAATCATACTCTTTAAGTATTACTTTGCCTTGTTTTCCTGGAATTATGCATTAGTGTTGTCTTTCATGTGCAGTCTGGAATCATTTAGCCTCTGCAGGATAGCGGCAGATGTGAGGGGATTTGTATGTTTGTAACCTCTTCCCCATGCAGGACCACACTCCATCAAAAAACGCCAGCTCCTCTGCTTCATTCATCACCTGCGGCTAGCTGTCCCCGCCACCTGCACGAGTGTGATAAGGCCAGTTGTTAGCCTCTGGGGCAAGGCGTCATCAGCACCCTGCTGGTGATTTAATACGGTCCGAAACCATATCACTCACCCATGAGACGGGTCTGCAACTGTGTGACAGAATAATAAATATTGTGGGATTCCTTTTTTTTTTATCACACACGTTTGTATTTCTAAAACTGATTAAGATTTTTGTTTTTGTTTTTATGTGATAAATCGCCAATTCTCCGTTTAAATATTTCTGCAGATGTTTTGAATGAGGGAGAGCAGAGCCAAAAGGAATTAATTTCCTTCATTTGTGTGGTGTTTTTTTTTGTTTTTTTTTTTTTTTTCGAATGTAGTCCTCAGCTGGAAAAATGCTTCAGCTTTGCCAGCGCAGAACTCTGGGTCAAAAGGGTCCTTCTCTGTCAAGTGGACTGTAAAAATGTGTTCGACTAAAAACACTTTATGCAGCTGCAAGTCTTCTCTTGTTTTTTGTTTGCTTTTCTAAGTGTGGTCTGTGCAAAATTAAGACTAAAGGTGTTCATTTTCTATTCCATACTTAAGTTTTCAAAAAAAAAAAAAAAAAAAAAAAGAGCAGCACGCAGCACAGTCCGTTTCAAAAATGCGGGGGTGTTCTGCATCACGACTGCAACACTCGTTTAGGCTGGCTAATGTTTGCCAGATGTGCTATGCAGGTTAGACACTGTTGAAGAGCCCTACTCCCTCTGATGGTCATAGTGGGAACCACAGGAGGAAGTGGAGGGATTATTGTTGTTCGGAGGAACAGCTGTATGATGGGAAATGTTCCTGGAACCAATGCTGAGTGTGTGATGGGTCGCTTTGTCCTCTTTTTCCTTTTGTTTTCTTTTCCTGTCTCACACTTCAGCTTTGTTTATGCTTGGTTTGTACCTCTCCGGCCTTCTGAGAGCCGTTGTTACTCTCCCATGTGATCTAGTGTCTCTTGTAGTGTGTTTTGAGTTTGGCCTCTGTGATGCTCTGAGAAGATCAGTGCTTGTTTGTTGGCACCGTTTTGTCCCTTAAGTTTTCAATACCCGCAAAAACAGAGAGCTGAACATCTCAGAGGTGGTGGAAATTACTTGTTTACTCAAGTACTGGTGGAATTTGAAGTACTGATTCAACTCTCTTACTCAAATAGAATTAAAACAGTACAAACTCTGAATTTACTCAAAGTTAACCATAAAAAATAGTGAAAGACATTTGTATCGGCTGTTTTTCTGCAAACTGAATCTTACGTCATATTAATGTAGTTAAAGACAATGAAATCAAAACCAATTTATTTTTTATTAAAGTGAAAAACAATATACACTTGAAAAAGGGGAAAATTTAAAAAACAAGTTTAATGTCAGTTGGTTTTCAATGTGCAAAATAGTTTTTCAGGGACAATAATAGATCGTAAAACAAAACCTTATGCTCCATCTGCAATGCTGGCAGGTTCCCCTTTCCCTCCGATCTGTCATTAGCAACACATTCACAGACCGCTCTCCTACACAGAAGAACCATCTCTCTTTGTCTGTTTAGTTATTATACGACTTTTACATCATTTTTGTCGTGTATAGTCTGTTATGCATTAAATGCACTAAAAGTTACACCAAGGAATCATCTTTTCTTTTTTACTGTGTCCTTCATTTAGGCTGAAATTGGTCTCTGTGTTGGAAAGGCGGTGAACAATACTGCAAAATAAAGAAGTTTATAATTCCCATTAAAAGCATAAAGACACAAGTAACAAGTCTGTTTTGAACATGCAGGAAGTAGAAAATACAGAAACATCTGTTAAAATGTGGGGGCAGAAAGGTTGTTAAAAAAACAAATATACAAGTAAAGTGCAGATTCCTGAAAATTCTGCTCAAGTACAATAACAAAGTATCTGCATTTCATTACTCTCAACCTCCTTTAAAAAGTTTTAGAGGACAGAATTCTTCATTTTAAACAGACCATGTCCTGCTGCTCTCCAGAGAAGACTGAGATCATGTGCTGTCCTTGAATTTTTGCAGCTCCTCCGAGAGCATCTTGGTTTGGCTTTCGTGAGCTGTGACAAAATTCTGCATCATCAAAAACGTTCTGTAAATTTTGAACTTCCCTTTGTCATCACAAAAAATGTCCTGACCATCTTTGTTTTTTTTTGTCATCTCTGCCCTGTTATGATTTTTTTTTATCACTTTCAAGTTCTTTGAAAAGTCTAAACACACATCTGTGAGGTTCTCTGAGGTCCCGGTGACTTTACAGGACATCATGTCTGAGGGCTGCACTGTAAATCTGCACTGCTGTGTGTGTGTATGTGTGTATGAGTGTATGGGGAGGGGTTTTCCTGGAAGGGGGCTTAGCCGACTTCCTGCTGCCCGGTACAGTTAACACAGGGTCGATGGACCATGGATGTGTAGTGCACGCGTGTGTGTTCGTTCATGTGTTTTCACATTTGCGTTCTCCAGGGGTCCGGCATGCGGCGGAGCCAGATGCAGACTTACCCAACACTGCACAGACACAAGCATTAGCTTTGAATGCTTTAGGTATGCAGTGTTTGGTTATTTTAGCTGAAGTATTCCAAGGGTGAGGAGGTCTCTTGCAAGCGCAGTATGCTCACACTATAAGGGATACTTGCAAGATCTGGTGTGTATTTACATTCAAAGTTTAGGATGTCACAGTTTCTGATGCATGATGTCACAGTCGCCGTCACATGGTGGCGTGCAGCCGTTTCTTGAGGAGACAGATTAGTGTTTGACAGCTGATAAAAAGCACTCACACGATGAGAATTATGCAAAAGACTGAATAAGTTGTGTGCCTTTTAAAGTGACTGAGTGACAGAATGAGGTTCAGGGAAATGCGGCGATGAGCATCACATGACTGTCTGTGTCTATTGAGGCTAAATTGCAGCAGAAAAATTCTCCGTGGCTCAAAGTGTTTCTCTTTCTGCGGGCTCTGCTGACTGATGGATTGTTGGCTGAATACAATTCCACAGAACTATCCCCTCCAAACCTCCCCGAAAAACCACCCACCCTCCCCTCTCACAACACCGTGTGGTTGGTGGGCCGACTTTAAATGAGACCCGGCAGATATCAAAGCAGCAATTACTGTTGCGGAGCTGCTCTCTGACGCGCCGTAATTTGTTGACAAATGCCGACTGCTGTGTCATGTTTGATTAAACGGCTATAACTTGTGTTCCTCTCTCACATTTCTGTCTCTGGTCTTTATCAGCGCTGACTGACTCCCTCACTCACTCAGTAAACATATGCTCAATCACTTCAAATGTTTCTCCTTTTTTTAAAATTTTTTTGTCTCCTCCCCCCTGCAGATCCACACATAAAGGTGTGCGGGAAGAGGGAGAACGTGAGGGAAGCAAAAGACAGAATTATGTCCGTCCTTGACACAAAGGTACAGTTAACATCTTTGTCTTATTTATGTGTGCAATTCTCCTTTCTTTTCCTCTTGTTCCTCTTTGGTTTCACGTCTCTTTTTCTCACCCTCGTCTCGATTTCAGCTGGGCCGAATTTATTTCACCTCTGCTCTCCCACTGTCCGAGTGACAGATTGCACACAGCAGTGTGGCACAACTTGGCACTAATCTTCGCCAGATTCTCGCATCCCGAGCTCCGCCGTCGATTGCAGTGTGTGCTTTGCAGGCTTCATTGCCATGGCAACACAAGAAATAACATAACCCGGCACTGTAGCACCCCCTGGGGGCAGGCAATTTTCCATGCACTCTTGAACAGCCTCGTGCAACAGAGCAACACATTATTGGCTTCCTTTTTGCAGCATTTTCATATGGTGTTGTCACGAAAAGGCCATTTTAGTCAGAGATGTTTGATAATTAGATTCATTTTTTTTTTTTTACAAGTGCTGCATATTTTGATGCTCATTTCCTTCCCTGCAAAATAACTGCAGCATGTGGAAACGTTTAAAAGAAGGGAAATAAGGAATTTGAAAGTATTGGGTCTTGTGACTTCATAGGTGGAGTAAAGGTGACTGATGCTGCACTTGCCTCTCAGTGAGGCAGCGTTTCAGAGGAGCAGCGTAGGAGCTAAAGAGCGCAGTTTTTCTTGTTTGTTGATACAGTTTGAAATGTCAAATGGCCATAAAACACACAAGCTTAATTTGATCAGTGATGATGGTTATACAGTGAGTTTAATAAGCTGTCTGGGGTTGTACTGAATCATTATCTTGCCTCAGGCACTTTATCGACTGCACTGTAATATAATAGGTGGTTTTATTACTCACAAGTCACTTGGGAAAGACTGCAATTGCTGCAATTTAATTTACACAATGCACTGCAATGAATCTCGTGTAAATCAACTTAATAAAATGTAAGATTTTGTCATTTTTTTTGTCATTTCTATCTTTATTTTCAAATGCCTCTTCAAATACAAACACGCACCCTCAGCACCACACTCCACTCACCGCAAGCGATGTTAATCATCATTTCACCCTGACCTTCTCTTCTCTGCTCATTAGAGCAACAGGGTAACTCTGAAGATGGACGTCTCTCACACGGAGCACTCCCACGTTATTGGCAAAGGTGGCAACAACATCAAGAGGGTGATGGAGGAGACGGGCTGCCACATCCATTTCCCGGACTCCAACAGGAACAACCAGGCAGAGAAAAGCAACCAGGTCTGTTTGACTGTAACATGGATTTACACTGACACGGACAAGTGGAGCATGCTGTGTGCTGCTGATCTATTGAACCACATTATTGCAGCGAGCTTGTGTTTTGAGCGTAAGCGGGTTGCATTCGGCTGCTCTGAGCGGTTACTTTCAAGTCTCTGCAAGTTATTTTCTTCGCTTGTATCTTAGGTTGACAGTTTTAAGGTTCCAAACAGGTTGCAGAAAAGTTGGTCCAGTTGAATATTTTGATTGGCCCACACCAGAGGAAGCCGGTGTTTTGTCTGGACTCGGTAAGAAGAGCAGTCGGATCCTGCTGTAACTACCATTAAAGTGTAGTATGAGGAGTTCAGGAAAGCACACTGCTGGCATCAGATACTTATCACTGCCAGGTGCTGCACAGTGCACCTATTTATGAGAGCGCTGTCGAGTTCATTTATTTACCAAAGGCTACTTCACTGATTTTGACTTTATTTATGAAACTTTTGCATAGTGTGATATATCTACGATGTCTAGACCTTTGGACTTCCCCGCACTCTGCATCTCAGACTGTTCAGCCCCTCCTGTCTCATTCTGATGATGCAAGTATAGGCTGATAAGAAGCAAGATGCTCCTTTTAGGCCTGAGTCCTTTTTAAGCTGTGTCTTTTTTTCTGGTTTCAAAAGCTTACTGCCCTCAGAAAAGCCTTTGAGATTTGGACAAGTGCAGTGGTGTTGATAAGCAGATATATACAACTGTGAAAAGCAATGAATGGGCTACTCACCTGTCACTCTCACCGGAGCCGGTGGGATTTAGTTTCCACACACTCCATCGAGACAGATGTTTGCGGCAAAGGGCTTAAGGATGGTTTTGATTCTCAAATATGTATTTGCTGCTCATACTCTGCCACGTGTGAGTGCACATCTGTGTCAAAGTAATGGGGGCCAGAAACGAACCAGATTGACCTGCTTAATGTTTGCTGAGTCATTTCAATTTTAGAAATTTTTGCTTCCCCAAAAAAAGAGGGATTTTTATTTTTTCTGGTGCAGTTAATGCTGCCGATCAGATCTTGGTTTGCTCCCTAATGGTGTCAGTTGTGGTGGCAGTTGCCCGTGAAAGAAAGAAGAGAAATCTAATGAGACTCTTTATCACCTTAATCACCTTTCTCATTTCTATGGAAATTATTCTTCTTATCATTCTGGATTCCCATGTTTGCTATTGCCTAAAAAAGATCAATTACTTCATATATCCGAGCCAATTTTCAGATCAAGATGGAGGATTCGTGGTAACTGTAATGATGTGGTTCAAGAATATAAAACTCTAACTGGAAATATGTCACAAAAAAGGGATTAGATTTGAGTTCAGAGCAGGCCTTCAAACTTTTGCGGTTTTCATTGTGTTTGTTCTAGATTTTGCTTTCAACACTGAAATTAAGTGCAACTGTGTGCATCGATCTGAGTTTTTGTTTGCCTTAGATCTGGTTTTAACTGGCTGAATGACTTACATGTTACCTTTTTATATTTTGAACAGGTGTCCATTGCCGGGCAGCCAGGAGGAGTTGAGGCAGCGCGAGTAAAAATACGGGTAAGTTTGAACTCAGCTACTTTTGTCTTGGAGATACTCCACCCAAAAGATTCCCTGTAGGCTTCTAAGTTTGTAGTTTTGACCCTTGTGGAGCACAACAACTGTGGTTAGTGGAATTTCGGATAGTTTGCACTTTGCCTCTGTTTTAGTTTTTGCACACGCGACCCTGATGACCCTGTTGAACTTGAGAGCAGGCAAGTGAATAAAAGTTTTACCCATTATTTTCTATGTGGTAGAGGGCGAAATAACTTTGCTTTCTGGTTGCAAATAAACCTGGAAAGTTCTATCAGATTGAACTTTTGACACATAAGAGGAAGCTCTCCAGTGTCCACCCACTTTGAGAGAGGAGGTGGGATCATACTTTGGTTTTATAACTGCTGGGTGAAATGATTCAAGCAGCAACAGAGAAGAAAGGATGGTGCTTGGAACAATAAGTGATAAATTGGTGATATGTGTTTGGTTAAACCTGATTAATTAATGCTTTTATGGACTGTTGTTGTTAATCTTTGAACCAGAACAGCCTTTGCCCTTTTAGTTTACACCTTTACAACCACTGTTTCCAGTTCCCCCTGCTTCAGGCCACACCTGAGCAGATTTTACCTTGTGAATTTTTGCCGAACTGCAGCCTCAAAGTGGCCGTCTCCTGCTCTTCCTTTGTTCAGGGGATAAAATAAGGCATTACAGTTATTATGTGTGCATCGTTGCAAGAGTGTCAGATAATTTTTTGCAAATGCAAATTAACATCTTTGTACTCCGTCATGGCAGCGTTGTTCAGCTGATTAATTAATTAGCAGACTTCAGGTTACATTTCTTCAAAATGTAATCATCATCATCAGTTTCCCGCCGCAGGGCTGGTACATTTTTTTTTCTGTTGTTTTATGAACCGCAGCCTATTCCTATTAAACTGAACTAAAATAAATATGGGAACTCCGTTTTCATCACAATGCCGGATATGGTTTGAACGGGACCTCAGTCTCTTGTTAAGACAGCCTAGTTCCCTACCTAATCCTACAGTGAAGGAGCTTCAGGGTTACTGTAAGTAATTTTGCACTTCAGACACGGTTTCAGCACTTCCTCTTAGCCACAAGCACCATTCCTGACCTATTCCTAGACCACTTCCCAGGAGTAATTGTAAAATACAAGCGTGATCCTAAACCCCTTTGGCAAGCCCATCTCCTGCCCATTTCCTAGCCTCATCTCCATCTTCGGTTTCAGTTTGGTCTGACTGGAAGTCCAACCTCTAGCCTCAGCTCTGCGGGCAAACAACTTCCATCCTCATGTGAAGTGTTACATCCCTGAACTTTTGCTTCATTTCAACACTGCAGCAGTTGAACACGTTCCTCCTCTATCGACCGACCGCTGCTTAACAAGGCTGTGTGAGTGCATGTGAGAGAGAGAGCGAGTGAAGTGTGTGTGATGGAAGGAGAAGGTCATGTTGAATATTTTGTGCAGTGTGTGTTGGCAAATGTCTGCATCATGCATACCCATACCTCTCCGTGTTTAATGATTGTTTTCATAAGCAGCGAGCCGCAACCCACTTCATCTACTTTTTTTTTTCTCACTACAGCTGAAAAAAGGAATAATCAAACTTTACTGTGGCTGTGTTTTACAAAGGGGTTTATAATATAAGCTGTAAAGAACCACAGAGATCGTCCTGGCCTCCAAAGAATACAGTCAGCAGATGACGAGGGTGGATCAAAAGACAGGTTTCCCTCTGTTACCTTGGCTCCTTTTGATGTGACCAGACCTTGATACTTCCCTCATTCCTCTTATGTTCAAGTACTTTGTGTGCTGCTCCACAAAAAAAACTCCAGACAATTATTTCACACATAGCTTCAAATTTATGTAACCTGGAAGCAATTTTCGTAAACGCAGCAAGGAAAAGGAGAAATTATTGCAATCTTGCCTAGAAAATGCTCATCTGTAAACCATCATTATTTGTTATTTAGTCAAAATATATGCTGCATTTGTAACAACATGCACGAGACACAATGTTGTCTCAAGTTAGTTAACTAAATAATGGACCAGTGTCTATGTTTGTAGGTTGGAGTGGCATTCAGACTTAATAGCTGGGGCCAGTGAATTAGCTTTAATGAACAAGTACATAAAGAAAATTTGAACATAGAACATAAACTTAATAGCCAAAGTTTTCTAAAAAGAAGGCTGAAGTTAAACACATTGGACCCACAGACATAGTAAGAGACTCTATGACCGATCAGACTTATAACTCCAATAAAAACACCAAAACATAGCAATGTTCTCAAAGATTTTTTTCCTGTTCCTTTAAGTTCTGCACAATTTCCTGTTCTGCTCTGTTCTGTTCTGTTGAGTCAGTAAGTTTACTCGTGGGTCAGTTTGTCTTTTTTGATAAGAAAGTTGTGTCTAGTCTGAAGTCTTATAATTTGAGTCTTTGGGTTCACCTAGTTGATAACAAGTGAGCAATAGTATGTAGTCCTGCTGCACTGATGAATCTGCTCAGTTAAAATGAAGGAATGGATGTATTTGTCTTTAGTGAGTAAAGTTATCAGGTCCGATCTTCTTTATCAAGGAGAAAAGGTTCTTGAATCCAAGGAGTTTCAGAAACCTAGCCTGTGTAACAATAAAACTCCAATTGTTTACAGTCCTGACGTTACAACATTATGATCACCTGGGGCCACGGCTCAAATTACACCGGATATCCAGAAAACTATTATGGCAACACACAATAGCATTTACATTAATGAGAAAGCATTATGACATAGTTGTAACATGAACTACCTTCTTATATGAACTGTTTTATTGTGTCGATATTAAAGCACCACACCGTAAAATGCAGGAAGGCTGCGGTTGCACGTACACAGCAGTACACAGTCTGCTGTGTTTGGTCCTGGGTGGCCTTTGGACCCCCCCCCCCCAATACATCTCTCCTGAAACCATAAGTGACTATGTTGTGCCTCCTCTCTCTCTCTCTCTCTCTCCCTCTTTTTCTGAGCTGCATTAGCGATAAACGTAATGTCCTTTTTAACATTCAGACACACTGTGGACTTGTCTACTGTATTTTCTGAGGCCCTCCTGGGTGGAGATCTGTTTGAGTCTGTAACCAGGCGGTTGTTGAGGTGATGGATTCTCGGGGGATTTTTTTTTTCCGGAGCTTTCAGAGATGGAGCTGACGGGCAGGTGATGAAAGGTCTGGCTAGTTGCTCTACCTTGAAGATATTTTCATTTTTCTTCATCTCTCAGCCTTATGTCAGGAGAACTGAGGCTTTACCAGCGCTTTCAGACTGAATACACGAGAAACTCATATCTGCCAGGTAGACTTTTTTCTTCTTTTTTTTTTCCGAAAAGAAGCTGAGGTCAGCTCCACCATAAAAATCAGTCTATTCTTCATTCAGCGCCTGACTCCTGCTGTTCTGCTTGTCCTCTCTTGCATTTCCCTCAGTGCTGACCTAAATTTCTCGAGCCCTCTGAGAGCGAACGCTGAAACGTGATATAAATGTAAGGCCAAGCGCATATGGGACTGATCAGGGTTGCATTTCTTTGGTCAGAGCAATTCATGCTGCTTGCCCTTCACTGGCAGCCAAAACCATAGTGGTGCTCTGTCCAAGAGTCACTGTTTGGATAACACTGTGTATGTATGTGTGTGTGTGTGTGTGTCTGTGTGTGAGAGAGAGAGTGTGTGTATTCATTCTCATCTTTGAGAGTGTGTGTATGCACATTCCCTCAGTTTGTCTGTGCATGGGTGTGTGCCTGTTTGATTTTTTCTCCCATGCATGCATAAGTATGTGTATGCATGAAGCGGGTCCTTCCTGTCTGCATCCATTTGCTTTGACTGACTGCTGTGGTACAAATGACAGGAGCTGATGTCTGTTGCTTCTCCTGTGGTTCGATCCGATGACTTGAAAGTAATGTATGTGAATGCACCGTGGACCATTGATGCTTTTGCGAAGCTTTTAAACTGTAGCTTGTATGTTGGTGTAGCCGTTATGTTTCAATCAATCTAAAGTGATACGACCACAGAGCTCTGTGGCATACCGACCGGTAACGAAAGGGTGTCTCTGCTGTTATTGCTGGCACTGCCGAGCCAATTTTGATTAACTTCTCTGGATTTATATGAGCTGACAGATTTTTGCCACCTTCTGCTAAAGAAGTGCTTGTTATGTCTGTGTGTCAGCTCACATAAGTCGACACTATGTAAACAAATCACGCTTTATACTTCTGTGTTTTCACTTGGTCTCCAAATGGTCTTAATCAGTCTGAATGACAGCACAATGTGATGCAAAGCCGCTATACCGCGCCTGGTATGATTTTAAGACATCTGGTACCACATATTTCATTCCCCTCTGTTCTCGCAGCAACAGTGGCAGCCTCATGATAAGCAATCCAACTTCACATAACTGCAGCCTTTCAGTCATCATGTGTCAGTGACGCTGTGCTCATAAAAACATAATGACTCTCTCTCTTCATCCCCTCCTTTTTTCCTCCTTTTTTTCCCCCCCCAAACACACTGCAGGAGCTGCTCCCCCTCGTGCTGTCGTTCGAGCTTCCCGCCATCATGCAGTCTGACCCCAGCTCCCCCACCGTGCAACACATCTCACAGACCTACAACCTCACAGTCTCCTTCAAGCCCCCGACTCGTCTCTACAGGGCCACTGGTGTTGTTCGAGGCTCGCAAAATAACGCCAACGCGGTCAAGGTGAGAAGGATTTTGGAAGGAAATATTGATTGGTGGTGTTGCTAAGTTGCATAAGTGAGATAATCAGTGCTTTTTGTTATTTGATGCATAGAAATGAAAGATTTACGTAAAAAAAAAATCCAAATATTAATAAGAAATCAGCATTGTGGAGTCATACAAAACAATATAATCAAACTCTTCTCTAAACATTTTCCCTTCAAGAGAAATATAGTTTAAAAACCGCAATGCCTGCAGGTCATGGATGGTGTTTATTTGGTACTTTAACCTAAAGTGCTGTAAAGTTTGCCTCTCAGTCACCCACGCACACACACACACACTCACTCATGTGCTCACTGATGACAGCAGAGCAAACATAACAGGTACTTGTCCTGCCATCAGGAGCAATTTGACGTTCATTGTCTTGGTCAAGGACCTTGTTTGGAGGAGATGAGTCAGAACTTGAACCTCCAACTCCACAATTAACATATGACCAGCACTGCTTAGACAGTCATCATTTCTCTGATGATGTACAGTTTAGTTTTAATTTGACAATTTGAAAGAGTCTCTCTTTTAGCTTCAAGAAGAGACATACAAATCTAACCTTGAAGTCATTCAGTCTATTTTAGTAAATGGTGAAAAATGTCCACTGCAGTTTCCAAGAGACTAAAGTGCCTTTAGTCTTGAAAATGGTCTAAAATGCAAAGACATTGAATTTACAGCAGGTGACATAAAAAATCTTCAAAAAATCTTAAGGAAATCTTAACATTTTGGAGGCTGGAAGCAGTGAATCTTGAAACAGATTTGTTATATAAATTAATTAAATGAGGGATCAACCAGAGCAAAGTTGTTTTGTTTTTCTATCAGTGTACTATTTGTTGACTGATTAACTAATTGACTAACTGCACTAGTTTCCATAACAGAGGAAACTGTTTGTTGAACTGTTACTGAATGTCCTGATACTGTTTTGCTTGCTATAATAACAAATATATAAACTCTGTCTAAGTTTGAATTTTCCCTTCATATTTGCGCTAAATTATGAAGGGACCGAGCTATAAAGGTCATAGGTTCAACCCTTCCAGCGGCCAGATGCTTGAATAACTTTGTGAATCCTGATATCTAAACTTCTCATCAGTCATGTCAGTGTAGCAGTGTTTGCATTAATACCCTGAATCCTCTCCACCCGTTTGCTCGGCGAGCCACAGACCAAAATAAGGTTTCCAAAACTACACTATGTCAGAAACTCACCAACACTGTCAGCGTTCCTCACTTTTCTCATATAAACCGCCTCATTACTTTCGACACCACGGGAGCCAGAGAGTGCTGAGAGATGTTTGGTTGCTCAAACTGGACGGCTGCTGGTTCAACCCCCGCCCCCCCCCCAAGAGAGAAACACTGCCCAACTACTGTACAAGGATGCCCAAAAGACTCTCCTGAATATAATTTTTACTTTGAATCAGATTTTTTTTAACATGTTTCCAGCCTGCAGCTTGTTTATGCACAAACATACTGAATATTTTATGTATTTATACACACACAGATGCACTTTTTTTTAACTGGCATCTGAGATGTGGCAAAGTCTGCCAAGGAGTCTGCTCATTATCTCCTCATCAACTTACTTTTTTTTTTTCAATTTCAGAGCCTCTGCTGACAAAATGGAGCTTATTTCAGTTTGCAAGTGACTTCATTTAACATATATGCATCTCTAGGTAGAGTTATTCGTGGATGCCTATGCACCTCAATTTGGGTTTGCATGCTGGTGTGTATTTTTGCACATTCCTGTGTAATATGTGCATACAGATGTACGCAGAAGCACGTCCTCGAGCGTGTGGTAGGTCTGAGAGGTCAGTCCGGATGGAGAAGCGTGCTAGATTAAGGCTGAGAGATTAGCAGAAAATGTGTTCTATGTTGTTTGGTGGTATGAGACCCTTGAAACACCTTCGAGGATTGCCAAAAACCGTTGTGGATTGTTGTTATGCTGGCCGCAGTGTGTGAATTCCTGTTGCACACTGGAAATTACTTGCTTTACTAGGCCAAGTGATGGCTTGCAGAGGCACAGCAGAGACATCGAGGAATGAGGCTTTTCAACTGGCCAGCAGATTCAGCGGAAAATACAATTATTTCCACTGGTTTTTAAAGAAAATGCTGGTGTTTTCTCTGGGCAAAACGGCTTTTCTGCTCTCCTCATGAACCACTCTGTTTGTCATGTGGTCTGGCTGTTGCTGCGAAGGAAATATTGTTTCAGCTTTGTTTTCTGTTCATTAACTCTGTCATGTGATTGAATTTGTACTTTTTGATATTTTTGTGAGAAGTCTGTAAGTCATCTATTTTATTTAATTTTACATCTGTTAGACTTCGCAAATGGCAAACCTTTCTTTGTAACATCACATTGTACAGCTGTGTGATGTGATGATATTTTGTATGTTGTGTGATGATAGAAAAACATTTCCTGTTTCTGGTTTTGCTCTTTTGTTTGTTTCCATTATTGCAAAGGATTCAGACGGAAAATGTGCATTAATGCAACAGAAACAAAGACAGAGGATTCTTTGGTTTTTGATAAAATACCTCCAAACCGACTTTCCCATAAGTCTCAGTTTTAGTTAAGATGCTTAAAATGGTTAATATTATATTTTTCTTTATGTATGCATTTTAACAATATCATTGTGAGCTATTAGCATGCTAAACTCAAAGCACTTCTGTGTCAGTACATAGTTTAAGCACATAGTTTTTAGAGTCACTAGGATGAAAGTAAAATGTTAAATCTATATCTAGTCGTATATTTAATTACTTTGTCATCCTTGTGCCCTCAGAGGGGTACAGCTCTTCTGTTGGAGCACCTGGCCGGGAGCCTGGCGAGCACCATCTCAGTCACCACCCACCTGGACATCGCCCCCCAGCACCACCTCTTCATGAAGGGCCGCAACGGCAGCAACATCAAGCACATCACCCAAAGAACGGGAGCTCAGATCCACTTCCCTGACCCCAACAGCCCCCAGAAGAAATCCACAGTCTACATCCAGGGCACCATTGAATCGGTCTGCCTGGCACGGCAGTACCTCATGGTGTGTAGCTTGTGTGTTGTGTGTATGTGTGTTAGTGTGTCTTTTGTTTACTGGCATTTGCTGGTTGAACAGATTTACTTTAAACTACTAAGCTTTGCTTTTGTGGCCAAGAGTTGGCATTGGCAGGGCCGTATATTCCTTATGGATTTCACATGCTGTGTGGTAGCTATAATGGACGTCATTGTTTCACTAGCATCATCATGGTATGTGTGAATGATGCCTGGGTTTAGGAAGTAAACCACCATCGCTTTTTGGAGGTTTTGAACAGCCTTGGGAGAGATTTGTTTGGCTCTGCTTATGCTGCTAAAACGTCCAGTTATTCAACAATCTGTTGCTGACTCAAGGTTAGCCCTCGTGATTTACAGCCACATACCTGCACTGAAATGGACACACACATTCGCATCAGCCTGGCTTAAGGTCTTAATGTCCTGTCTGTATACAGATTATCCTTATTGGTGTTAATGGTACTGGTTTGGCTTGCAGACAGAGTAGATTTTGGTGGATTTAAATTTCTGCCCAGTCTGTAATTCCGAAGTCCGCACGTTACCATTAGTTTTTTGGAGCAGGAGGAAGCGCCAGACATTTAAATTTCTGTTGGCTAAAAATGCTCTGTGGTCACTCTTGTTGTGTTGCCTCTGACCGCAGAGGCTACTCTTACCTGAACTATTTAGGAATATAATCAGATGTGTGTTTCAAAAATGTGTAAAAGTGGTGGCTTTTTAATTACCGTTGGCTAAAGTTTTCCTCTGAGCTGATGCGTAGAAGACATCTCAGGCGTACACAGCTTTGGCTTTCTGTTTCCAGATCCATAATGTGGGACAGTAAT
Organism: Acanthurus leucopareius; assembly: GCA_029814765.1. Taxonomy (NCBI): domain Eukaryota; kingdom Metazoa; phylum Chordata; class Actinopteri; order Acanthuriformes; family Acanthuridae; genus Acanthurus; species Acanthurus leucopareius. Next base: position 17,248,891 of record JAQMCX010000003.1, on the reverse strand, counting down.
TCTGCCAGAGCTGCCTTCTCTTTGTCTGCGGTCTCCCATTTGGCCCCGAAGACATTTAGCAAATGCCAAAGTTGTTGCAGTGACTAAACATGACTTTTTCTGGATCTGGACACACAAGAAGGAGCCTCTCACTGTCTGTCCAAGTGAGAAAGCAAGAAACAATTGATTTATGTGAGAGGAGTTTAAAGGGGAGAGAGGATGGAACAGGGGATGGGGGCTGAGAAAGAGAGGATGATGATTATAAAGAGGAGTGTGGGGGGGGGGGGGGGGGGGGGGGGGGGGGGTTTGGGGCGGGGGGGGGGAGGGGGGGGGGGGGGGCGCGCGAAAAAAAATGAGGTTTTTTGGTGAACA
>JAQMCX010000003.1:17236026-17248440 GCA_029814765.1 Acanthurus leucopareius | reverse complement strand
CCCCCCCCCCCCCCCCCCCCCCCCCCCCCCCCCCCCCCCCCCCCCCCCCCCCCCCCCCCCCCCCCCGTCAGTCTGGAAGGAAAGGCCGGGAGGGGAGTCCTGCTCTCAGTAAACGTACTGTGTGATTTGGCCTCTTCCAGCCAGACTGTAGATTACAGCTCAAATCTCGGGCCCTGTCAGAGCCAGCCTGGCCCTGCGCTCTGCTGCTAATTACACCCACTCACAATAGGAGCGCTGTCCAGCACTCGGCCCAAAATATAGATGTCTGTGGCGCTTGTGGTGGTGATCATGCAAAACAGATTGCTCCTGGCGGAATTTCCCGAGCTCTCTGTGGGATAATTCCAGCAGTGAATCTCATATTTATTGGAATGGCTAACATGTAGGTCTACAAATGGTATAGATGATTGATTGGAATTAAGTGCTGCAATAAGAAATAGCCTGTAATACAGAAATGTATGCATGTTTGAGTTCACTAGCCAGGTTCTGAGAGATTTTCAGTCTGCAGCTGACATAAGAAAACTTTTCCTTTGTGTTTGCTCCACAGGGCTGCTTGCCTCTGGTATTAATGTTTGATATTAAAGAAGACATTGAGGTGGAGCCGCAGTGTATCACAGCACTCATGGAGCAGCTGGATGTCTTCATCAGCATCAAACCAAAGCCAAAACAGCCCAGCAAGGTACGACCCCGAGCTTACACTCGCACAGCACGGAGAGTTTTTCAGGGGATTTTTAAGCCACGCTGGTGTTATGGCTCAGAGGGATTGTTTGGTCAGCCAGTCACTTTGATCCAGACTGAAATAACTGAGCAACTATTCAATGGATGCCATAAAATGGGTACACAACAGGCATTTAAGTTCCCCTGAGGATGCATTGTAATATCATTTGCTTTGCACGTTCCAGAAAGGCATTTAAATCACACAAAACTCAACTAAAAAAAAAACACTGAAGCATTGTATTAGTGCTGATGTTCTGTGCTGCTTTCTTTGTATAACTACATACCTGCATGACAACACAGTAAATTAGAATTGACAGCACGTTAGCATTCTGACATTAGCATTTAGCTTGTGGCTTCAGATAGGCTACAGAATTGTGCTTACTCAGGATTTGCAGTGGCATTAAAAACAGAATGACTAAAGTAAAATCTCTGCCAAAAAGCCCAAAACCTCTGCTAAACTTTAATTTTAGATGAGAACATATTCTTTTCATGCTGAGGAAAGCGTACCATCTGCTGTCTCACATGTTTGAAGGCTGTGTCAGACAGAAAAACAAGACTGTCGAGAAAACAAACACGTCACTGTTCCATTCGGGAGTAACCCTCCGTCAGATGTCCCAGCATGCATCGAAATAAATCATAAATCGCCATGTCACATTTCATCGCTATTCCTTGAAATTGAAAAAATCCTGGAACCGAACACTGAGGGGGAATCATATCCTACCAACTCTGAGAAGAGTTTTGGCAATATGACATCTGCCACAACGATGAATTACAGTCAGCTCTGTCCTCTGCACGCAGGCTGCCATCCACATCTCACCTGACCGACGTGGACACTCCGTCTTTCTGTTTTACCTCAGCTACTCCAGCTACATAAAGTTACTGGCGTGATTTGCATGTGTTCTTAGTCTTTCAGCAAACAGAGCGTTAGAGTATGAGTCAAATATGTTGTCCATCAATTTCATGTCATATTTGCAACCTCTTACAGTAACTGTGGTGCACAAATGTGCTAAAATCGGAGCCAGCATCTAAAGTTACTCATGCTCTACTGTCTTACAACACATAATATTCTTAATCATATTTCACCACTTGGCCTGGTCCTAAATCCGTCTTCTTTGAGGTGCCCACGTCCCACCCTGAGCCAGGGCTCACTGCCCAAACCAGACAGGCTTGTGGGTACTGGTGTGGAGGTGCCAGTGTAAACACTGACCCAGCCCAGATCCTCTTAAGAACCCTTCACTTAAACATTTTGATGAGGTGACAGCAGTAATCCAAAAGGCCCGGCCAAATGCTGAGCCGCTGCCTCTGCGCTCCCGGCACTCTGGCACACCCACAAAGAGGAGCATGAGTGTGTGTGTGTGTGTGTGTGTGTCTGTGTGTGTGTGTGTGTGTGTGTTTGTTTGTGTGTCTGTGTCTGTGTCTGTGTGTGTGTGTGTGTGTGTGTGTGTGTGTGCGTGCGTGCGTGTGTGTGTGTGTGTGTGTTTGTGTGTTTGTGCTTCAGAGGGACTAATCGTGATCAGAATACATTTTTCAAAAACTAAACAAAAAAAACGCAAGGAGCCACAGCTTCATTTGTGGTCACATTCATTTTTATTTGATGTTTATGAAAGACAGGGCTCCTGCTGATGTGGAAAATGTAAAAGTCACTTATTTAAATCTTTGCCTGGTAATAACTATTGTTACTCCAGTGCCTCATAGTTTCCTGTCACAATAACTACATCATTGACTTATCACAGGATATGCAGACATGGCCTCCGTGATTTGTGGTGACCACAGTATTGCCATTTGTTTCTACGTGCATGATAGTTTACAAAAAATTAAAGCCAGAATGAAGCCAAAATAAGCAGTAAGCTTTTCATTGCCATTGTAAGACTTGGGATTAGCACATAAATGTCATTTAAAAACATTGCAAAAACTGAATTTGCAGTATTTTGCCTGTAAAGGACTGAGTGACTTTAAACTCAAATATTAAACTTTTGGCATTTCAGTTCAGTTTTGTCAACAAACCCCCGGAGTCCTTCTTATTAAATTATTTGTTGAGTGATTTTGTTTTACTTGTGTTTTATTTCTTAGGATAATTTAATATTCTTTCATATTTCCCGTCTTATTTCTAAATATTTTTAAGAATTAAAGTTCACAGCTCTTTTTAAAGAGTACGCTTGAATTATTATTTACAATATCAGTGGCATTAAATTGTAAAAATGCATTTATTTCTAGAAACATATGACTTCCAACAAAAAAATCAGTCTCTCGGACAGACCAACCTCAGAGTAAATAGTCATTGAGTAACAAGTGTTACCTAAAATCCTCTTATCAATAAATGATGTATGCTGTTTGGTGTGTTATGCAATTGATTAAGCAACGTTTTCTCTCAAACTCTGCTCTCATGTCTGCTTCACTCTCCCACACCCCCTCAATGTTTATCCTTCTAATCTCTTCTTAATTCCCTCTTCCTTCCTCCCCTCTGTGTTTGTCTCCTCCTCATCCTCCCTTTCTCTCCCTCATCTCTGGTGCCAACATTCCCCATCCTATCTATCCCTCGCTCCTCCCCCCTGTCTCCCCCCCCTCTTCTGCCTTTTCTCTCATGCCTTTTTCCTCCTTATATGTTCCCTTTGGTTTCTCATCACCTCTTCCTCCTCCCTCATTCTCTCAGTCTGTGATAGTCAAGAGCGTGGAGAGAAATGCAGTGAACATGTACGAAGCCAGAAAATTCCTCCTGGGTCTGGAGAGTAACGGGGTGTCGTGCTCCTCCCCCTCCGTGGCGTTGAATCCTGCCACCAACGGTCCGTCCCCGTCCCTCATCTGCCCCGTTGGCCTGGACATCCTGGCCTCAGCTGGCCTGGGGCTGAGCAATCTGGGTAATGACGCCGTCTAACCTGATGAGAAAGTGCTACTTGCATTAGATCCCTTCTTTTACTTTTTTCATGATGGAGAGGAAGAGATAAATCAGCAAGGAAAAATAGCACAAGACCCTTTTCGCTGTGCACGACTTGTATTTGAGATTAAATGCCATATTAGAGGAATTCATCAATGTCATTCATATCCCGACCAATCAAACACAATGATATATTTGAGCCAGATCTTCTGAAAGCCTGTTTAAAAAAAGACACAAATATCCTCTCAACATCCACATAAATCAGAGCCGGTGAGTCATGCCACCATCATCCATACACACTCTACAGTGGGAGCTGTTTGTCTGCAGAGCTGAATTTAATGCAAAGAAATGAGTCTCACAAATCTTTGATCAGTGAACCATCACAAAATAACTTTTAACACAAATTTCTGCGCAGCTCTCTAAATGAATCTTGAACTTATAATTCATTGGATGATGAATGGTTAGAAATGCGTAGGAGTTTGTTTTTCTGCAGCGCTGACCTCAACATGAAGGCACAGAGTTTAGCTTGGAACGGACATCAGGGTCTTTTTGTTTCCAAGGCTGACTGACTCTAAAATCGATTCTAGTAAGAGAAATATAACAAGATAAATATTAAGCCTCAGTTATCCAGCATTTAGCTCTCATATAATGCTGGGGGGTTTTTTTTGGGTTCAGACATTTAGAACATGCAAAATGGGGACGTGAGTCATGCATCGGTGACAGTCAGGAAAGCAGATAGTGGGATAAATCTGGCAGGAAGAAGCTCGTGGCTCTAAACATATGCTGGCAGTAGATCTGTCACAGTTTATCTGGTTTCTAATGTTAGATATGATTGCCGTTTGTTTTGTGTATTTATATCATCACATTTTCACCACATCAGATCTCAGTTATATGAGTTATATATTTTCTTTGCATGTCTGAAAGAGAAGGAATGTGACTATTATTTATTAATATCATAACTTGCTTGTGTATTTTTATTTATTACTGTTATGCAGCCATGGATTTATGTAAATAGGACATATGAGGTAGGTAAGCACTGATGCTTGGTCTTTATATGTGTTGAATTTCAAGATTTTAGCATGAGAACATTGGTTGGTATTTCTTCTTCTTTTTTTTCCAAACAATTTTTATTTTATGTCCTTAAGTCCACATCAAATGAGATGGCAAAATTGAATTTTAAAAAAGTTGGTTACGAAACAAAACAATGTGCCATGTTAGGCCCAGTACAGTATGGCTTCATGCAGTCTGTTTTAAAGCCGGGGGCCCGGGGGTGAAGCTGTGGACGGCCACATCCTGGCCTTAAGTAATTGCTACATGCTTGCCATCGTCAGATTACAGACCAGCATGCCAGAAGAATCTCTGACCTTATTCCTGGAGCCAAACTAGCCCCTTGTTAAAGCCACAGACCTGCTTCTTTCTGTTTTCATACACTTTCTTTGGGTTAAGACACCGAACCCCACATTGTTAGTGCTCTCAAAAACATGGTTTTATCGAGCATGAAGACACTAGATATGTTCTTTTACATCCATGACCTTGGAGAAATGTAAGAAATTCACTCCACTTATTTTGTCTGGTTGATGGCAGTTTGATGGAATTCCAGTTAAATAACTTGACGACCGAGATTATTTTCTGAGGGTCTTAATGTAACATGTGATTAGCTTGGAAAATGGCCCCTGTGCTCTGACAGGACCACCACTGATCTATTCATCTCCCGTTCTCTTGTTTCTTCCCACTCTTTCTGTCTGTATCGCTCAGGTTTCCTGGGTGCGACGGCGCCCCACTCCCTCACCAACTCTGCAGCCCCAAACGCCGTCCTTAACAGCCTCAACTCCTCCATGAGCCCCCTGCAGACCCCAAGCCCCAGCGCCCCCACACCCTCCCCCTCCCTGTGGCCCAGTTCACTCACCAGCACTCAAGGTTGGTTTATGACCCCTGTTTCTTTCTTTTTTTTTCGTATTGACGTGTTTTTTGAAAGATTTCTATGTGTATAGAAAAAAAAAATATCTATTGTACATTATAGAAAATCAAGATCTGTTCAGCAGTCTTAACCCCCCAAAAAAGTATAATGCTCTTTCCAGCTCTGCAGGAAATCTGATCATTCACCTTAAATGATGTCATTTGAGTCGCCGTTATTTGACTGAGATTATAAGACTACTGAGAATAATCTTAGGAGATGGAGTTTAAAAAGAAATTAGATTAGCAGACGTCTCCAGCTTCCATGAGACCAGCAGCTACAAGCACAAGTCACCCAAATCCATGACCAAACTGTCCTGGGGTCAAGTTGCATTTTGGGTAATCTAGGCACCAGATTTTGACAAAGAAAAAGAAAGTGTTGAATATAAAAGATGTTGATCACAGATTCTGCTGCACCCCTTGAGATCATTTCAGATCTTGAAAGTGTTTTATTTTTTATCAGTGTTTTTTTTACTTTTTAAAGAAAGGACATAGACTTTAAAAAAAACTGAATGTTTTAATAATCTAAAAGATCTCATAAATTACTAAAAAGTTCAGAATTGTTTGTCCTTCATTGTCTCCAGGCTTCTCATCTCAGCTGATGCTGCACCCTGCCACCCAGGCCACCCTGAGCAGCATCCTGCTGTCAGGCGTGCAGGGTTACACACAGAGCACACCGTCCCCACCGCCCGGCCTCGCCCCCATAGACAAGCAGCCAAACGGGGTCCCCGACTGCACCAAGGGCCCCTGCACTCTCAACGGACATGTCAAGGTTGGCCCATTTATATACTGCATGCTGCTTTACTTTGACTTTGTGGCTCAGTAAATCAAATTTTTCTCGTTTGAGTCTTACTCTGTATGTGTATGTTTGTGTGTGTATGAACATACAGCATCCTGGCTCAGTCTATGGGAGGATAGCAACTGCGTCACTTGCAGAAACTGTTTTGAGTCCAGCTCCATGTGACTCGGTCCAGGAGGCCAGCGGACATAATCCATCCGAGCCGCTATCCAGCAAGTCCAGCCCAGATGAAGGTAATTCCTCTTAAGTCACTCAAAAAAAAAATTAATAGACTTCATGCAAAACGTCCTTCTTACCTCCATAATTTATTTTGTGGCATTTCTCAGGAGCTAAACTACAGTATTTGCTGTAAAGTTGTGCATCTTTGCTCTTATTCTACATTAAAAAGGGTCTTTTTTATCTCACATAGGAAAGATTAAAGAAGTTTTGTAATATTGTCTGTGTTTAAAGGAAAAATCTTGCTTACCTGACCACAAAGACGGTTCACATGGTCTAAACTGCAGCATCTGCCTGTGTTGCAACTGCCCACCTGCAGCTTGAAATTTATGACTGAGCAGCCTGAAAAGCATGTGTGAACCATGTCGGTGTATCCAGACATACAGTTTAGTATGTAGACAGTCCTGTCTGCATCTGTTTTAAATAATTTCACAGACTATTTTTAGCCCTAAAAAATGTAGGGGCTCGTAAAGGCACCTACTTTCCTGAGCTTTTCTGCTCATCACCCACCCCCCAAAACATCAAGCTCACCCTGTTTAAATTAATAAGTTATTAGGCACTCAGAGCCCCCACATGCCTATCATCTATAATGTCTACCTGACCTTGCGACTGCCAGTATATCAAACCTTATTTAAAATATTTTCACAATAATAGTAATCTGAACTATTTTCTTTGGCCCGGTATTTTTTTAAGGATATTAGATTCTGTGTTTTTCCTTCAAATATAACTTTCCAATTTTTAAAAGAAGTTAATTATAAAAGTCTGCTCATAGCAGGTCTCTATTCCTCTGGTGGATCCGTTGTGTGAAAGCTGCTCTTAAAATCCTGTGATTAATGTGTGATTGTAACCTTGAATAGACAAAATTTTTGAGCTGTTAACGTCTTCGGCACTGCTGGCGACTCGGCCTTGCAGACGTAACATTAATGTCCGAGTTAGGCTTTTCCACTTGAGATTTATGTAACCCTTAAACCCACTTTCAGGAAAAAGCCTTGAATGAATATATTTCTATTCCTCCATACTGTCCTGCTAACCTCATACTCCCTTTGACTACGTTTATTGTGTTGGAGCGGAGACAGATTAACTGCTGGTCTCCTTGCGGTTCAGAAAGGCCCTTATTTCCACTGTGTCTTACCTCAAACTTTTCACTCTCACGCGTCTCGGTTTTCCCCGCTGTTTTCTGAGCTGGTCCTCCCCTAATGTGGTGCATCCCAGTCAGGTTTCCTCTCCCTCCCTCCCTCCTTCCTTCACCTCCTCCTGTGTCCCAGAATGTGTTTGGACTGGCTCGCCCAGTCTGACTCGACTGGAAGGAGGGACTACAGGGAGATTGTTCAAACATTAAACCCCAGAGAGCCTCATTAGATTGACTGACATCATATTATTTTATGTTGCACAGTACACCATGCACATGCAGATATCTTTTGATTATACAAGTGCATACATACAGTCTCACACACACACATATCCTGTTACAAGAAGCACGTTCCTGTCACATTGACAGTAGAGTAGCAGGGGAAAACCACTATATAGTTACAGCTGCAGTTATTTTAATTAATCCAGGATTCAACTGAGACTTGTCACACTTAAACGCATCACACATACTGAGGCCCACACAGCCTGTGAGGTAACACGTGAAGTATTCCAGCTATGGTTGTCAGAATATTGTGTAATTTCTGTGCAAAAAAACAGCTGTTCACTGTGTCTGTCTGTTTTTGCATGTTTTAAACATGAGACTGATTTTCTAGAAAGAGAGAAAACGGTTATATAAACATGTTTGTGTTTTATTTCCCCTCAGGCTCTGACACATTCGTGGAAGTGGGCATGCCCAGAAGCCCCTCTCACTCAGCCAATGGGAGTGAGTTGAAACAGATGCTGGCTTCCTGCAAAACGTCATCGGGGAAACGGCAGGCTGTGGAGCTCCTGCAGGGCACCAAGAACTCCCATCTACAGTATGTGTGAATGCAGAGATCATTTACAGCTCGTCTTGTTACTGTTTAGCATCTTGTCTGAGATCATTTACAGCTCATGCTGTTACAGCTGGCAGTGCTCTATTAATCGCTTCACACATGGGACACTGGGATGAAACGCTGGGATAAAACACTGGGATAAAACACTGGGGGTGAAACGCTGGGATGAAACTGCATTCAGTGGAATCCCAGTGTTTCAGATTTTCATTTTTAAAAACTGGACAAAAGTGGATGATAGCACACAAAGTGACAGACACGGTTGCTTTGTCCCATATGGAGATTTAGAAGGTTAAGTATCGGCTGCCATATGGACTGGGTTTCACACGCCCACCCCTGACAGCATGTTAGTAGAATAACCAACTGTCTTTTAAAAATAAAAACTCATCTGCAGTCAAACCTGATGAGCCGGGAACATTAACAGGCTCAGTGATACAGTGAGGCGATGAAGGTTATGCAACCATTTGTGGCTCTGAGCTTTTTTTGCTCCTTTTTTTTTTAGACAAGGTTTTGTTTACTCACATTACTGTATTTATTCTCTTTACTCCCGACAGTTCTGACTGTCTACTCTCGGATGCTGAGTCGAGCTCGTCCGACGGTCCTGTGGCGGATAAGAGGGCGCCCGGAAGCGAGCGGGCAGCTGAGAGGGCGGCACAGCAGAACGAGAGGGAGCGAATCAGACTGGCGCCACAGACCTCTTTCGCCAACATGCAGGTACACTCTCACACACACACACACACACACACACACACACACAAACACAACCAAACCAACTCACTCACATGAAACACACAGTTTTAAGTGTGTAAAGCACAATATAATAAAAGAATCAAGCATTTTTGTTTTGTTTTTTTTCTTCTCAGGCATTTGACTATGAACAGAAAAAGCTGTTGGCGACCAAAGGTAAATACAACAATTTCATGACTGGTGTTTAAATGTAGCCCATAATTTAGCCTTGTGTGAGGAGAGACTGAAACATAATCTAAAGGTCACAAGGTCACATAAGGTCATACAATTTAAATTGCTACATTATGTTTTTAAGTTGATTGCAGCAATTTTATCCTTAAAAGGCAACTCAGCATCTTCCTTGCAAACTTTTATCCCTAAAGACAGCAGTTTCAGTCATGGTCAAAATATGGACGTCTCTGATGGATTTGTGATTGCAAATTTAAACACACAAAACCCTATTCAAGAATGTTGTTAATGCAGTTATTCCAAAGATAACAGCTATGTGAACTATGTGAAAATGGGCAAAAATACTGTACAAAACATGTCAAATATTTTATTTAGTTTCATGCTACTGCCATTATAAACTGCTAAAACAAGTGGACACATCACATGTACTGCATGTAACCTTGCAATCAGTATGTAAACAAAAAATGGTTTTAACTCTAAAACAGCTTAAGTAAAACAGCATTTAAGTGGTAAAAATCAGGTATTTCTTAGTAGTTGTCGTAAAAAGAAATGTTATTATACATATTCTCTGTATTGAGAATGTGTGTTTCACTGTGTGTCTGCAATCACACAGCTATGTTAAAGAAGCCTGTGGTGACTGAGGTGCGGACCCCGACCAACACTTGGAGTGGTCTTGGCTTTTCAAAGTCCATGCCAGCAGAGACCATCAAGGAGCTGCGGAGAGCCAATCACGTTCCATACAAGCCCAGCATGAGCACCACCTACGAGGTCAGACACACACGGCCTCAGTGTCTCTCACAAACAAGCTCACCCTCACTGCCTTTTATCGTCATAATGTGTATATTAGAGATTCTATTTTTCTTATAATTTACAGTGGTAGGTTGATGTTTTCATACCCTGTATTGGGATGACGAAGGCATTCAGAACGCCTTGTTAAATGTTTGGATTGTCTTTTCTTTGTTTTCCCTCTCAGGGTTCCCCGCTGTCCTTGTCTCGATCCAGCAGCCGGGAAGGCGTCGGGAACGGGAGTGACTCTGACAACTGGCGAGAGAGGAACGGCACCGGAAACGGTCTGCCGAGCCACGCAGAGTTCCCCTCCGCTGTCAGCAGCCCGAAGAGGAAGCAGAATAAGTCCGGTCAGTTACTTTTCATGTTTTTTTGCTTTATTTTTGGCTTTACGAACAAACAAGCACTGATAGAGTTCAAGCATTGCATTGATCAACTTTGCAAACAACAAGGACAACAAGAACTATTAAATATTAAAGAGATGACCTTTAGCTTATGAGTAGCAAAACAGGTCACTACATTTTTGGAATTGATGGTGAAATAATTTATTAGAGGAACTTCATAAATAATGGAGAAAAGGTCACATTTTTATTCTATTTTGTGTTTCATAAACTTCATTAAAAAAATACCAAACTTTTGATGAAAAATGTTGGAGGACAGATGTATTTGCCAAAGACTTTCCAATGATCAGAAATGTGTTTTTATTTTTATTTTTGCTGTGACGGGCAGCTGCAGAGCATTACCTCAGCAGCAGCAACTACATGGACTGCATCTCTTCAGTAACTGGCAGCAACGGCTGCAGCCTCAACTCATCTCTGAAAGGATCAGACCTGCCGGAGCTGTTCAGTAAACTGGGCCTGGGGAAGTACACGGACGTCTTCCAGCAACAAGAGGTAGGATACCACGTGAACCATCTTCTTCTGGTGTTATGATTAAACTACAGGACTGAAGATCTGAGTACAGACTCTGACTCTTTGACAAAATTGCAAATAAATCCTCTTTCTCCACACAAACAGACTGGCTGTGATGTCAGTATCATCAACTTCAGTATGTTAGCGTGCTTATTAGCTCAAAGAGTTGCAGCTAGCATTGCTAAATATGTGCTGTGAGCTGCAAAAAAAAAAGATGGACAATTTATGGGCATATTTATTCTTCCTCTAGCATCTGATGTTTCCTTTAATGCTGTAAGTTGCATTATTGTATTTTTTGAAATGAAATTAATAATAGAAATAAGGAGAAGCTGTGTGGATTTGGGTTTGCCAACTCTCACTGCCAGCATGCTGATGAAACACTTTTTTGAAAGATGAAATTTAGAGTCATTTACTGGAAAATATGATAATAAAAAGCCCTCTAAGTAAGACTTGTTTGAATTATGGTACTTTAGGTCATATATTGCAATTTTAACAGAGCATTTTCACTGAGGATGCCACTTGTTTTAGTCACGACATTGTGATTTATGGTGCTCTATTAGTAGAAGTTGCTGAATTCGTGGAAATAGATGTATTAAATAAAATTTGTTGCTGCTTTCAGATCGACCTTCAGACATTCCTGACTCTAACAGACCAGGACTTGAAGGAACTGGGCATCACCACCTTCGGAGCTCGCCGGAAAATGCTGCTCGCCATCTCTGGTACAAATAAAGAAGAGCGTGTCTTTATTACACTTTGTTTTTCATGTCAACCCTAATTCTTGTCTCTGTCTGTTTATGTTATCAAACATAATCAGTCAAAAAAGAAGCATTAAAATAAAGGAAGACACTTTACAGACAGAGATACCCTCAAACAGCTGCCTCCGTCATGGAGCCTCATCCTGCCTGTTCACTCCTGCTGCTCCTCTTCACACAAATTGGTTTATGTGTTTCATTAGTGTTTCCTATTTCGTCCGCCGCTGCAACAAGCCGGAGAGGAGTCCAGCTGTGCCGGAGGCAAAAACTCTTCTCCAGTTCATTCATCTCCACTGCTTTTAAAAGCTATAGGTGGCCTTTAATTGGCAGAGTAGTAGAGAAGTTAAAGACCGTATTGTTTTAAGAAAACCATCTTGTTGGGCCGCTGTTTAGCTCAACCGGGAGCGCGGGCGGCCCATGTACGGCAGGCTCAGTCCTCCACGCAGCGGTCGCGAGTTCGACCATTTGCTGCATGTCTCTCCCCTCTCTCTCTCCCTGTTTCCTGTCCGATATCTCAGCTGTCCTATCAATAAAG
>JAQMCX010000003.1:17206995-17226671 GCA_029814765.1 Acanthurus leucopareius | reverse complement strand
CTGTGAGTGATCGAGTGAGTGTGTGAGTGAGTGTGTGAGTGAGTGAGTGAGTGAGTTAGTGAGTGAGTGAGGTGGGAGGGGGTGAACTTGGCTGGGTGTGTGTTACATGGGATGCAGTGTCGCTCGCCCTCGTCCCTCCTGCAGCCCCACTTGAAAGACTGACGCTAACACATGATGACTCTCGCTGGAGGGGGAAAAGGGTGTGGGTAGAGGGAGCGATGGCAGGGAGGATGGATGGATGGAGGTAGGATGAGAAGGAGCCCTCCAGAATCGGTCAGCCTCATCCTCCACCTCCTCCTCCTCCTCCTCCTCCTCCTTTTTCTCCTCTCCTATACCAGATAAGCGCAGCAGGCAGAGCGGGGAGATGGGGTGGGGGAGGGAAACAGGGCGACAAAGAGGGATTCATGATGGCATACATAAGAATGAGCTTTATTTATTTTGCCATTAGCTGAGCTCTACTTCCTTTTGTTTACGTTCTTCGTCACTGCCCATAGATCTGTGCCGAGCTCATTTGCTGCTTTATAGAATTATAGTGGAAACAGAGTCATTTAAACAGATGCTGTGTTAATCTGTGGGTATCACTGCAAAGCTCCCCCGTAATCTAGGCATCTGAGACAGCAGGGGTGGGGGGGGGGGCGCAGTTGGTAAGTCATATTCATATAGTAAACATATAAAAGCATGCTATGTATGGATTTTAAACGTAAATAACCTTGCTTTAAAAATCAATACTGAGGCAGCATCTTCTCCTCAGACGCAGACGGCACAGTGATTGCAGGATATGATCAGCATGCTGACCTTCACTTTTGATGAGTTGTATTTTCCCGGGAAGGAAATTTGAGCCAGATGCAACATCGCTCTCATGAAATCTAAGGGAGGAATAAACTCAGGCCTTCAGCAGGGCCTCTAATATGTTTCCTACTGAATTCTGAATGCCACTGTGATTATGAGCTTACCAGGATTTTAATTTTGCCTGCCTGCTTTAGCCCCATTTTATAATCCTCAAATATGCATGAAAATGCGCACCAACTAGTTGATTGTGTCTGCGTGAAAGAATGTAGAGGGGGAAAAAAACTCTTCTTTGTTCCAACTTCAGAGGTGAAAATGATGCTGTGTCAGTATGCATCACTCAGAGATGAGCTTAGGTGGCTTCCCCTTCTATAATTCAACAGGATGACATATAGTGCTGGCAGTTCCCCCTCTGTGGTTTTGGACAGCATGACTCAGGGGGGTCCCATGGGCGCAGCTGCACAACTTCGTTGTCCACTGAATAGATAAACACTCTGTCGCCTCTCCTCAGGGCGCCTTGCGTAACTCTTAGGGAGACTTCAACAAATCAGCAGTGACATCGCGTCATCCTCATGCTCCCCCTGTGAGGAATGGAGAAGAGACAACACTGCTTGAAGAAATAAAAGAAGTGAAATGAATCCGTGGTGGTGTTGTGAGAGGCGCCTGCAGCCTTCAGTAAGTGTATGTTTGTGTTTAGCCACGATTTACCCGCGCACTTGACCTCTGCAGTGCTGTTCCTGGCTGCCGCTGATAAAGAGGGTGTAACAGTCAAGGGGAGATAATTGCAAACACACACTCCGGGGTCAAGCATGAAGTATGGCTCTCTGACACCCACGGGGTTTTACATTTTAATGTGTGCCACTAACAATGCAATAAGGATCTTTAATAGGACCCCAAATGAGAAGCTTTTCATTCATTATGTCTGCAGCATGTCGGTGTCGCCCCCCACCTCATTAATGTGGAGTCCACTCGCACCTGCGCTCATGCGAGAGAGGGCCACACCTCACCAAATAAGGACATGTGAGAGACCCTGGTTGGGATGACGTTGAACGTGAAATAGCAAAGAACGGGGATGTGTGGACGGTTTAGATAGAGACCTGAACCGGAGGGGGAACACCGAGCTAATCTGGTTACATAAGAAGCCATTGAATTTGCGGAACGTCTCTGCACTAATCCGCTGAACTATTCATGTTCAACTGTCCCGCGGCGGAATAACGCACAGGATAGACACGCGCTCGCGCGCGCGCGCACACTTGTGGCTCTGAAGACAGAGACGCGCTGCGTGAGTGGGGAGCGTATGAAATAAGATAAACCCCTAAAAACTGATATCTTTCATGCAACGCGCATTTGAACGCATCTCTGCAGGAGCTGCTATGCTTCACGCTGCAAACCCGAACTGGCGGCTTGTGCTGTTCGCGCCCGTGACGATTCCGCTGACGCGCCACTAGCCGCACCACCCAGGAGACAGAGAGGAGAGCGGTGAGCGACGGAACGAGCAGGGGACTGACTGACTGACTGACTGGAAACCGGTCTTTCTTTCTCTTTCCTTTCTCTTTCTCTGACGACCGTGGACGGAAGCCTGCTGTTCGTGCAAGCTCCGTGGACGATATATAACGACCGACAGCAAATCACCAGTAGCATCATCCAGACTCTTCTGCAGAGATGGAGGTACCAGGTTTGGCGCACAACATCACCAGCCCATTAAGTCCCTGTGAGGGGATGATCAAGGACCTGAGCTTGGACGCCATACAGTTGTGCGAACGAGATGGTAAGAAAGGGTTTGACTTGCTTTCACTGGGTTGTTGAGACAATTGCGCAAAATATCAGTGGATTAGGCCCCATTGTCCATTTCAGAGCCGCTGCAACGCACTCAGTCTGTTTTGCCATTGCCTGGAGCTGCATGCTGTACCCTTATTGTGTGTCTGGAGGGAGTAGGGGCCAGTCGCTCCACCGGTTCCTTGGTTGGGTGGATGGAAGGATGGATGTTGCGCTTGTGCGTGTGTGGAATGGCTGAGTGTCTTTAGAGTGGCAACTAGGTTTCGCTTTTCCTTATGAAAGTGACCTGTGCTGAAAATGAATGCGTATTCCTGTAAACTTGATCATGCACAAGCGATGGAAAAAAATTTAAAGTGATAAGTGGATTCATTTCAGCACCACAGACATGAACAGAGACCGGCAGCCACCCCGCCTAAAGCCGCTGCCTCCCTCCAGCTGCGTCCATGCTGAATAGTCTGTGTTTGACTTCCCTGAATTCAAAAGTTTTCTAGTTATATGCCATCAAACTAATATGACATATGATTTTGATGTTTTATGAATAAGCATCTGAGCTCGTTTTACAATGCCAAAATTGGATAAGCAGTTTTATACGCGCAGGCTTCACCCTAATACGAATTTAATGGTGGGGAGGAAAAAAAGCAAGTCATCATCAGGGAGAGAATGAGAGGCTCAAATATGGCTGCACCCACGTGTGTGCACAGGCGGTGCAGCCCTACACACCCATCAGTGCAATTACACACAATTTATTCCACATCTGAGTCCAGAATTACAGAGATCCTTTTTAATCAAGACTGTAGATTAAATCTCATCCATGGCAATAAATCTAACAATCACAATCACACCTCTCACAGCTGGCTGGATTTAATTGTTTGTTCATTTTTTTTTTCATCTACATCACATTGTCTCTATCTGTACTTGAACTGGCTGGTTATGGGGGCAATTTTTGTAGTCAGTGGTGTGTCTTTATTGAGCTTTAAAACGACCCCCAGCATCTGATCACAGTGCAGTTATTGTACTGCCTTGGTTTCTCATCTGCCAGAGCTTCTCCTCATAATGTAATACAGCAGGACGCAGTTTATATCCTCTTAGTGCTTTGCTGGCCTGATTCTAAAGCTGTAATTTTAATAATGGTATATAGGCTGCTGCTGCCGGACTTCTCTAATGGACCCTGTGCCAGCTTTGTGCTTCCTGTGCTGCAGGTTTACTGGGAAGTGCTTTTTTTTTTTTTTTTTTTTTTTTGATAAGCCTGTTCTTTTCAGCACAAGAGCCACTTTTCTATTTATCAAGTAGATTACCCAGTGTAAACAGTGTCTCTGTGTCCTTGAGACACCCACATGGGCCAGTCTCTGTTTATGGAGCAACACAGGAACAATGTCTACCTTCTGTGCAGATTGTACAGAACAATTGGTGGCTGTCATACAGCTGAGCAATTTCTATAATTGTTAGTTAAGGTGATTCATTATCTCTCTGTGGTTTACTCGAAAACACTCATATTATTATAATTATTATTATAATCACCGCTTGATATGTGCAGTTAACTAATGCAGACAACATACTTGAGTTTCACGATGAGAAGCTTCTGATGTTGACTTCTTTTGAGATTCTTTTGTAGTGTTGATTAGTCTGTATCGGTGTTTCTGTCATTTCGATCATTCCCTGAATTTTTATGCAGCAGTTTTTCACCTAAAATGACCTCCAGGAGGAAAAAAAAAATGTCTGGCTTTCGCTCCTCCTGCCACACCCTGTGTAGAAGACTGCATAGCCCACTTTTAGCTTTCTTGGAAACCAGTTTTGTTATCCGATCAATACATAAGTTTTTTTCAAGGACTGTATTCATTTCAGTTTCATGTAGCTTTTCTAAATTTATCCCCTAAATCCATTAATATTTAATTGCCAGCATGAGAGGCTTATGTGCCTATGCTGACCCAGCAAATGGGAACGCATGCAGCTTCAGAAGGCCTCCTATCTGTGGGAAAGAGCTTTCTCTTTCACTCACTCTCTCTCTCACACACACACACACACACACACAAACACACACACAAACTGATGACTGTTTGAGCATCTCAATGCACAAAAGAAAGACTCGGATACAAGTTGTTCCTGTGTGTCCCTTGTGTTAGAGGGGGTGTCAAAGGCTCAATGGTTCACTTTGGTCTTGGGGTTGTGACATGAATAAGTAGTGGTTTTAGGGGATGTTTTTGCTAAGAGTGATGAGCAGAGGGCAAATTACAGAACTGGCACATGTGCCGCTGCTGTGCAGAGGTGTGCAGACACAAAGAACTGCTGCCATGACGTTGCACTGGATCCAAATTTGCCACCAACCTCTGCACGCTGACTCAGACCACCATTTTGATGTTATATCTGTATTAAATGTGTACTTACCGAAAGGTTATGAAATACACACTACATGTCTTATGAGGCTTTTCGCCTGCTGACATAATTAAGTTGCCATGATGGATGGTTGCCATTTATGCAGCCAAGTACCGTGTCTGCACTGTCTGATATCTCTCAACCTAAAATACCGCTGCTGAGGCTGTCACGCTCAGTCTGGCAGCGTGTGTGAATGTGTGTGCATGTGTGTGCATGTGTGTACCCGCTGTAGATAGACAAAGATGTTGAGGCTGTTAATTAAAAAGGAAATCAAAAGTGCCTTAACGTCACCAGTAAGCGTGTCAACTTGGAAGTGCTGCAACTTTTAAATAAAAGGTTACTTTCAATCCCATTAAAACCACAGCGGAGGTGGTGAAACACCATGAGAAGTTTTCTAAGAGGAAGTGAAAGAAATTATTCCGCTTGAACTAATTTTTCTTTTTTATCTCACTGTCTCAAATGTGCTGCATGTTTGCGCTGGCGTAGTGGCTTCAAAGGATGGTGATGCTGGTCTGTTCAGTCCAGACTGAAAAATCTCAACAGCTTTCGGATAGATGGGAATAAATTTGGTCTTCATAGTACTGGCCCTCTACAGGACGAAGTCTACTGATTCACATATAGCCTGACTTTTACTCTAGCGCCACCAAGGGGTTGAATTTTGTCAGTTATTTTTTTAAATGCCTCAATTACAGTTTGATAGACTGCATTAAATTTGGTACAGACATCCACACTTTGACACTCCCCATTAGTCTGAGCTGTGCTTGTTTAATGCTGATTAGCAAATGCCACTATGCTAATATGCTCAACATAGAATTTGAACATGCTGCAGGAAACACTATGCACACTGGACATTTCTAATGAGAGCATGTAAGCAAGCTGCAGCATTTACTCGAAGCAATGTCGAGTCCAAGTTGCACAAGTCTGCTAGTATTGTAGTGACTCCTTTGATAACCGGTGGACTTGTTTAGAGCCTTCATGCTCCAACATGGTACATTAGCAAGCAGGCCTTTTGACATAAAGCATCTTCTGAGTAAGCTGGCATTTTAGTTTGGCGAGTGTTCAATGTGAGCAGTTGTGCCACCATGACTGTGCTGGCAAGAGCTACAGATACATGTTACGCAGCCGTTTATCAGCCACATAACATATTCACTTGCTTCTGAGTTTATTACTTATTATTATTTTGACAGATCGAGTGTGCTAAATAAAGTGTAACTTTTTTTTTACTCATAAATATGTTGAGGTACAATATACCCAATTCAGATTCTATGCAAATGAGGAATGATGAGTCATTCTGGTTTTGGACAAATATAAGAAAACAAAAGGTCTGTAAACAAAGGTCTGTTTTAAAGGTCTTCTGCATTTATTTGACTTGTAAGAACAGGGATAGTCGATTCTAAACTCCCTCTCACTAAAGGTTGTGTTATTTAAGTGTCTCAACTCTTTGTTTGCCGTTTCTGTGCTTATTGATGTAGAAAAGGTGGATGAACGGAGCAGTGTGTATGCTCCCTGTCTCGGTCTGGCCTTTACATTAAGAGGAACAAAAGTAATTTTCAAAGACCTGAAGAGTGTCGATACCTGGTCTGTTTGTTGTACAACTCATGTCTACAATTCAATTTTAGACTGAAAACTGCAACTTAAGCCGTAGGAGGCTCGTCTGTCTGAACCGAGAGCCCACTTGTGCAGTCAGAGACAATAAGTGCTACTATCACCTGCCAAATCCCTTTTCCACCGTAACACACCTCCCAACAAAACGCCCACTTGGAAAATTGATTCTCCAAGAGTAACCTTGGCCTTGACTGACTGAATGTTGACTTGTTGTGAAATCGAGAAGTGCAGACCTTCAAAACTGAAATGCCATTCATCACCAACCACTGGCAGGAGGGTACATTTACATGAACCAGATGACCCTAAATGAAAATCAAATAACTTTGCTCTCACCAGAAAAACGTCCTAACAGGTCATTCACAGCATCAAACCAGGTGTGACTGGAACAAATCCTACCACAAAGAACCATTAGGATGGAACTACGCGTGCATGTTAACAAGATTATTATTGATTCCTCTGCATCTACTGCTACCCGGCACCGTGGCATTTCACCGCATGCTGAGTAAAAGGGCAATACCCAATTAGGGCCATTTAATAAGGTTTAGTAAATTCACAAGAGTAGGCTTTCCATCTTTTGAAGCTTAATGCTTGTGTTTTAGTGCAGATATTTCACTTTAGTGCTTTTTGAAGTATATACAATCCTCCTAAGTCCCCTTATACATATTTCAGCATGAGTATCGAAGCTCTTAAGCAAGAGTTCAAATGCTGTATCTCATTTTAATTGATCATGAAGAGGCAAAAATTCCCCTCTCTTCACCTCCTGCAGAGCATAATATACAGTGCAATAAATAGGTAAAGTAATTATGACCCGACATAATGAATGTTAGCCACATCAGCAGACCCCCCAGTACATTTACAGTGGAAATACTTGCATATTAATTTAAGTCAGAGCTGAGAGTTTAGGCCTCCCGTGTGAGATTATAAAAGTGCTTTAGTCTCTCCCTCACCGCCTGACCTTCATCCTGCTTGGCTCTCGCTCCTCCATCTTTCATCGTGTGCTTCTAGAGTCCCAGAGGATTCGGAGCACAGCTTAGCACTTTCTTACTTAAAGTCAGTGTATTTACCTGCAGGCAAAGGCTGCCCGTTACACATTATGAGTATGTTAACAGTGTTTCAGATTCGTATTTACAGGCAGCAGGTTGAACATGATTCTATATATTAATTTTGACCTAAATTTGTTGGCATTCCCGTAGCATTCTTAAAGTTTTTAACGACTGTTTTGTAAGTTTCTGTCTGTCTGTCTGTCTCAGGAGCATTTCATTTTTTTTTCACAGTTAAACTGCTGCTTTCAGAGCTTGTTTTCCCTGATAGCATCACTTTTAGTTCCACCGCGTAATCTCAGGAGTGTTACTTGGGCAATATCTGACTGCATTTGAAAGGCTTCACTCTGACAGTCTAATGCCTCCATTTGCAGGTTAATTAGGAGGGCTAAACCAGCACTGTGGAGTCACGAGGAGCTGGGAGGCCCACATGGGGACTAATCACCGAGTTTTTTGAGGAAGAACTTCAGTGTTGATTTTAACATTTTAAGGAGCAGGAAACAAGAAATTTGTTTAGCTTCAGGCGTAACGCACTGACTAATTTAGCAGGTTTTTCATCTGTGGTGTTTGGTTTTTGTTAGTGTTTACAGTCACACACATGGGAGCCAATGACAGGTGGGAAGAATTTGGGATAGAATGACTAACATGGAAGCTTATGTTTTATTATTTATAGTGCGTTATTGGCGCTATTATGTAATACCTGTCTCTCTATTCAAGCGCACTGAAATCACGTCCACATCTGTTCTTTCAGGCCCGTATTACTCAGCTTTTTATAAGATAACTTTCAAAGGGAAAACATAGACATTTGAAATCTTAAAAGGAAATTCTTTGACAATATTTCACTTCCTTTGGGTACATTTCATCACTCCATAACACAGTTGTTAGTAAATGACAGCAAGCTTCGTCTTTTTTTATGTTTTTGTAAAAGGTCAGCAACACAAAGTCTCAGATGGGGCGTTTTTTGGTGCTGACATCACCGTCTGGTCAATGCTGACCAAGCGAAGCATTTTCTGACAGCGGTCCTCTCCATCATGACCCTCTTCAGTCTGAGCCAAACTTATCAGCTCAGTGGGCTTTAAGTATAATGAGATGGGCTTTAAATATGGACCAGCAGCAGCATGAGATGCATTAGGTCTCAGAGCAAAGCACCTAAAATCTAGATTAAACAGTGTGCGACGGATCCAGATAATAAATCCTATGTTTAAAAACATTGATCCTCTAGTGTAAAGATTAGATTTTTTTCGCATTGCATAAGATATATTTAGTTTCCTTCAACATGAGCAGCAGTGTGGTCAATGCACACATCAACAGTGACTTTTTTTCTAAGGTAAAGATGATTAATTTTGGTAATTAGCTGGCTGTGATTAGGAACTAGTGATTAGGACTGAAGTAAGCGGGGGGTCCAGTCTGGTCTGGTAGTAAAGAACATACATTTCTGAGACAACCATGAGTGTTTTTACGAGTCTTCAACTCTCATAGGCAAGACACACGTCAGGTGTAGAAATGATCCTGTTTGACTACTTCCTAAACTGAATCAATCTACAAACGCTCCACTGTTGGAGAGTTGTGTGGAGGCGAGACAGGAGAGTCCTCACAGCCCAATTATGGGTTCGCTCTTTCATGCCGCCCTCTCTCAGCTGATGAGCGGAGATGGATGTTCCATGCTCCGCTGCTTCTGCCATTGTTTACTCTCTAATAAAGTCCAGCCGTGTTGTGCGTTACTCTCAAATTCTGCATTCTTGCATTTTACTCACTCTCGTGTTCAGACCCCCGAGCGCGCACAGAAAAACTCATTGTTGTCGTGCCAAGTGGGCGTCTCTCCGACTATGACGCAAAGTCTATATTCATCCCAATTCTACAAAGCCCTCATTCAACCCTGTTTTGACATTTGCACTGGCCTCAGAGTGCACTTTGGGTCATACGCCTTCGCTGCATTTCGATTAATGCTCCAAAAAATATAAGATTTAACAGCTTATACGGTGAAAAACAATGTTGCAATGACCTTTTCTGTTTAGGCCAAATATGCAAGGAATTACAACTGAAATTACACAAGTTTACCAAAGTTAAATGACTGGCTAAAGCTTTTTAAATGTTATTGTTGTCAGGTTGTCGTCTGCACTGTGGCAGCTGAGGTTTTTTTTTTTTTGTCGTTACTTCTGGTCGTAATTGAATCCATCTCTGCTGCGAACAAGGAGGTTCAATCGGCAGCGTTTGAAATATTTAATGCTTCATATGTTGTGTAAAGCAGATAGGTGTGTGTGTGCGTATGTGTGTGTAAGGAGGGACTGATGTGTTTCCATGGCAACATATATGGCAGTCAGCGACACAGGCAGTTCAGTGTGTGTGTATGTGAGAGAGAGAGAGAGAGATACAGGGTGGATATACTACTGTTTGCGCCGTCTGTGGAATAATTACTGAAAAACTGCAGCAGCATGAAGGTTTATATTCAGTAAGAAAGAGCTGAGGAAAAAAATCTTTCCAAGGCTGAATAAAAGCTGGGAAGAAGCACAGAGTTTAAAGGAATACCGGTCTCAAGTGTCTCAAATAATAATAATAATTAGGTCAATTTTTCATAATATTTAAATTATAATGAGCAAAGATTCAGAATCAAAATTGTGTAAAATTTAGATGAGCTTTACTGGCCACAGCACAGTTCCTAGTATATAAAAACTATTTACTTTAAATTTTGTGCATATTGTTGATTTTCTGACATCAGTTATATCAGCATTGTGGTTTTTTTCTACACAGGAAGTAAATCCCAGGATGGCACCATCTCTGAGATGGAGGCACTTCCTGTTCCTCAGAACATCAAGATCAGCAACATCACCTGCGACTCCTTCAAGATCTGCTGGGACATGGAGCCGCGCAGCAAGGAGCGCATCACACACTACTTCATTGACCTGAACAAGAAGGAGACCAAAAACTCAAACAAGTTCAAACACAAGGTAACACTTGAATTAGCACAGACAAAGAAAGGAAACACTCCACAGAGAGATGATTCATCGAAAGGTCTCGATTTAAAATCACTGAACAGAAACTGCCGCGTTTCATAAGGAAGAAATGTGTCAAGAAAAGAGCCTTTTTGTTTATGTGATTCAGTGTGTGAGAAAAATCACGTTGAGCCTTGATAGCACCATCTAGGTGCTACTATCAATCAAGATAAATTAATGAATTCTTTAACATAACCATCTAAAAGTTCAAATCTATTAACTTTCTAGCAGGTAATTGAGCAAGAAGGCAACAAAACAAGACCCTGGCAGTACTATTACAAATTTTAAGTTTTTCTTTATGTTGAGAAATAGACAGTTTATTTAAAAGCTTTCAAAAACCAAATTCAGATTTGATTTTTACATAGAAGTACATAAAGGATAATTGTGACTGAAAGCATCTCTGTGTCCAAAAGCTTTTCTTTTTCTACATAACATGTTAATATCAGTGATACTATGTAATGTAAATAAGTGCAAATATGATATGTTGGACAATTTCCTGCAAAGAAAAGGCACTTCAGTAAATAAAATGTTTGTAAGTAATGAATATTTTAAAGACAACAGGTTTCTTCTTGATCTCCGCTCCCTGTTTCTGCTGTTGTGACGGTACTGAAAGAGACTTGCAGCGACTAAAACTTTAATCTTTTATGACTGTCGCCATTCTGCATTATCATAAAGATAATTACTCTGATGCTATAAACCTCTGCAGGCACAAAAATCGTTTGGATGCTAAAACAATTGATTTGACGCTGAAACAAGTTAACACAGGAGCATCATGTTTTACCTGCAGATAGCCTCATTTTTGAGCCAAAAAGACTAATTTCAAGGTGTTTCTATTAAAGACTCCCTGTTGAGCTCTAATAGACGAACATTGCTTGGGTGCCCTCTCTACCAGCAGCAGCAGGAGGACTGCAGCTCGTCCAGCGGACAGTCAGTGATCCAGTTTAGTTATCTTACAGACTTGTTTCATCAGCCGTCTTCCTTCCCTCCTGCAGTGACTTCCTGGGTGCTGTGAGGCTGAGGGTTACTCTTTTTTTTCTACTCTGTGACAGAGGGCAACCTCATACAAGTATTTTTGTGTGCAGCAACGGTGTTGGTGGATTAATGGGCTGATTCTGTTGCTAGGCAGGGGCTCCTGGGCCAATCATTGAGCTGCTAAGGCCCACTGAGATGTGAGGGTGGGGTGAATACAGCACATAATAGTATACGTATATAAACAAAAGGTCAGCCATAGTTATAAACTGCAGTCTGCCGCTTATGTAAAACATGTGCATGTGTGTGTCGATCCTTGTGTGCACCTCAAAGAAAGCCATAACTGGAGTGTCTCTTTCTATCTCATTTCCTCCTGTCATCATTCACCTCCTTCTCCATCCCTCCTCCGTCCAGGATGTTCCTACCAAGCTGGTGGCCAAGGCAGTGCCCCTGCCCATGACGGTCAGGGGCCACTGGTTCCTGAGCCCACGCACAGAGTACACCGTGGCTGTGCAGACCGCATCAAAACAGACCGACGGGGACTACGTCATCTCTGAATGGAGCGAGATCATCGAGTTCTGCACTGCTGGTGAGCAACACGCAGCTTGAAACGGCACGGCCACATATGTTTTCAGGGTGTACGACATGAAGGCTGCCTTTGATCTCGGCCTGTACTTGACTAACTGAGCGACGGGATAACAGTGCAATGAGAGACAGGAGTACAATGAAGTAAAGGATGGAGAACAATATAAGGGAGAACATTAAAGGGTGGAGGGGTAATTTGTGCTGTGCAAGGCGAAAGATGGATGGAGGAGGGGATGTATGGGGGAAAAAAGGAGAAGGATTAAAAGATGGAGGGGAGCTGTGCTGTATATCTTCTGACGCAGAGGTCAATGAGTTCAACATAGCTGGCTGAAGGCTTAGAGTGGGGGAGGGGAGGAGATGGTGGCGTTGCTACCAGAGGGGAGAATTCATCAGGAGGGGGCAGTTGTGAGAGGGATGAGGTGCAGCAGTTGAGAAAAGGCAGGGAAGGAGTCTTTGAAACGAAGATGTGGTGAGAGAAACTGATGAGGCAGAATGCTAACACGTGACGCTGCACGTCATCATCTGTCAGACAGCCTGCGTTAAGCTAGGCATCCGTAAAAAAAACTCTCCCGCAGCCTCGCTAGCAGCTCTGTGAGGTTGTGCAGCGTAAATGCTAACATCACCATAAATTATCTCTCGCAGTGTAAATGCTAACATGCTAATTGTCATTGTGTAATATCTTAGAAAGCTTGCATTTGCTAATTACTGCAACAGTTACTCAATTAATCAATTTTGCTGATTGAAACAAAATTTATCTGTTAAGTTATTTTGATAAATGATTTAAAATTTCAGTAATTATCCAAGCAAAAATGTTAAACATTTGCTGTTTCCAGCTTCTTAAAATAAGGATTTAGTAAACAAAGAGTTGGTCAAAAGACGTTTTTTGAAGATGTCACACGTCTGTCATGGAAAACGTAATGAACATTTCCAACAACTTTTTGACATTTGATAGATAAAACAATTAATTCATTCATCCTGAAAATAAAGGGTTGATTAACTGAAAGCAATAACTCTGGTTTTGCAAGTAAAAGTGTTGGATGGATATAAATGTTGACCTGGTGATGGTGTTAGATGAAAGGTTAATGGATCAATCAATCATGTGTTACAGTTCATCCTGAGGGTGACATGAACGCATAAGTCTACTAAATGTCACGACGATCATTCCAATGGTTGATGAGACATTTAGTTAAAAGTCACCACTGTGAGCCCCGTGGTATCATTCCATCCTGCTAGCTTAGATAAAAATCTAAAAACAGAGAGGGTGGGGCAGTTTTGAAATGGCCAAGGGAGGGCAGGAAGGAGAAAAAGCAGGAAGAAATCATTATGATGTCACTGAGACCCTCAAAGATGCTGCTGATGAGCCTTTTCGCCCTCATGGAAACTGGTTCATTGCTTGTCTTTAGTTCAACGAAAAACAGACCGTATTGACAGCTGCATTGCTGGACGCATCTTTCTCACCTTGCAGCTTTCGCTTTAAATTTGCGGGACATCTATAATCTATTGAAACAATCTTCATGTCGTCCCTCATTTTTCTTCTTTTGAGAATCCTTGCGTGACTAAGCAGGATTTTTTTCCCCCAAATCATCCTTTTCAGTGTGTCTAAGAGCTTGTAGGGAAATTGGAATGAGCAAAAGAGAATTTATCATTATAAAACTTATTTTATCCATTATTTGAAACCCACACCCATTTGGCAGTCAGACTTGCACTGTGGTCAGTGAAGAGGAGACTGCATTAAAGGACTTTTTGGGAAGCTTTTTGGTATAAATGCTGAGTCAGCCCAGGCTATGAATATGAATAATTTAGACTGAGTACATACGCAGTCCTCGTCAGTGCACTTAGTCTCTCTTGTTCCTAATTATTAAAGAATGAATTTCTACTAATGACATTTGTCCACTGATTTTCAATCCTCCTGATGAGAGCTTTTTCATTTCCACGTGTTCGTGTCTTCACGTCTGTTTTCCAGATTATTCCACAGTGCATCTAAACCAGCTGCTGGAAAAGGCAGAGGTCATCGCCGGCCGGATGCTGCGTTTCTCTGTCTTCTACAGGAACCAGAATAAAGAGTACTTTGACCACGCCAGGTAGGGAGCCCACCCTGGTTGTTAACGTAACATGGTGTTTGTTCTCTATATTTTCATTTGGTTGTTTTCTTAGATTTTTAATGAATGTGACCATAATAACATAATACCAGCTGGTCTGAAACTTGCTCTATGTTCCATATATTTCAGTTTTTTTGCTGTAATAAATATGCATCTGTCTTGCTTTACTCAACTCCATGATTTATTTGCTTTGTGAAATATCATTTGCTGTGATTTGCTAATGTAGAATTCTGATTACATTGGACGCTTCAGCACTTTCATCACAGTGTTTTCATCGGGTTTTGAACATCCATTATCAATCCAATCTAAATCTTGCTCTGTTTTCAGAACTGTCATTTTCTATTTGTTGCGTGATTGGAATTTATTGCATTTTGCAAGAACCTGACATTTGACTAAAACCAATAAACATATCAGAGATGTTTTACTCTCTGAGGTTAACTTTTTCATTATTTTTTTAACTTAAAAAAAAAGATACAGTTCTCATACTTGTGCTAATGGCCTTGCCTAATAAAATGCATCGCTCATGGGACTCACAACTACAACTCTGTGTATCACAGCAGCAACTTTTTGTCCGCAAACAGCACAATGCAATTCCAGGAAAACGTGTTCTCCTCTAAAGAACCCTGTCAATTAAAATGGAAATTCAGCTGATCGGTGGAGCTGCACAAAACATGTTGATTTCTTGCATAAATCGAGTACATCAAACTACTGGAGCAGCCAGTCCAACCTACCTATCAGTGAATGGTTCTCACAAAAACATCCTCTGCTCTCACACACACACACACACACACACATACCAGTGCAACAAGATATTCAGCCATTTTCTTCTAAGCCTGGTGTTATTCTGCCTGTCAGAAGAGGACAGTTTTTTGGGGGATGCAGGGGCGAGGCAGCAAAATTTTAGGGTGTAACAGGATGAGGAGTCATAGAATAACTCTGGGGTAACTACCTTTAGTTGTCTGGCAAAACACTGTACAGTTACAGAGTACACTAGCTGCTCTTTTTCCGACTTCCTCTCCTGTCCTCCTCCTGTGATGGTGCTGTCTGTGCTCCTATTATCTTCTTTTACTTGGAGGAAATTCTCAATGCCCAACAGAGCACACAGTTTCTGTACTCAGGCCACAGCTTGTGAGCACTCTTTTGTTTGGAGCTGTGCACCATGACGTCATCCGGAAAGATTTTTCCTTTTTTGCTGAGTTGCATCTGTACTGAAAGAGCTTCTGTTAAACTGTGCCATCACGTGGGGAGTAATGGTACTGAATTTCCAGATTGATGAGGCCTCTTTCTCCTTGTGACCCGGAGCGTGGTGAATAATTTTCATAATGCCCACAACAAAGCATCAATTATGGGTATAATAACAACCTCTGGAGTGGCGGCCCTATAATTACAACTCATATGTAGGAGCTCGGGTGCAGATTAAGTCTGTGGTAAAGATATGTCTGTCGAACAAGCATCCATAGCTTGGAAGGTTAATCTGTTAATTTGCTTTCTGAAAGCTGCTTTTGTTTTTTAGCAGTTTGTCACAATAAGAAATAAATATTTTTGTTTTGTTTTGTTTTGTTTTTCCAAAGCATCAAACTCCAGTCAAATACGGCTTATATGTTAATGGAACTTGATCAAACAATGCCACTGCCTTCTGGCATTTCCAGCATCAAAACCTGCAATTATTCAAAACAGTGTGCAGATTTTTTTACTGATTGGGCCAAAAGTGAAACTGACAACATGTTTGCTTCTTGTTTACAACCAATTTCATTTTTATTTTCTCTTCCAAACTCCAGGGAGGTGCAGGGCAACCGAATGCTGCCATCAGTAAAGGACAACAGCGGCAGCCACGGCTCACCCATCAGCGGAAAACTGGAGGGGATTTTCTTCAGCTGCAACACAGAGTTCAATACAGGCAAGCCTCCGCAGGACTCCCCTTACGGCCGCCATCGCTTTGAAGTTCGGGCTGACGTGCTCTTCAACCCCGACACCAACCTGTACTTTGGAGACTTCTACTGCATGTATACGGCCTACCACTATGTTATCCTGGTCCTGGCACCCAAGGGCTCCAGGGGCGATGAGTTCTGTAAGCAGAGGCTCCCTGCGCTCGACATCACCAACAACCGCTTCCTCACCTGCAAGCAGGAGGAAGAGGGTGACGGCAGCCTGGTGTTTCACCACGCCCAGGACGTCATCCTGGAGGTGATCTACACGGAGCCTTTAGACCTGGCGTTGGGCACGGTGGCTGAGATCAGCGGGCACCAGCTGATGAGTCTGTCCACGGTAAATGCCAAGAAGGACCCCAGCTGCAAGACCTGCAACATCAGTGTGGGACGCTAAGACGAAAAAGGCAGAATGTAGGAGAAGGAAAGAAGGAAGGACCAGAGGTGACTGACCTCTAAACACACAGGAAGTCCACATGTACTGATGAAGCAGACCAACACATGCATGAAGCAGCTGATTTAGTAGGCTCCCAGACATGCACACCGACATATCTGACACCATTCTGTACTCTCATGAGACCATCATTCCCAAAGAAGAGTGGAGAAAAAAAAAGAGGAAGGTGAACTCTTACTCATCTGAAAAAGGGTTACCTTAAATGTTGAAAACATACCTAAAACTGAGCAATTAAAATCTGGGACACTTGCTACACAAACCCATCCATCCATCCTGCAAGTAAACACTGGCATACTGACCAAACCCTTTAACTGTACTAACAAACACGGGCTGCTTCTATTCAATTTCCTGCTATTTATTTGAATAAGTTGTCCCATATTTCATTAATGACCTTTGCCTTGTTATTATTGATATGCTGTTAATCGAGTGTCCACTGTCTGTGTGGACGAGCATTTCGCTGTTTCCTTTTACTTCGACTGTATGATGTTTTAGAGTTGCTTTGTTTCATTCCATAGTAAACAGATCCAGACTTCTTTTTACCTCTGACTAGTTGCACAGACTGGTACGACAATTTTTTAGGGCTGCAGCTTGAAGAGTCATCTTTCTTTATACCAAAGGTATTAAAAAAAAAAATCAGACGTGAAACCGCTGTGGAATCTTAACAGTACTAATGCAACAGCCTCTAAAATGTGTATCCACCTAGTCTTTGATGACCAAGTGTGAACTACTTGTTAACTTGTTAACCTTAAAAAAAAAAAAAAGCATGATGCAGTTCTGTGCAGCGTAGGTATGAAAGCTGTCAGTACCTCTACCATAGCAACCTTTCTGCAACACTCTTATTTTAATGTAGTCAGTGGAAAGAAAGAAAGTAGAACCATAAACTGTGTTTAGCAGAATAAATGTGAAAAAATATTTATTTTTATTGATACATTCATATATATATATATCTATATATCATTATATATATAGAAAATTATATAAACCAGAAGTGCACAATGTCAAAAGCTCTGATCATTGTCAACAACTGCATTTAGGGGTACTTAACTTTACACAGCAAAGTGGGGGGATAAACACAAATTTGACAACAGATATAACTTGCAAAATAATGCAACCGTTCACCAAAGTACACCTTTTTTTTCCAAGGTGAACATGTAAATTGAACAATTTAGCTCAACTATGAAATTAATGCATATCATAGCACAATGTAGGACTAAAAACATGCACAAACACTACAGGATTGTCTCATTGCGTTTAAGCTTACACCGTTTTTTGCCAAGAATGCACTTTTTTCAAACAGGCTCCACAATAACTCTGGACAAATCTGTCCAAGATTAGTATTTTGGCACACAAAATAAAGAAAATAACAGGGTGCCATCATATATGAACAGTTATTTTAAAAAATTTATCATGTGTAACTAACATTCAGTTGTTACATTTCGTCCTTGACATAAATTAGTGCTACATAACATACATTTGCTACATCAGGTTCATAACAAGATGCGTCATGAATGACAAGGGATGTGTTTTTGGGGACTAAAAAAAAAACTCTGCAGTTGCTCAGCATTTCAATTCAGATTGTCACCTATTTCCATCACTTTTCTTCATGTAAAGTGCATTAACTTAATGAGCATGGCATGAAAACAAGACCAGACCCACAGGCTTCACCTGATTTTTTTCAGAATTCATTGAGTCCTCTTGACAAAAATCCCACTGTGAGTTAACTCAACTGGCCTTGGTTGAGTCCTGTTGTTTACTGAGCAGGGCCTCCAGTAGACGGAGCTTCGCTTTGACATTCTTATACTGGCAGTATTCCTCCGCCATTGGTCCACGGTCCTCCTTCTGACAAGCCCTGTTAACGAACATGGAGGAAAAAAGATGCAAACGAAGGGAAAACTTCAGTAGTTTCAAACAACCTGCAGCAGCTTTCATAACTGGTTGATAGTCCCTATGTTGCCTTATTCAGATAGTTTTGTACAGTATGTATTGTAATCAAAACCTTACTGTATTTACTTTGGAGGACTAACATGTACAGTACAAAGGATTTGTACAGTTCAGAGCAAATGTCTATTTCTTCGTCTCTTTCCTGAGCTCTCTGTGCTGTATTAACGTTAAGTGAGTGTGCATTACACTGTCGTACCATTACGATGGAATTTCTTTTGTGGATGTTTTTTTTCTTTGTTTTTCACAAGGCATTGTTGAAAACCAAATGTTCCAAGTTTATTAAAAGACAAAAATAAAATACAAAAGCCAAGTAGTTCGGACATGTGGAGTGTGTCGTTTGTGTGTGTGTGTGTGTAACCTGTACCTGCCAGTCTTTTTGTAGAAATGGTCCTCAAACTCTCGGAGTGTATGGTGAAGCCTGCGCTTCTCTAATCTTGCCATCCTGAGGTAATCAAGTAATTCTGGTCTGTGAAAACAGAATCAAAAGATTTCTTTAGACATTTTCTATTGTTTGTAAATGTGCAGCTTTGATTAAACCAACAAATTGCTTACAGAAAAACAAATGGATAAAAAAAAGGATGATTTTTTTTGTCATTCTTTACTAATTCTGTGTTGAAGCAAACTAGAGATCACACTTTAAAGCTGTTGATGCCACACACACACACACACACACACACACACACACATACACAAGTTGTACCTGGAAGCTTCATGTAGTGTTGCCATTGTGATGATCTGTGGCTGGAAGCCTTTGACTTCCTCCAGGGGAGACACCAGAGGTGTTTCTTCAGGTGACATTTCTAATGACGGGAGATGCATCGACTCATCTGAAGACACACACCTGGGAGACTTCAACCAGAGGGGCTGCAGCCGAGGGCTTTGCTGTTTGGGACTCTCTTCATCAGAGCCCTCCTCTTCCTCCTACGCAGAAAACACAAGTATCACTAATCTTTCACAGTAAACATTTGACAAAAAAGGAAGTGGATCACAAAAAAGGCAGAGGTCAGCATTACTTGTCAAACTTAGAAATTTATTGTCATTGTACAAAATACATCAAATTTCAGTGCACTCACATACTGGATCATAAAAACAAGGCAGCATAATAAATAAAAGTCATTAAAAGACACTAAAATACA
>JAQMCX010000003.1:17183431-17206680 GCA_029814765.1 Acanthurus leucopareius | reverse complement strand
TCAGATCAGAGTTGAGTATGGTGATGGCTTTGGGATAAAAACTGTTCATGAATCTTGTGGTGCGTGTTCTGATGGACAACTGCCATAGAAGTTATTACTTTCTTTATATAAGCTTGGGGGTTGGTCATGTTACAGCATGGTTTGTATTTAAATAGTTT
This sequence comes from Acanthurus leucopareius, assembly GCA_029814765.1. NCBI lineage: Eukaryota > Metazoa > Chordata > Actinopteri > Acanthuriformes > Acanthuridae > Acanthurus > Acanthurus leucopareius. The sequence goes on along the minus strand of JAQMCX010000003.1, from coordinate 17,206,522 downwards.
AATGGCAGCACAATTTGCAATGATGAGTGAAACCAGCTTTCATTTAAATTTAGTTTTAAGTTTCATTATTAATTTTATATACACTGTATTTATGAACTGATTTTTTTCTCAATAGTTTGGTGTAGCTCTTATGTTGGGTCACTAGAGGGCAGTAAAATAAAACTCATCTGTAGTGGCCTTGGAAGCCATGTTCAGCTTCGTCCACATGATGGAGCACAGTGGGTTTGCCAGTTTTAAGAGATCTCACCATTCAACCATCTCTTTAAAATTCGGTACTCAGCAGTCACTGTTTACTCACAATGGTCGTAATGAGGGTTGGAGACGTAGAGGAAAGCAGCAGCTGCTTGAGAAGGCGGTACCGATCATACAAAGGTTTCATCAGAGTACGCTCTTGCCTGGTACTCTGAAGACACATAGAGAGAGAAAGACACAAACAAACACTTTGGTGGTTAGATGCAAATCGAAACAAAGAAAAACTGATGTGAAAGGAGTGAGAAAGGGCAAGAATATTTCTGAAGTGGAGCCATCAAGTAAAACATAAGATATTAACACATCAAGGCTGATCTTACCGGTCGTCCATGCAGACTCTCATAGTAGAGCAAACACTTCTGCAGGTTGGTCTTCTCCATAGTCATTTGACAGTGTGACATCTCCTGCACATACAGGCACAGAAAACTGTTAACAGGTAGTCAGTCTGTTTATCCAGAGTCAGTAGCACACAGATTCTCATCCCCAGCTGAGAGAATCAGACCCATATTACAATATTTGTGTGTGTTGAGAGCACTTTTGAAATACCAACCTTAATATTGTCAGGCAGGCCCAACTCCCGTCGTCTCTCCTTCAGTCTGTTGGTTATTATGTTGACTGTTTCCTCCACATTTGGCTTGGTGTTGCCGTTGTTGTTTAGTCGTTGCAGCTCAGTCCCTGTTTGTGCTGCCTCCCTCTGGTCTTTGTTGGTCCTACATGTTTCAGCTGATGAGTTGGAGCCTCCCTGCCCTCTCAGTCCTTCCTCTGTTTGTCTTAGCTTCAGTTCTAAAAGATTACAGCCATTTAAGAAAAAAAGGTGATATAGGGGCGAAATTACATTAAGTAAAGACAGTTGTTGTTACTTTTAAGATTAAGATTTTACATGAGCATAAATTAAATGAAATAAATTAAGATTTTTAAATTCATCTCATTGTTCAAAATAAAAAAAAGGTAGATCTATAAAGAAAAGGCACAAAAAGGAGAAATGTAGAGTTGTCCAAAATTCTTTTACAGATTCACTTTTTTTTTCTTTTTTTATTCTTTTAAACTGTCCCGTTAATCATTTTACAACCCCTCACATTCGTCTTGTGACCCTTTGAGGGGCCAGACCTCTGGGCTACAAAACAATTGAATAAACAAGTTGTTTATAAAGTAAGATTACCAAAAACTAGTTGAAACTAGTTCCACCTACACCAGAAAGAACAGTAAAATGGCACCATTGAGGCAAATAGCACAATGTAATCTATCATAGTATGCCACAGGCTCTATCTTTCTGAACAATACGTTTAAGTAAAGAATTTTAAATGTGGCTCTTCCCCATTTAATAGTATACATTTACATTGTTGTATTTGTACTTTCACTAACACAGAGATCAGAACATTTCTTTCATTACTTCAATCATTAATTTCTGTGTTGGAGTTTGTGTTAATGGTTATGTAACTGACCTTTGAGCTGCTTGCGACTCTTAATGAGCTCTTTCATCAGTCTGGCCACCTCTGGATGTGCTGTCTTGTCATTGTGGGCCGGCTGAAAAAAAACAAACAAAAAAACTCACATTTCTCATAGAACAAGGGCCTATTTATAGCACGGGGTGTTTTCCCATCTTTCATTTTTTATTTTCTTATTCTAGGTCTGGTAAATTTCTAATTTTTTATCAGAATTAAGTTATTTTGTAACAGCCCTGCCAGCCAGCTGATCAAGGGTCCATTGTGTAATAAATGCAGTTTTTCTGATGTACCAGTAGAGGGAGTAGTTCAATATAAAAAGATTTTTGTGGTTAGCATCAACAGCATCATTTTAGAACATAAACATGACTAATTCACACCCAACCAGGCACAAACAAGCAAACAAACAAACAGACTCAACAGAATCCAGCTGACTAAGCTGCTCAGATTTCCTGCCTAACCTTGTAATGTTTCTCCTGTTCAAAACGCTCCTCAAAACGCCTGATTCTCTTCCTGATGGTATGAATGTGCCTGTTCAGCATCGAGATGGACACAGAGCCTTCATCTTGTCCAGCATGGACACTGCTGTGAGCCCTGGAGACAGAAAAACACGTTTATCTACCAGAGTTCCTAATGTTCTGCCTATGGATTCTTGATGTAAGGATTTCATACACATACATGCATATAACTCTCATCAACTCTCTCAACATGGTGGAAATCTGTACATCATAAGCACTGTGGTATTACACATAACCTCTGAGTCCAAGCTCCACCATAAGATGATAAAATTTAAGACTATCTTTAGACTAATGAGGGAATGGTTGTCTTACATGTGTATATGCTGTGAGCAGGGCGGTGAAGGGGCTGCATCAGGGTCGAGGTTGTAGCGCAGACTGTGACTGAGGCTAGGGCAGCGTGGCGAAGGAACGGGGCAGTCGCTCGTCATAAAACGGGAGAGGAGTGGGCTGGTATGAGGGCCTGGTGGGCTCGGCAGTGTTTCATTTCCTGAAGAAGTTAAGGCAGTGGGGAGGACAGGACTGGACTCTGATGACAGAGGGGACAGGCTGTGTTCTGTAAAAGAGACAAGAGAGGACAAAATATTCACTGAAATCTTTAATAACTATGACCCTTTTATCTGAGTCTTTTGACCATTAAATAGGACGATAAATGTGAGATGTGAGAGGGAAAAAAGGGCAGAGTGGGGGGTCATTAAATAACAAAGGGGTAAGAAAGGGAGAGAAAGAGAGGGAGACAAAAGGGAAATGAAAAAAACAAAAAAGCTCTGGCCTACTGAAGCTCAAATGTAGCTAAATTTGTGACAATTTGACTAGATAAATAATAAATTATTATTTCTTTGTGTTTCTTCTCTGTGGATTAAAAAAAAACCTTCATTCTTCTCATGTTCAGTCAGAATAAGACATGAAAATAAGGAAAGTACAGACCAAAAAAATACATAAAAAACTACATCAGTGTCTAGTTATCAAAGCATTACATTATTAGTTAATGTATGAACCAGTTCATCATGACACAGGTGGACATGCTGTGATGCAACAGTACTGGCATCAAACTACACTGTTATCAAGAAAAGACACACCCAGCTCCGGGAAATGATGAAGCTCAAAGCCTAATGTCAAGATTTATTTACCATTATTTGCCGAGCACTCAAAGATGCCCTGAGTAAAACAGAAGATGAATTAAATACTAGGAATAAAAGCACTAATACAGTATACATAAAGAATGGCTCTTATGCTGACAGGATTATGGGTTTAGTTACACATGAGAGCCCCTCAAGCTGAACATATTGTACTATGAGGTGCTTTTACCTCCATACCTGCCAGACAAAAATAGTAACTATTAGCAATGTGCTTTTACAACTTCTAAATCAGTTTCCTCTTTGTCCCAAACAAATATTTAACATCAGCAGTAAAGAAAGTTGAATATTATCATTTTGGAATATCAACACTATCTTACCAGGCTGTAATAAGTCGACTGTCTGCTGATCCTGAGCTGTTGGAGATGAGTGCAGGAGCAGATTGTGGGGCAAAAACGGGTCCTGCTCCTCAGAGGACAGAGGCTGATTCTGGGCAGGTAGGTTATCCTGAGCTTGGGGGTCTGTCGGTTGTGGCGGGGGTCCCGTGTCAGCCTCCAGGGCTTGCAGCTTGAGGGAAGGGCTCTGGAAACAGAAGCAGAACATGGCTTCAAGGATGCAGACAGGCAGGAACAGGAGAAGCTGAAAGACGTGTGGTAGTTTGCCTGGAGAGTGTCTTCAGGGTTTCATGCACTGCTCGAATATTAAGAGGCCCTGTGAAACCATTTTAAGCCATCCTATAAAAAGAAATATTCTGGCGCTGACGCGTGGTTGGGCAGAGAGTTGTAGGATGAGGTGATATGGGTGGTTTTGTTGTCCTCCTAAGAAAAGAAATGAGTCAAACTGCAGAATATAATTCTATGACAAGGCTGCTTTCGGGGGTGGCTCAAGTTCGAGGAACTTCACAAAAAAAACCAAAAGCAAATGTTTAACCTTCCAGGATCCCAGTCGGTTACAAAAGCACATGTGAGATGGCACAAATATCAGCAATGCCAAAACAGACTTTCCCTCACTGAAGCTCTTCTTGGATCTCGACAAGAAACTATTCAGCAAGAGAGGCATATGACCAGCTAGACAAGAATCCCTCTGACTTTTGTCAGTCAATGAGTCAGATTCCCAACATGCGACAGCATCCAGCGTGGGATCCCTGATGAGCAACACGCTGTAATTCCATCCACAGTATAGCTGTGTTTGTGGGTGTGCGAGCACAAGAGTTTACAGCTTCCAACCTACGAGAATCTCTACATCCACATGGTTTTTCCTCTGACCGGCATTCCTGGCACTTCTGCTGCTGAGCAGCCTCAACATGGATTATTCATCACGCACGGAAGAAGGGGGAGACGGGAATGCCGCTGCTGTGTGCTGGTGCGTGTGGTGTGGGTGTGTGTGCAAGGGAGGAGAGAGGCGCTGTATATGACGAGGCGTTTCCACGGCAACGTTGTCAGAATGAGCCAAGGAGTCTTTTTAATGGAGCTGCACGGATTCATGCCACAGTATGAGTGTGTGCATGTGGATGTATACGCACTAAATTGTGATGGTGTTAAAGAGAGAGATGTAATTGAGATGCAGCAAATCCACTCTGGGCTCAGTGGGAAGGCTGGAGCACAATGCAGTTTGGTTTGGGGCGTTTTCTTCGTTCATTTTGGTGCTCTGACATCATTCTCAGCATCGTCATCAAAAACAGCGACAAATAAAGGTTCATCTTGTCCCTTTTCACCCTCTTAGGCTGTTCATTCATAAAAAGAAACACTGCTTTGTGCGTCACACACAGAGGAGGTGGCCGGGTGGAAGGGAGGGGGAGGAGAGAGGCTGTCATTACTGAGGTGAAAACACCAACAGGCAGGCAAGCTAACACCTGACAATACACATATACAGGTGTGCATTTAAACACACACATGCAAACACACACAATCACTGGAGGGTTATCTTGTTGTCATAGACACCCTCCTCCTAAAGCAAGTCTTAAATTGTGTAGCTAAAGAGACTGTGGGGAAGGAGAACTTACGTCATGGGTGTTGTTACTGCCTATGCAATCATTTTGTCTGTCAGGGGAACCACTACATCCTCCTCCTATTCTGCCCTGGAGGAAGAGACGGCATATGCACCAATGAAATCTCATTTCTGGAGCCCACTCTCTGACACACACCACCGTGGGCACACACACCTACATAGATGCAAAATATAGGTAACACTGATAGAGAGATCACGTTTTTTCAAAAAATTCTTCTTCAACAAACTGAGTTTTCAGTTCAAGTTAAGAAGACTCATATTTTAAGGTTTAAATAACTGTTATCATCCAGCTGTGTGAGCTTCTAAAGTGAAAAAAGCACCCTGAGGGTATCTTATTATATTTCTAAAAATCTTTGCGATGGATTAATCAGGTCACCCAGTTGTATATCAGTCTTGGCGTCAATGATGACTCACAGCAAAAATGTTTGACATGTTATCCTCTGCTATGCCGGAAATGTAATCAAGCATCTATAATAACTTCTAAACGTCAGTGAACTGTCTTTAAAGATTAATCATTCATTTTGTTTATGTGTATTACATTTTTTTTAGCCTGGGCTGCAACTCTCAGTCCTGTGGAGCTGTGAAAATTATTTTAGAGATGGCGGCCACAGGCTTTACAAAGGCCTGTTTACCTTCAGTTCTGACATGGTGGTTCTGTCTTCTTTCGTTGTCTCCATGCAGCCCGGCATACTGGAAAATAAAATTCAGTCAACACCAGACAAATGCAATAAACTCACATTATATATTTGAAAAGAATAAACTCAAAAGATCTCTAACAAATGGACTTAAATACACACAGTATTCTGTCTGAACTTGGATTCAAAAATGTATGAAATCTGCTCACAGGCTAGACCGCCCAGCTTTCTCTGTAGTTCTGAAGCCAAATGGTCATCTGTCACTGCCATTAAGTTTATGGCTTATTTTTGTCTGACACTAATGAGGCATAACTGAGATGACCTGTCCTGTGGCTCTGGAGGCAGCATAAACACAAAAGTCAGCGTGCCACCATGCTAAGTCGGCCTAATCCAGCTCGTGTCCCCCTGTGGCAAGTCAGTGTTACTTGGACTGAAATCATGTCAAAACCATGGTTGAGAGCAGCACAGTGCTCTTATAACCTACTTTTCAAACAACTGCAGGGCTGAGAAATGAGCTGCACTGAGAGGAACCAAGCAAGAGAGGAAGGGGGGACAAAAACAACTTGCAGCAGCAGGAACGAGATCAAATTAAATCTGATAGACTTTAACTGCTTCAAAATTACTACCAGGCTAGCAGTTCTTCCCTGTGGCTTGAGACTGCATTTCAATCTCAGTTGAATTTCACAAATCTGTTTTAGGAACTTGTGGTGATTTTTATTCTGCTTGGGTTTTTATCTGTCAAAATCGATGAGCAAATGGTTGCTGTTATAAAAACAAAGCAAAGCAGAAACAAAGGAGGAAAACACAACTGCAACAAAATTTCATCTTGTGTAGTCTTCATGCTGAAATCTTCCTCTCACCTCTCAGTGCGCTGAGTCTGTGTTTGGGTTTTGCTCTGTGAGTCATTCACTATGCAGCCGCCCGAAATAGACAACTTCTGCCCTGCAACTGTGGAAGCCTGAAAAACAATTCAGTCTGTGTGATTTAACCTTCGAGTCCCACAAAGAGCAACAAGATTTTTCAATTCGAATATTCAAACATAATTGTACTTTGATACTATGTTTAACACTTCACACTCAACAGAATGTTAAATGCTGAGTGGCACATGCAGGAGACAGCAGTTGACTGCAGTTCTTTAAATTCACCACATTTTTATAGATCTCGCAAGAAAGATCACAGCAACAGTTGTCACTGAATAATATTCACAGCTAAAGATGATAAAAGAACATCACACAGCTGAACAGCCATCTCTGATGCATGATGAAGGTAACACTCTGTTCTCTACCTGATCTACTTCCTCTTCTTTCTCCTTTAACATGGAAGTGGATGGTGGCCTCTTGTACTGTGAAAAGGTCCTGTTGATACAGAAACACTTATTAAATGTAGAGGAGCTTCTAACAGTTCCCAAATGTTAAGTCCTCCAAGAGGAGGAAGTGAGGAGCAAATGTTTATTTTCTCTAAATGATGTGAGCAGGTGCAACACTGCTGTCACCTTGTCACATCATTTAAGGTGAGAGCATCATTTGTGCATGACAAAAAAGCCAAAATCTGAAAATACACTCACCCTTGTGTGGTGCACTCTGACTCCAGCTGGGATGGTCTGCTCTGGTTCAGGTGTTGATCTGACTCAGGGTCAACGGGGCAGGGGAGCACACAGCCTGTCTCTGTACCATCACTGTTCCCCTCCTGAGCCTCCTGGTCTGAAATCAGCCTCTGAATGTCAGCGCTGACGTCAGAGCTGGTTTCACAACCCCGCGCCTGTGTGTCAGGACTATGGAAAAACACAGAGAGAGAGTGAAAAAGATATACAGAAGACAATCATATTCTTTACAGTATTCTTACAAGAATTCATGGCATCTGTAAAAAAGCTGATGAATTCATTACAAATGGATTGAAGTGCTCTGCGGCCCTTTTCCTGAGAAAGGAAGTTGTTGAACAGTCAATTGTAGGGGTTTCATCTAAAAAGACAGTGATCAGTGTTACAAAGCAAATGCCACTGGAGGATAGTGAGTACCAGACATAGGAACTTCTCACAAATCAGCATTTACAAACTATTTTTTTATTCATGACTTGTTGTTGATCTATGCAGCATAAGAAACAAATAACTAGACATCTCTGAAGATTATTTTGTCAATTTTAAATGAGATTCTGGGTCATAGCTCTCAAGTGATCTAAGCACGGTTCAACCATAAGAGACGTTTCTAGAACAGAGAGCATATCTGTTCCACAATTATTCATTTTTGCTGACCTGAGGAAAAGTTAATATATTATATTTTTTAAAAGGGAGTTTAATTTGAATACTGTATGCAAATTTTGACATTTTGTCACCACCATAGAAACACTAGCTAACTGCTAAAGGATGATAAGGTTCTCTGACATTCACTGACTGTGGTAAGTTATTGGTTTAATTGATGGTTTCAAGTCGGTTTGTTTTTACAATTTTTTGCCCTACATTTTGGCTGTAAGACCTCAAAGAAATTTCTCTTTGACAAACAAAATTAACCTAAAATTACTTAAAAGGCATTAGATCTAAAAAATATAAAGATACGGAGATAAATCCATTTTATGTTAACTTCATTACAGTACACGTACAATCTAAAACAACAGATTTTAAGTGCACAATGCAGAGGCTAACATGAGTTAAGTCTGGAACATCCAACAATGATTCCCTGAGGAAACTGCTGTCCTCCGCACCAGCAGGTCATGAATCAGCAGTGCTTAATCTAAAGCTACACTATGACACGTCTAATGACACTCTAAAGAGCTGCTTCCAGCAAAAACAAGCACAGTTGATTTGGGGCCACATGAACCAAAAACAGTCCATCGGTCACGTACTTGCTTGAAGCGGTGTGTGACTCCGGAGCTGAAACCTACAGCAGATGGAAAACTAATGATAAAATAATGATAGCTGCTTAGGCTACTTCTCAGATAATGAGTCAAGTGGAAGGCAGCCTGACTTACAAACAGAATCATGAGTATTTCTTTGCCTAAGGTCTTCCTTCTTCAAACAGGCTTCAAACTTACAGCTCTTGCTTAGACGTCACAGCGAAAAACAAATAGAACTATGCATCATTAACCAGGAGAGAGAGAGAGACAAAAACTGCGTACAACATTAAGTTCATATGCAAGATGCAAAATGTAACCCCTGCTTTCCAAACTACTGTTACTTTGTTGGAAGACAGCATATAATTTATAAAGTTTTATCCACTATTGACCCCTGACCTAAAGCAACAATATTTCTCTTTAGGGTCAAGTTCACTCACTTGTGAAGGGCTGAAGACCCGTGGTTGTTTTTTCTCACGCTGAAGCAGATGAGACAAGAAAACATCCTTTTCAAAACATCTAAACTCACAGCAGTCTAGCATTACATGTGACAGTGAGCAGCTTGCTGCTTTGGAGGGATGGAGGAAAGACATAAAGCACAGAGAGCAGAGATGTTGACTTCTTGACGGTCAACAACACAAGTGACAACCAGAGGCAGAGAGCAAACCCAACCCCTACAATTACTCATGCTCTCTCTCTCACTCGCTCTCTCTCATACACACATACACACACACTAACAAGCACACATACACACAGATACACACATTAACCCAAATACACAGTTCTTCGTCATATCTTGGTTCAGCAGCACCAAATCTTACACTGTAATATAGGTAAAGTAGGCCAAGTTTAAACATTAATATTCAAAATCTGAATTTTTGCAGTTAAGTTCAATATTATTATGTTGATAAAAGGATAGTTATCATGTCTATTGACCAACACACCCTCATATATAAAATAAGTATTCTTGACGTTACTAGACCTGATCTGCACATAATTTAAAGAATAAATGGCATGACAAGAGGAATAATTGACTTTGTTCTCAGTAAACGGAACATTGAAATTATACCTTTGCAGGTATAATTATACCACTGAACTAAAAAACTGGCTGTGAAAAACCATAGGCCAGTGATCATTATAAAATGTTACTTGGCCTTTATCATATGCAACTAAATGTCAGATGTCACCTGTGGTTTATAAACCTGATAGCATTTATTAAATGCCTGGTGGAGGTGAAATCGAGACGAGTTGTGACCCTATTAGCTTTTGTCTCAAGAAGAAAATAATAGAGAGAAATATCTTCAACCCCAATCTTCCATTTCGTCAAGATGAGTTTGAGATGAAAATGGGCAGTCTCTAGACAAAACCTTTTTTATTTAATTTTATTAGACAGGAATTTGTCACAAGACTTAAATGTTTTATTAATTTATTCTATTATAGTTTTTGTTATCACAAATAAGTTCAATTAAGTTACAGGCTTGTTTTCATCAATGAAAATAATGCCAAAACTACCACTGAACTGTGGTTTCATGTTCACAGCATAAATGTCCACATGTGGATAGAACATTATGTTTTATATGTTCTCACAATATCCTTATATGCTAATTCAACATAAATTTATGTCAGACCTTTTTAGTAAAGGAACCGTGAGAAATATTTTTACTTATTCTGGATCCTGAGATGCCACTGTTGTGATGAACGATGTAATTACAAGAACAGAACATAATTTAAGACTCTAAAATTTACTGGGGTTATTTTTTCGTTTATTGAGAAAACAGAGCTTGGACTGATGAGGAAAAGTTGTGTGTCTTGGTTATTAGACAGTCAGTTGGAATGATGCAGCATCTTATCCATGCTGAATAGAAGACAGTGGGAAGCTGTTAGTTGAAAATTATTGATATTTATTTGTCATGTGAGTGTTAAAAAACAAACAGAAGCAGTGAGAAGCATGGTAATTAGCTTGGCACAGTTCTTCAGCATGTGTGACAGATTTTACAGCTTAGAATTTAAAATCTGTAGCTGTGTGTGTGGGAGTGTTTATGTTGTAGGAACTGATCTGAGACAGAGATGAACTCCACATTTTATACAGATGAACTTTTTTTTACCCTGGGCTACATGAAAAGTTGCTTCAATGTCAGGTAAGGCTAAACATTAATTTGGCAGATGATTAGTTAGATTGTTTTTGCATTAACGTGAGCTGAGGAAATAAATAAATTGTGTCTGCTGTTATGCAAAGACCTGGACGACCACCAACCCTCCACCATGACAGCTGGGGAAGATGCACACACACTCTCTGACTCTGCACATTTCGTGCCACCTGTTGGATCTGCAAGGCCACATCTACTGATGTAATAATTTTAACTGACACGTGCAAGTAGCTTGATAACTGTCAGGCAATTAAAAAATCTGGCTGCCAATTATGCTGCCTATACATATCCCTGTGACAATCATATTCCATCTCACTTTTGATAAACAAGGATTATAAAACTAATACCTTATGCTTGTTTTCAAATTACACCATCATTAACAGAGCACTACTAAAGACAGATCTTTTTTTACCATAAAGTATACAAAATCACAAAGTATGCTTGCCTAAAATAACAACAACAAAGTGTTTTTATCTCTAATAGCTTTAAGCAGCACTCTCATTCTAACAAATATGCAAATATAATATGCTAGATACAAAAATATACTCACATGCATCACTGTGGGCTACACAATTAAGTGCACGTGATTGGCATGTTGCATGCTGACTGGGGGCAGACAAAAATAGAAAATATATTTGTCTATGTAATTAAGCGTCTACTGCAACCATCGTTTAGAATATAAAAATAGAAATTAGCACAGAAGCTCTCAAGTTGTGAGTGGGAAGATTCCTTACAAGCAGATGGCCCCTAAGTATGTAGATTCTGTCTGGGGGACCCTTTTCCACTGTTCCACTTAGCTTTCCCTTCAAGCAGTAAGACTGTGATGCTATTTTTACTTGGCATTAGACTGAAAGGTCAGTCAGCTGTACATGCGACAGCACTTTTCTTGTTGACTACATCCACTGGGTGTCACAATTTCTGTTGGGAGGTGCTCCTCTATAGTCAAAAGTATGTTGGCATTTGCTTTTAAAGAAAGATTTTGTTTTTCCGCCACTTGTCACCTGCTTCTACTGAGCATGAAATGGGTAATTAATAGTCAGTCGGGAGGTATTGAATGAAGGAAAAATTGAAAAGTTTTTCTTGGATATCTATCCTAAAGTTGGTCCCATTGTTCTTTTTGTACCATCTGAATAAGCCTGTCTGTACCGACTGATGATAATAAACCAGATTGACACAGTTTGACATCTTTGTGACTTCTATGAACAGAGTGCAAAAGATCTCCAGAGGCTGGCCTTAATTCCCTGTGAATGATGTCTCAGCCCAATCACCAGTGATACAATCATCAACCTGACAACTGACTAAATGAGGCTAAGCATAGAGTGAAATGGTACAGGGAAAATGGTCAAGCCCTAATTTTTCCCCATGACAAGATACAGGGAGGGAGAGGCCTGTGTATATCCAATGAACATGATAGCTTCACTGTGGCAGAGGCAGACTAAACAGTTATGATAGGTTTGCATGAACATAAATCTATCTATCTATCTTATCTTGCGGGTTTGCAAAGTTACTAATGTAAAGGTGATGACAGTACCTGCTGAGTTGAGAATGCATCCATATTGTCTGGTTAACAGCGCTGGTCCCTGAGACTGAGATGGTGTCTCCCCTCGACCTCCCCACACTACTCCGCTCCGAGTGACAGCTGCTGGGTCGGACCTACCAACAACAACAACAACATTGAGCACACAAACACGACTGCAGAGAGATAGCTTCCAAAGAAAAAACTTGAAACCTATATATTTTCTGCATTATCTTATATACACCACACAGAAAAAATAACAGTTTAATGATTCAAAGTCCTGCATTTACAGTTTTACTTGAGTAAATTTATGTAGGAATAATAAGGAAAGTGTACTCTAAGTATTAAAAGTAAAACTATTCATGCAGAAAAATGTACTCTGTGACTGTTATATCACTGTACAAACCATGGAATGCAATCAATGATGTAACAATTCTGTGAAACGGAAGGAAAAACATTGTTCACCTCAAAGTGTGAAAGAGCAGACAGAGTAGGAGGAGGGGGAGAGGAGGAGGCGATCGAAGAGGCCACTGTGTGCTCCGCTGGGACTGGAAGGAGAACCCTCTGATGCCTGAGAAGATGGAGCAGCAGGGCATTGCACACGCTCTGCTCCTCCAGCATCCTGGGTCCTGCTGGAACACTGCATAATAGCAACACAATTTCACATGTTCTTCATAATGTGGTTTTAAAATAGTCTCTGTTAAATGTTGCAACAAGCACAATAGAAAAGAGCTCCATCTAGTGAAAAGGGACATACAACAGTGAACTGAGATGAACTTGTCAGATGGCATAAGTTAAATCAAGACCTAACCCTTAGGAAAATAAATAATACAGCCAAAGTTTGAAAAGATTTAATTTGACATTGGCAGTGTCTCAATTCCAGAGATTGAACAGAATAATATATATCTTTGCTGTCATTGCCATACACGTGGTTGTACAGTGCAACAAGATGAGGATTATGTGCAGTTATGGCCGTTACACTTATGGTACAGAGGTAAGCAATACATCCGACCAAAATAGGTTCACATGTTTATCTGAGAGCATCTATTTGTTTACAATATGCCATGCTGTTGTTGATATCATCTGTTCTGAGTTATTTTATGTCTTATTGGATGTCAAGGTTAACATAGTATACACCCAAGATAGATAATTTAAACATTCAAAATATTAACAGATGCGTGTTTACATGGTAAGGAGGGTCAATTGGAATGACAAGAGCAACCTGTCACATGGTTTACGTAACAGATATATAAGAGGGCAACAGGTTTAGAAAGAGGCTTTGATGACAAATATGCATGAGTTATGGGGGTGTGCCTCTGCCAAAGTAGCTGTCACACATGCTGCATGGTGGCAACATGTGCTACACAGTCTGCCATACCAATCTTAAAATGACAGACATTATTAAAGACATCGTTAAAATCACTGCACAAACAAAAAACGCGGTGTACTTGTGTTAAGCTTATTTTGTTCTTGTTCTTCTTCCTTTTTTTTTAAAATTCAAACCATTATCATATTTTTCAATTCCTCTGTTGTTGTTCTAATGGTTGTCTTGTCTGTACAACCAGAACCAAAATGCACAGGACATTCTCAGACTCTCTGCAGCTACCGCAACCCAAACCCACCAACCCTAACTTTTTCCAGCCTCTGCTGCCAACTCCACCCACTTTAACCAACCTTTCTTTCATTGCTATAGTCATCCAGTCATTTTTCCCTAATATCCATAACTTCAGTGTGTGACTTGTTACATATTCCACTCATGTGTTGTTAACTTTCAGGGAAACAGGGATGACACTGATGATACTAGGAGATCAAAGGATGAGGGAATGGTTGAAAGGACTGTTGAGTGACTATAAGTTTCCGCTATGGCAGAAACTGAACACAAGTCCAATTGTAAGCACGTCTCCCAAGAGACTGTGTTTGTTTACAGCGATGGCTCACTTCTGTAAACAGGACGGGAGAAGCTCCAGACAAACTCCTAATGACTCCTGCTACATCTGTCTGTCTTTGTGTGCCATGCTCTGCATTATCGACCATAATCCACACCCATTTCCTTGGTGACAGACCTGACTCCAGCCAAACAGCCTGGATGAGCAGTACAGCTTTAGAAAAATGGAGATGAAACACAACCACAAAGGCTGGTGAACTGGGCCAAACACTTGAGAGGTTGCTCTCATGAAAAACAGACAAAGTGGGTTTTTTCCACATCTGGTTCTAACAAATCCAATGCATCACTTCCAACAGTGAAAGAACATTTGCGCTCTCATTTGTTGAGCTCTAGATTGTTCGTTATAATACTTAAATACAAATATATCTTGGTGTATTTCTCTTCAAAACTGAGTGTGAAAACCAACACTTTGAAATTTATATACAGCAGAACAATCTTTCTTACAGTAACTCTCTGCCCTGGAGGAACTTGGTGCGTCAGCTCAGTTCTGAAGTGCATTTGACTTTGGCAGTAACAACAGCAACTTACTGGAATATACAAGGCCCAAAGATGGTTGCCAGATTCTCCAAAGGCATGTGATTTGATTGGCTGTGTGCAGCCACTCTAGTCAGGAAGTGGATGAGGTAAGACAGAATAACGAAGTTGTCATCAGGGAGGCGGCAAAGATTTGTTCTCAGCAACTGGTTCATCTCTGCTACATCTGCATATCCTAAAAATGAAAATTAGATAACTTTACTGTAATGCAGTCTTTAAAGCCAAGAAAAGATTAAAATTATGCCATACAATGTAGTACAATAGTACAGGTACAATTAGTACAATAATATCCAAAATATTAGAACTGATCTAGTCTCATATCACAACATTAATATAACTTCAATCATTTGCCCAGAGTACTGTATTGCAATTATTATTATTTTTCATTTTTTTGCTGAAAATCTTACTATTGCACTTGGCCTTTTTGTAATTTGATATAGATTTCAATTAACTTTTCAACTTCAATTAATATTAGTACAAAAATCTAATTGTATCACTAATGAGCATAAATATCCATTATCATACAGTTCTATTTATGTATGAGTTTTTTTGTCCTTTAGCCATTGTCCAAAAAACTAAGAGTACTGTTGTCTTGAAACACTGTTATTCTTTAGCACATGACCAATTTTCTTGTCTTACTCTGAACAGACGTTAAAAAGCAAAAAAGGGGTCCAGAAGTTCAGTCTAAGTTCAGCTTAAATCTAAAACCCCAAAACCAACATTAATTTTATTATGCTCAAAATTGCACTTGAGGATAAAAAAGTATTAAATTTAACACTAACAATATCATTCCAATATGTTTTTGTAGTACCTGTGAGGCTCAGAACCAGCTGCTTGCGCTGGAGTTCAGGAACTATGGGAGAAGGGAGCTCCCGAAGGAAAAGTTTGAGAAGCGAGGCTATAGTAGGGACGTCTTGCTCGTGCTCCAGGTCCACCCTTTCTCCAAGGTCCCATCGCTGCCTCAGCTGCCTGGTCCTCACCACTGAGCCACTCAGACGGAAAAGACCTCTGTGCTGCATTCCTGTGATAAGATGTAGATTTAGTTAGCACACATACAGTTGAGAGAGACAGTAGGGAAGAGGGAAATAAGGGAGAGAAGGGAAAAAATTATACACTAAAAATGTATGATAGAATAGCAGAGGAGTCGCAGAACAAGAAACATGTGCCTAAAATACCTTTCTTATCCAGGAACTCCACAATGTCTCTTATCACAAGGGGTATTCCATAGACCATCTGCCCCCCTTCTCTCAGTGTTTCCAAGGCAACACCAAACACACATCTGGTGGCCCGCTCAGGCTCTGAAACCAGGGAGGGAGCGATGGGCTCTGGGCAGACTTTAGCACTGGGTCTCAGGATTCTTACTGAAGACTGGTCGTTCTGCATGAAAAAAAGGATATGCAGCATCTGACGCAAACACAGAAATTATATTGTTTCCTCTAGAACTTACTTCTGACTCATATCTAGATGCCCAGAGGTTTTTTTTGAACATGTTTATGATCTAGAGGTGTCCAACTCATTATGATCATTGTGAATACTTAAGCTGCTTCCTGATGAGCAGTGTTATTGTTATGTGTCAATGTGCTTGACAATAAAAATTTTAACCTGGATGCAATGACATATTTAATCGATAAAACAACACGTCTCGAATTTAATGTAAAGCTACTTAGTAAAGGCACCAACGTTTAGTAAACGACAGGCAATTGCAGCCACAGACACATCCGTCCATGCTGTCACAACAGGTAGCTTAGCATTCTTTTTCGTGCGTGGGGTTACTTCATAGTTAAACTGGGAAAGAAGAGCTCTGTCTCTCTTAAGCTAATATTAGCAGGTAAAACTGTCCCACACAGTGTGTAACAGATGGAACAATCAGCTCGAATACGAAGAATGCAATTATAGCAGCTTACAGATTCCCGCGGCTCAACTTACACAGAGAGATAATGAAGCGCTTGCTCCCATTTTTCATGTCAGCGGACCCTCCATGTTTCAACTGTCGACGTATGTTTCCCTCCTCGACATGATGCTCCGCTCCCAGAAACTCTCGGAAAGTCTGACGCAAGAGGAGTTACTGTTGCTATTATCATTTTATCTCATTTCAACGTTAAGAGCTTAAAAAAATGAAAAATACTATTGTTAAAATGGAGCACAGTTAGCTACCTTCCCACCGTTAGCTCATGGGAAATTGTTTATGTTGCCAGTCACGTGACACATGTGTAACCATAGTGACCCGTACTACCGTTGCCAGGAGAGGAGGAAGCAGACAGACTGGGATGCTAAAGCTAGGTGGGCGGATTTCATTTGGTATGAAAACGGTATGAAAAACTTGTTGATTGATTTCCTCTTTAGATGAGCTAAAGTGGAATATGTGTCGTCAGGTACGGATTTTTTTTCATGTGCTCATGGTTGCTTTTCCAGCAAATATTGCTATAACTCTACATTTACCATTTATTTAGGATTCAAATGAAGCGTTAGCTCTAACTGCATGATACGCAATATACAGACTTGAACACTTTATTTCTATAGTTCAAATATCTTTTATTGGCACTTTTTAAATAAAACAGTGAACAGAAATGTAGACATAAATATCGAAATACTGGCATAAAAATAAGAGTGGCTAAAAGGTGGTAGCCTAGCCAAACACTATCTTCTATTTCGGTACGACACGTACCTCATCTGCACCTTGTAATTACCCTCTACAAACACAAAAACACGTCCCAGATTTACCATTATGTCTGAAATTGGACCTATCAAAAATACATTTGTAGTGGTGTGTTTGACAACATTCAAGGGATTCTAAAAGCCTATTGCAATGCGTTACAATTAAAACTTGAACACAAAGAACGGTTTTTACAGCTCTATGGCCAGTTTTGTGCATATAAAAGTAACTAACACATATGACTTTACAAACTAGTGCTAATACAAAAATTTATCAAAGAAAGCACACACACGAATTTGTGCACCTATGTAAACATGCGTGTGCAAACACATACAAACACGCACAACATACATACAAACATATATGCACAACATGATGGAAAAAGGACCAGCCTGGTCAAAACGAATGCCAGCAGAGTTCATGATTATCCATCATGCCACAATGAGAATCAACATGCTAATATGGTTGGAAATACAGTAGAATCTCTTCAGTGTTTTTACATGTTTTTGAATCAGCATAACTTATTTAAAAAGTCTCTGTGTGATCCAGAAACAGGAGGTATGTGGAAATCAAACCATTTCTTTACAAAAAGAGTATATATTCAGTCAATGCACTTGAAAACAAATATTATCTATAAAGCAAGGCTTGTATTGTTCCAACAGGCATAATGTGTTGACAGGCATGGACTATCATTGATGCTTTGGTAAGATACATAGCTGTGTAATTAAGGTACATATATTAAAACCTAAATACAAAATAAAATTGTCTTGCTAAGCTATGATTATCAAAAAACTTCTCCCTCCTTCATTCCGATCCCAGCATTCTCTGTCCCATTGAGATTCCTGGGATACTTTTTGTTGAGTAGTTTCACATGTTGTTATTGTGTTCAACTAACAACCCAACAATTTTAAAGATGTTTTTCTTCCCAGTGTTATGTAGGGCACCATGTCTTTTTTTTAGAGCTACAGCAAAGGGAACATCAGTGTTTACATAAACACAATGTAGGATTGAGGAGATAAACAGTATTGTTCAGTCTACCTCGTAAAATGAGGCAATAATAAAAAAATAAACAGGCATCAGAGTCAAACCTTTGAAAAGATCTGCAATACATGGTTTGAACCTGAGAAACGTAGGCAAAGTACCTGGCCTGTATTTCAAAACCTCTGGGAAACATTTTGGTATATTGGAACCTGGCAGCAGAAACAAGGGGAAACCCCTGTATAGTCAAAGAAAGAAAACTCCTCCAAGAGGTGGTTTAGGTAGATCAGCGGACAGTTGCTGGGCAGTAGGGGTGAAACATGAGTCCTTGTGAGAGGTGCTCGTATTCAGGCTACAGAGGCAACTTTGTCACAGTTGCTGGTGTAATGAACGTCTGCTCTGTCATTCTCAGTGTGCTTCCTGTTCCAGCAGGGAAGGGTGAGCAGAAAGAGAATAGCTGCTCCGAGCACCACAGAGCTGCCACTAAAGTAGAATGCCAAGTCATATGACTGCGTCCAGTCAAAGAACCACCCTGAAAATAATGAGAAAAACAGATATTATGAGCACAGGCAGCAGGGATCCCAAGTAGATAAAGTCAGCTCAATAATGAATAACTGTCTTCTTATTATGGTTGACATGCCCCATATTTAACTCAGCCTGTCTGAATCAATATTTCGATTTTTGAAATGTCACTGAAAACATATTCTTACAACAGAATTTATCTCTGCACTAAAATATATCTGTTTCCTCTACCTGACCTATGATTGCCAGTGTTGCACAGCTTAAAAATTTAGATAAAGCAAAGTTCCCCTACCTACAACAGGGGGTCCAAGCATGATTCCAAACCCCCCGAAGAACATGAGGATGCCGTGGGCATGTGTCAGTCTCTCTAAGCCGACAATCTTGGTGGTGATGTAAGAGGTGAGAGACCAGTTTCCAGAAAAGAAACCCATGGAGACAGACAGGATCTGCAGTCCCGCATAACTCTTAACGACAGGGATGAGGCATAGTGACACACCTCCTGCAAACATAGTGAAGGCATACAGATAGATACTGTTGATCCACCTGATGTCCACCAGCATACCAAGCACTAGTTTACCCACACAACTTGCGATGGCCACTATTGATACCAGAGGAATGACACAAACTTCTTCAATGAGTCCTTGACTCTGTGCCACATCTTCCATGAAGAGTACCGGAGGATATGCCCCCAAGCTGAACAGGAAGACACCAATGCAGAAGGCTACCATTGCTTGGTCCTGCAGGATCTCATACATAGAGTGCATGTACTTTGAATAAGCTTGCTGCTTCTTCTTAATCACTTTCAGGACGTTCGTTCTAGACAGAAAACTGCCTTTCTTTTTCTCTGTCTGAATGTCTTTGGCATTGATTGTGATGAGCATCTCTTTCACCATCAGAGCTTTCTCTGGACTGGTTGCGGTGGAGCCTGTTGTGATCTTCAGGTCATCCATCGGGGGCTTCTCAAAAAGCTGTTCCTCTGTGTTGCGTTCCAGGGCGGCCTTCTGTTTGAGATAGTACCCTGGCATGTTAAGGGGTCTCATGAAGCCGGCACAGGCCATTAAGTTTAGTGCTACAGCTCCAATGATCAGCAGGCAGCCATCCAGGCCATATAACACAATCAGCTCATTTTGAGCTGTGGCGTAGATGAATGCTCCAACACTTGTGCCTGGATGAACAGAGGAAGAAAAAATTCAGTGTTTGTGCACAAAAGTGACACATTATTTAATACAAATTAGAGACATTATTTGTAGAAGTTTACAGGAGTATAGTAGCGTTAAAATTCATCTGATGGTTTGTGTTTTTCTACAATTCTACAATTCTACAATTTCATTTAGCAGACGCTTTTGTCCAAAGCGACGTACAACACAAGCAAGAATCTAGAGGAAGGATTTGTTAAAATATAAAACAATTTTCATGAAAACTAGTTCAGTCATTGTGTTCCTTTAGCTCATTCATCTCTGAGTTCCCAGGTCAAACTGCCTAAGGAGAACTCTGGCAAACATAGCTTCAAAGTATACTGTCAACTCAACCTTCCCAAACCATTACCATCAAAGTTTTGATTCCCAGCCAAACCAGATCTAGTCACAGCTCACCAATCCATGTCCCTACCCAAGAGACCACTCTGCCTTTGCTACTCTACAGATGTTTACCTCATCATCCCAAGGCTTCCAGCTGCTCAAACATGAAAGAAGTGAGCATGGAGAACTGTAGTGCACCCAGTGAGCTCAGAGACGGCAGTACCTGTGGTGACAATGCCGAGGGCAAGGCCGCGTCTCTTGTCAAAGTACTGGCAGGTGATTGTCAACGTGGCTGCATAGACCAGACCACAGCCCAGGCCTATATGAGAAGTAAGAGAGATAACAAAGACAGGCAGAAGAATGAATTACAATAGCTCAGGTAAAAGTGGCAAAAACTTTTCACTTCTTTTAATATACAACTAAGGCTACACAAATGTGTTTTGTGAATGTAAAAAGATAAAATATGTTTTTTTAGTCTACTACTTAGCAGGTTTGGTCATAGTGCACTATAAAACAACACTGTGCTCTGTTAATTTCAGTGGATGAACTCAAATTACAAAGATATAATTATAATGTGTAAATCTGTGGGGTTAAGAGGATAGTGGGCGCAAGGTTTCTTGAGCAATACAATTTGTAAAACGTAAACGAAGCATACATGAACAGTAAACAAGCTGCACGTGCATGTACAGCCGCAGCCATCATAAACAGGCATCTCTAAAAATAAATGGCAATGTTCAAATATGCATGGCCTCTCCTCTCCACCAGTCAGCACTGCTGATTGGTGAGGGGTTTACCAGGATTAAGTACGGCTTGAATGTCAGTTAATGTGCTATAACAGGTGGTGTTGGGCCCACACGGGCACACTAGTGAAGGTGCTTAGGCAATAAAAGGGTCACATGAGGATCTGGCTACAAGATAATGTTATTTTTCTGTCAACACCCCCACCAAATACAAACAGTAATGTCAAAAAAATGGCGCATTGCTCAAACCTAATATATTCTGTTTTGGTGTGATTCTGCATGGTTTTCATGGCAGAAATATTCATTAACTCTACTCATCAACTTCAGATGTTGCATAATAGTTGGACTTGACATGCACCTCTGCATGTTTTAAATGATTATACAATGTGTTACGAGATTGTCTTATGTTGGACTGATAAGAGGCTTAGTTAATTCCCATGACTACAGCAACATCAAACACATTTTTTTCTCCCTCTTACTAGACCTAAGCCTGTACCTGACTGTCTGACTGTCAGGGGAATTAAGTCCCTGGGTTGTTGGCTGCTTTGACTTGCAGGTCTGTCTGTGGTAGAGTACTTTATAAAACATACAAGAGGATGCCCCCATTGTAGTCATGAACTGTTTCCTTACCAACCACAATCCCATAGGAAAAGATGAGGAATTGGACATTTGGAGCAAAGGCACTGAGCATCATGCCACCAGCCACCATTACACCACTGAAGATGGTCACTGGACGAGCTCCAAAGTTGTCCACACAGGCACTGCAGACAGGACCTGAGGAAGAAGAGAAGAAACAGAGACAGAGAGTCAAGAGGGAAAAAAATAAATGACAGGGGAACAAAATTATTCAGGGAACAGAGGATAGTGATGATATTATGCTGCTTAATTAATTGTATTCAGGGTAACAAATAGGGTGTCTGAAAAAATTAAACCCCATCTCACAATGCAGTGCTGTGTCTGACAATGACACCGCCACATCACGTTAGGTTCAAACTGACACCCTGTCAAAGGTGTGGCAGTCACAACACTGAAGAGAATTTTGAGATGCCAAGTGTCGATGTTTTCCTTCAACATTTTAGATAAACCAATTATATTCATTGTTTAACTCCTCAAAATAATTTATTTTCCACTTAAACAGAAAAAATGTATTATTTCTCATTGTGTGACAGCTTCCAGTATTAATCAGCTGGCTACAACTCCTCAAAAGAGGAATATAATGTATGTATGTACCATATTTACTGCTTGCTGAATACGCCCATGTCCTGAGGTTGCTTGATTCAGTGATCATGAGACATTTACTGTTTTCTTCCCCTCTTAGCAGGGGGAAGACCGTGCTGTTATGCAGCAGAAGCTGCAATGCTGCAGCTGTCTGACAGCTGGGACACGTGTCCAGGACTTGGCCAGGCCCCAGGCCAGATCTGTCCAGTCATGGTTTTCACTTCACCCCTTTGAGAAAGTCAACAGCAAGAAGCCAAGCTGGCGGGGGGGGGGGTTCTGCCTTAGTGGGAAATGTCAACCAGCTCCACTATCTATCACTGATCCTCCTTGCTCAACACAGTCCTGGAACATACCTTTATAATCACCTCAAGACATCACTGAAAAGTGACTGAGTTTGACTTACAATTGCAACAGTATGAGAATTTTGCCATCTCAGAAAAAAAATCACGATTTCACAGTATAAGGTGTTATACAGTTACTATTATTGTTGTTAGTATAAATCGTGCAATAGTAATGACAGAGTGAATGGTGGCGTGTGTGTTTCCTGTTGAACGGGAAGGTTATGTTTGTCTGA
>JAQMCX010000003.1:17117762-17183331 GCA_029814765.1 Acanthurus leucopareius | reverse complement strand
CGTGACAAACGTCTTTGATCTGACATCAGATGTGACGGGACAATTAATATAGATACAAATGTATATGCTGGTTCAGATGGTTACATTAAATAATGGTTGCTGTGATTGTTTATTGCATTGAAATGTGCCTGACACTCTGGTAACCTGCCTGTGAGGTTTTGGTGATGTGTGCGCACTGCGCACCAGTCAGCCAAATTACCACTACACCGGGCATGCTTCGCCTGCGCTGAGAATAGACCAGGTTGGAGCTGGCGGGCTTTCAGCACACCTTCTGCGCCGTGTTTTGGCATGAAATTGTCACTGCGCCAAGCTGAATCTGTTGACACCTCCCCCTGGTGTGCGGCCACACCCATCTTGGCGCAGCCTGGTCTACCAAATTGTCAAATTGGCTGCACACGGTGGTGCGCCGGACGAAATTACCATTGCGCGGGGTGTGCCACGCTCTGCCACCCTGAACTGCGCTACGAAATTAGAGCCCTATGAGTTCATCTCATCTAGTTTATGGCATGAGTAAAAAGGTTGGTTGCCATTTCCACCAAGGTCCAAGAGCCTGCAGCTTTTCTTTTTAACAAAACATCACAGAGGCTGGTTAACAATGACTTTATGCAGATGGTGTAGAAAGCTGCCACAGAGTTAATGTGTGTGAAAAACTTCAAAGCCTGGGCTGTCATCACACAAACACAACTAGAGTTCAATGCTCTCTCAAATTAAAGAAGAGTGAATGACTGTAATACCAGAGCATACCTACCTAGCGAGCTGTTGGCACACAGCTTCTTATCATAGCAAGAGAATCCCTCTTTGGCTCTCCAGCCATAGTTTCGACCTTTGTCAATGATGTCAATTTCTTCAAACTTGTTCTGGCCCACATCCCCACAAAAGATGCGTCCTTTGCCCTCTTTAGTCTTAGGGTCACCCTTGTCCACGGAGCACCTCCACATATTGCGGACACCGTAAGCATAAATCTCAGGTCGTGCACCATGCTCATGTATGAAAGGGTTGTCTGGAGGAATTCTGTACAATGGGCCTCTCTCATTGTCATCCACATCAATGCGGAGAACTTTACCCAATAATGTTGACCTAAAGTAGTTATAGAAGGAGCCATTTTTTTATTACAGAAACATGGAATTGATCATTATAAACTAAATTTAACTTTATGTCTTATAATTAAAAGATCAATCTAACAGATGACCTATACAAGCTTCTTTGCTACATTTTCTAATTTTGGGTGCATCCTTTGTTACTTAATATCCCACTAGTGTGATTCACATATATATTTGATATGGAAAGGACCTCTTACTTGTTCTGAGCATTCCCATATTTTCCAAATGGGTCTCCTGCCATTCCACCATCTCCTGTGAAAATGTACAAGTAGCCATCATCTGCAAATAGAAGTTGCCCTCCATTGTGGTTTGATGCTGGTTCATCAATCTCCAGAATAATGCTACAAGAAAAATGAATAAAACAAGAAAATTACCTAGGATGATTCCATATCTGAGAGCTTGTTTACCTGCATGGAGATTCTGAAAATTATCAGATGACTAAAAATCTGTTGCTGTTCGCTAACCTGAATTTCCTGTCCATACCTACCGCTCAGAGGCATGATCCACCATGTTCATGTCGTTGGCTGACACATGAAACTCACTGATTCTGATCCTCTCATCAAAACCCACCTCCACTGAGTAATACACATACAACTTCCTGTTGTACTTGTACTTGGGGTGGAAGGTGAATCCCAGAAATCCTCTCTCATCACCTTCCCATGATGATGTTAACACTGCCTTTGTAATGTTCAGAAATGGTCTCTCCAATTTGGACCGATCAGGAAGGTATGTCCACACCAAGCCTACCTGTTCTGCCACAAAAAAACGATGTGTGCCGTCATTTGCATGCACCATGGCTATGGGGTTCTGCAGCCCATTTGCTACCTCTTCCAAACACAGCTGGAGACAGCCATCTAAGTCTGACTTAACCTGGCCCAGGTCCTGGGTGAGCTTCTGGCTGCTGAGGAGATGTGGGTAGCAGTAGTCCATGTCCACCAGCTCCAGGTACTGACAGAGATGAGTCTGGTCTTCTTTGACTTTTGCTATGTGTGGGTCATCAGACAGAAACGGGATGGTAGAGCTACACTTCTTCCAAAACTGAGAGCAGTAATCTGAACAGAGGCCAGGGATGGTCCTGATCGGGGTGCTTGGGTCCTCAGCATCAAAGAGGTGAGCTGCATAGGGAGAGCATGACTGGACAGATGAAAAAGAGTAGTGAAGAGGAAAAGAAAGACAATGCAGAGGACGATTGAGTGTAATGTGTGGTATAAAGACATTTCCTTAAATCTGTATTAACTGATTTTTAGGCAACAAGATGGCAAAGACAACTGAGACAATATTGTCTGTGTAGATTCTCATTCATCCAGGTCATGATTATCTTGAAGAGTCATTAAAACAATAGTCCAGTTGCCTTGTTTTAATGACTCTTCAAAACTGAGACAATATTGTATGCCAGTGCTAACTTATTAGGCCCATAATCTCTTATTAATACTAATACTAATACTAATACTAATACTAATAATATCGTAAAATACACCTTATTTATTTAAGTCCGAAGTCAAATTAATCTTAGCTCTTAGTTTCTCAAGAGCTGATGATAGTTGTGAAAGCAAACTACGACTCTAAAACTGTAGAAGGAGTCTGCAAAGTCTGGTGATACTTACTGGACCAACACCTTTCATATTAGTCAGTCATTTGATCAGTGGGCACAATATGATTATAATCATGATATAATATAATTAACGGAAGAAAATCTTAGCAGCACCACAGTAAGGGATTGTTTAGTCAATAGTTGTTATTTCCATAAATGTACCAAAGGCACACAAGGAGCATGGTCAAAAAGGCAAAAACAAGTTAAAGAGATGTGAAGATTGGTTCTCAGTAGTGACTACTTCGTCTATGTCAAAATGAAGAACATATAAAAGTTACGTAAATAATCATTTGTCTTTTTTAAAACGTAAACTGCAATGCAAAACCCAATGTAGGGAGGAGGGAAGCCTGTGTTGAGTCTGTTTAACATTGGTTAAGGACGAATGACCTTTTACCTTAATTCAGTTTATCAGTGTACTTGGTGTAAACTTCGGTGTTTTGCGGTTCCCTCAGAAACTGACGCCATTAAAACAGCCAAGCGACCTCTGTTTATGTATGCCTACCTGGCAAAGAAGCTCCAGGACAAACCCAGCACAACTGCCATATCCGGAGGAATCAAAATTATCCATGATTTTATAAAACTTCGTCATTAGCTCCTGGTCTTTCTGGTAATCACAGCAGCCAAACTCTTTGTACATTACGCAAAACTCCAGCTCCCTCATCGGTCGGAAAGGCGGCTTAAAGTCCAAACACTGCGGGTGTAACATTACAGGTGTGACATGTAATGCCAAAATATACAAGATGCCTAACGGCGAGAGCCACAGTCGATTTGGGACTTTACTATAGCACCGCTGCATGTTGGCGGGCGAAGAAGATTATACAAGAGAAAAGTAAGTTGTGCAGAAGCGGATTCCTGTCTGCACTTTACTCCGAGTCCAGTCATTTGCTTTATATTGCCCTGTGACGTCGTGACCAGCCATCGGCAGACTGTTAGAGCGACAGTGACCCCAGGATGTGGACCGTAAATGGAATCTATCTGCCGTATAGAGAGGGCCCTTTCACTGCTGTCTGCAGGATAAACTAATACTGACGATAATAACATCCTCAATGGTAATAGCCAACCATTGCAATAACTTTCGAAACCTCCTTTATAGCCTCAGTCTTTCACTGTAAGGAATAATCCTTAACACAACACAGTGAAATCGTGCAATAGTAATGAGAGTGAATGGTGGCGTGTGTGTTTCCTGTTGAACGGGAAGGTTATGTTTGTCTGACTGAGTATTTATTTATTTATTTATTAATGTAGTACCGGTATTTATTACCGTAGTTGATATTTTAATGATGCACTGACTGTTTGGCACTTTTTAATTTCGTTGTACCTGTTACAATGACAATAAAGGACTATTCTATTCTATTCTATTCTATTCTATTCTATAATTTACAATGGCCCTTAAAAGCAGCAACATGCAGTCTGCCATATAGCTACCATAAGTTAAAAATAGTCTGAGCGAGTCGTACAGGAGGGGAGATAGATGACTGTAGCATGCGTTAATGTAGAATAATTTTGCACAACCTAGTTCATCAAAGTCAGCATTTGTTAGGTCTGTGTTTCTCTTCCTGTTTGTCCAACAGTTTTTCTTTCTTCCCCTTTCTGATGTTGCTTACATTCAGGGATAAGTGATCCTCCTATATTTATTACATTGATTTACTTAGTCTGCTCTTCTAAAAGAAATCAATAACAGCAACTCTTCCCAAGGAGCCACAAAGTAATTATCATTACTTCCCAATCTGTTGAAACATTACCATCAGGAGATCTCTCTTATCACCTGTAGCTACAGTAAACATAAATCTGAGTGATACTTTGTAACACCCCTTGTTGTCTCAGTCAGACTTTGAACAAGTATTGTGATTGCTTTGCTATCAGTGGTACGATATGTGGTCTGATTAACAAGAAAACTACAGGAAGATAGGAGTAAAGGTGATTACCCAGTGCTCTACTCTAAATAGAAAGCATACATAGTATCTCTCCCTCAGTCACACACGTCAAGCAGATATACGGCCTATAATTGTATGTAGTCCAAAAACAATAATTTACTGCTTAGCATAGAATTACCAGCTTCTAAAACAATAATCTGAAAGAAATAGTGCAAAAAAAACCCCCAAAAAAACACCAGTCTTCACTCATTTCTATTTATCTCTAAAAAGCTGCTCTAACATGTCTCAAAATCTTGAGACCCTCCCTGATTCATTTTTGCTTTTCTTATTCAGTTAGCGATCAGTTAGATTCTTTAACCTCTGTCTGAACCCATGTTGAGGATTATTACATTTTTTTTATAATGCACGCTACTCACTGGCTATTAGTCCCACTCCAGCCACAAGGGAGCCCACCCAAGCTGTCATGCCTTTGCCCTCCTGGAAGGCTTGCAGCCACTCGGGGTACAGGACGCCCACTGACTGGGGTGATCCATAAGCCAGGAGTTGGGCCATGAAGGAGGCTATAACTATCGCCCATCCCCAGCCTCCGTCCAGAACTTCAGTAGATGGAGCCATGATGCTGATGTTACTGCTGCCCTCTGTGGTCTGCTACAGCTTTGACAGAGGAGGGGTTCCTGGCAAAGACATAGCAACAAACATTAAAGTTGTAATTTGGCTGCAAAATAATTAAAAAGATGACAAATAGAGCACATTTAAGTTTTTTGCCCCTGCTGGTATTTTAAATTTGGACCCACAATCGATTGCAATGTAAACACTTACTCAAAGCCTAGATGTAAAGAAGGCTGCTGCAGCGCTGAGCCTGGGCAAACAGGCAGGTCACCTGTGCAAGGTCCTAATCACTAACTGACTGCTGTTTACTCAAAAGCAACTGCCCTTTTTGTTCCTGTCTCTGTAACCACACCTTGGAGGAGGAGAAAGTAAACTGCACTACTTTGTGCATCCCCCAACCCCCACCATCTCCTGCACCTTTAACCTGCCTCTTCCATGATTCAGCTCTGATCTTTGTTGCACAAATCACAAAGGGAGCAGCTTGTATCCTGTGCTGACCACAGTTTTTCAAAGCTCTATTAATGTTTTTTTTTTCCATAGAACAACTTAATACATCACTTCAGGAGGATTAAAGCCATTTGGTCACACTCTGTTTACTGTGAGGCTACTTAGAGGGGAAAAGTTGGTCTAAAACTCCTCTAATTTATCTGCTTACAAAGCAGGCTTACAGGATCTTCTGTGCACTTTTAACCTGCCTCTTCCATTATCCAGTCTTTATCCTTATCAAACATAAAGGGGAGGCTTAAATTTTGTGCTGACATATATTTTCAGACCTTAACTAATAATAATTTCTACCCCAAAGCAACTTTATACATCACTGCAGCAGAAATAACTCCCTTGGACTCACTTTGTTTACATTGAGGCTTCTTATTTGGGAAAAAGTTGGTGCAAAGCTCCTTAGATTTACCTGCTTACAAAACAGTTTATCAGCATGTTGACATTAAACAGAGCATTTTTCATTTACGTATGACAATATTATTCCGAAGAAAATCATTAAATAGGAATAATTAATTCGTGTAAAGCCTCTCTGTATACACCGACAACAATAACAACTGATTCCCACCATATCGCAACGTGTCATTTAAATTAAAAACGGTCACATGTTGTATGTTATCCATTTTTAGAGAAACATGCAGCACTCACCTCAGCATCTACAAGAACAGCAGCAGGACCCTGCAGAGCTGCGCGTTCTACGGCAACTTTCCATGTAGGATGGCTTCCCTATTTATTGCCTGAAAAATCACGACAAATAAACGAGAAAGCCTCGTACGTGGATGTTGGCCTGTATGGGGTGAATTCTATGATGTTCCTGTTTCAAGAGAGCACCCTGCATCAACAGTGCGCATTGTGCATCCGTTTCATACTGCTTTGTAGCCGGCGACAAAACCGGTTCAAAGCTGTTCTTGCTGGTCCAGCAGCAGCTTGAACGCAGCTGAGGGAGGAAAAGCGCTGCTTCCTCTTGCGCGCCTGGAGCGCACAGCAGACAGAGAAGTACAGTGTCTCAGCTCTCAGATGTAACGGCTGTGGGTTTAGGCTGTGGGTCATACTCTGTGCTTTTTTAAAATTATTTTCTCAAGGTCACAACTGAAATGTAGAGTATTTGGAAAAAAAAAAAAACTGTGAGCGTGCACACGCACGCACCTGTAAAAACAAAACTACCGAGCAGGTTCCGGTGCAACGCAAAAAACAGGTTTTTCTACAATTTTTGTTTTCTGTTGCTTTATATTTATTAGTAGATTCAAACCAAATTTTTTTATATAAAAAAGGTTATTAATCTAAAAAAAAATATCAGGAATGTATGAAAAATGAACCCGCTATTCATGTCTTAATACGCATCTGACAGGTCAAGCTGAAAGTCGGGGGATTCATGTGCAAACGGGTGGGAGTGGGTGTTTGGTCCACTTTTCTCAAGGAACATTGGTGATATTGCCGTCAGTCCAGTCTGAACCGGTTGATGGATGGTAGCACCACACTACACCAGCAGGGCGCACTGTCTGGAGTCCTCTCCCCGGGGAGAAAAGATTAAGGCAATATACGCATTTTAATCCAATCCTAATCAGTCTTTTTATCACAAAAAAATATCAGCTGAATTTGATAGAACTTAAACGGACAGCTAACAACATGCGGTCCGAAACGCAGCTACTATGAGTCAAAAATAGCCGGAAAGGACTCACACAGGAGGTGAGATAGAGACTTGCAGAGCAAACCCAGTTTATCAGTTGTTCATGTAGACAGTTTATGTATCAAGAACTTATTTTTAAAAAAATACCTGTAAAGAGAGGGCCTACAGTCACACTGAATGTTAAAATAAAACCGATGTGGACCTGGAAACACAGGCAAACTGGGATTTACTTGTATTGTTCAACTATCTAATTAAATTTCTACATTTTTACATGTGTATTTTTACAAAGTAGACCTAAACTTGCAGGGTTTATTCAGCTCCAGCTAAAATAATAATTCTCTTTCTAACTGGAGCCATGTCAGGGCAAGACAAATTTGGAATCACATTTAAATAAACACAAGCCCAATTTTGCCAAATAGTCTTTCCAGCTTTGTAAGTGGTAATTGAATGCTTTCATGCTGTTGTTTGAGAGCAAAGGGAAGAGTTGCTCTTTGTCACACAGCTGCAGCATCATACAATTCTATCACCATGTGTTTGCGCCCGTTCTCATAGCCTCGGGTCAGAAACACTTTTGAACCATTCAGTAGGAAAAAAAAGCAGAGGAGAGGAGTGGAGAAAAGCGACAGGAAGGACTCAAAGAAAAGTGGACATGAAAGATGAAAGGACAGGGAGCAGAGTGCGAATGGGAGGAGGGCTGAAGAGATCAGACAAAAGGTGAAGCTGGTTTTCACACTCAATGCACCAAAAAATTCTTCTTTGATACTTTTTTCCCATAGCAGAGGTCCGCTGCCAGGAAGGGTCTTACAGAAAAGATTTAGGCTCCATAATCCTCTCTTTGCCTGAAAAAATCAAGAGAGAAAAAAAGAACAAGGGAGGCACAGTTAATTGAACTCTACGCTGGCATTACATTGACATGTTGCTCCAAACCAGTTTCAACCAGATGTAGTGCATGTGGGTGACAGTGCGCAGGAATCTGAAGGAGGGTGTGGAGTGGATTACACATCGCCTATGCTACACTGTTAACAGTATTGACTGACCCTGGAATCAGTGTTGGTGCCAAATTTCATTTGCTTGCATAAGTTATTCAATACATTTATTGACACATTTCCAGTTGCTGTATATGGAGCCCTAATTCCACTGGGTTAAAATAGTGTAGATGCTTTTAAGGTTTGAGTTCAAGGCTTTGTAATGTTGATACAGAACATTAAGAGTCTGGATTTGACCAAACTATTTACACTGAAGCCAAACCTCTATTAATAAAAACGGCACGCTTGAAGCTTTGAATAGCTTTGTTGTTTCATCTTGTCATGTGAGCTATCTAATATCTAACAGGCAACAACGTCAGGGCTGACTATTGAACACCTCGAGCCTGAAATGAGGGCATTAGGTCATGTATAAATTCATATGGAAAAAATCATTTGGATGTGTGCCCTCTTTGTCGTATCTTTCTGATATTGCAACGTCAGGTAGTTTCCCTGCATTCTGTGGAAGTGGAGACACTATTGACCCAAATGATTATTGGCCTCTATCTAAGCTGTTTACAATAACAGACTTACGAGTAAACACTCAACTGTGTGTGCCTTAATGTCCTCCAGTCACAGCTGTTGGATTTAGACCACATAAGGAAACTGCTGTTGTGGGTGACAGTGTTAAATTGCTGGGTAAATAGCAAACAGGCTTCCAAAATATTTCGATAATGGAGAACATCTCTTTGCCCCGGGCTATGGTTTTGGCCTTTCTTTGTGTAAAAACATATTGTCAAAATGAAAATTGACCTGGCAAATATGAACAATAATCTTTTTATAACATAAACTCATCAAAACATACTTGTATCTCTTACTTCTGCCCTAGCTGCGGAGCTACAACTCATCCTCAGCCAATTAATAAACAAACACACACACACAGATTTCCTTTCAGTTTCACGTTAGCTGATCTGATTTTCTGACATTTATAAGAATCTTTACTTTTTCTACAGAACTTTGTGACACCTGAGAAGCAACAACCTGCTGTTCTTTTCCGTAAGAGGCTTGGCAAATGTGCACATACGGAGCCACCCCGCGGTCTGGAGAAATGCCTCTTAGTTCGTCCATCTAGCTCTATAAAGTTGTGGAGGTTAAAGGCCACTTTAGCACCCAGCACGGCCACCCTGAGCCTCCGGCCCAGATTCCTGCTTGGATTAGTTCAGGTTGCTGGCTTCAGCAGCAAGAGAGAACGCTACAACGTGGTAGAAAAACACAGGATACACTTTGGTTTGTATCTGAACTCTCAGCAGGTCTTTGGACAAAGATATACTCATGTCACTCTTATGCTGGGGTGTATGTTTTGGTTCTGGTCAGTTTGAACTGGCTGTATGTGTGAATTTGCTACAGTTTCCTGTAGAGAGCTAAAGGAAACCCATGTGTTGCACAGGTTTTTTTCATCCTTGCCCTGTTCTCCCTGTTCAGATTATTGCACCGACTTTACAAGCGTTTACAATGTTAAATGATCTGGAGTGACTGATTTATGGCAAACACTCCCCACATCAACAACCATTTCCAAACCAGTTAGAACTGGTTAAGAAATGACTGTTATATAGTGGCACAGAATAAAGAGTAAATGGGGTTTTCCATCACATGATGTAGTTAATGCAATAGAACATCTGAGTAATGCTAAATGCTTACCTAGGCATTTAATTTGAACAACACTGTCTACACAGCCATTGTGGCTATCCTCAGCATACAGTTTTTGAACTACATGTAAATGGTTACACAAGCATGTTATCGTGTTAAGCTTGCAGACTCAGCAGTGCCAAATGAGCTATTTACACAACCTTAGATGTTTTCTTAGAATAATACCGCCTTTGATGAGGTCAGTCAGTTCTGCAACTTTTCAGGCATGCCCTCCTTCAGATGTCCAAAGCATTCTGGCCCTATTGACCCAACAATTTTTTTTTAATCCATCAATAACAATGATAAGCAGAACAACCAATAAAACAATGAAATATTGATATGGTGTTAATTAATCACATATGATTATATTTTATAAGCAATACAGCACTTCTGAAATCATTCCCGATTCTTTTCAGTCCTGCTCTGTCACATATAGTCCCACGCTGGCTGTCAACCACAACAAATAAAAAAATAATGAAGCAATATCACACTAGAGGGAGCAATGTTGTACTGAATATGAGCACAGCTGAGATACGGTCACAGGCATGAGGCCCCTGTCTCTTTCTGTCTATATCCTCTGTTTGAGATTACATTTGGTAGGAGGCATCATCTGAGAACCACGAATTTTAAGATAGGTCGGAGGATAAGTACCTGTTGGTGACTTTATGAAAAAAGTTAGGGAATTATTAAAGTATTTGGAATTTATGTTTACAGGGTCCTGAAAATTTTTAGCAAATTTCATGGTAATCTACTCTTTCAATTTAATATTACAAGGTCATAAACTACGGCAGTAAGACAACAATAAAAGATGAAGTCTCATCACTGTTGAAGTGTAGACAAGCCAGAGAAAGCAGTTTAATACTAGAAATGCACATTTTTCAGTTATGATAGAAGGAAGTTAAGCTTTTCTGTTGCATCTGTGCAACAGTCATTTGATATATTGAAGAGGGTTTCATCCTTAGTAAAAAATATGACCTTTTTGCCTTATAGATAGAGTGTGAGCTTTGATGGCGCATGCTTATTTAAGGCACAAACATTTTCCATCATCTGCTGTATTGGTTTGGTGGGACCTTGTGATTTCCACATGGAAACATTGCAGTAAAGCTAAATGCACAAAAAGATCAATCATATTCTGAACCTGTGCGCCTGTAAGATCTGTCAAATTCAGCATGCACATATCACAGAATCCTGCCGGGAAACAAATTGTCACAAAGAACAGACTGATTGTTGTTTTGTAACAGTTGTGAAATCTACCACATCACATTACATGTGGGAAGCATATGCTGTCCATAAAACTGACAATTAAAAACAGAAGTTGTCTTCTCAAGAGCTTTAATCATACATAGAAATTTAGTTCAACAGTACCATTCATTTAGAATGTTTTAGCAGTATGTATATTTAGTGTAAAGAGCATTATGTTTTTTTCCTTTTTCTGATGAGGAATATCCACAAGGATGATAGAAGCTTTCAGAAATACACCAGAGAGAGAGAGAGAGAGAGAGAAGAGCAGAGAAGAGACTGAGTACATGACTAAGTTGTAACACCTCAGACTACATTTTTAAACACCTTAAAAGGCGACATTTATCTGTGGTTTATGTACCAGTGTCCATCCCCCTTGATGATTTTTTTTCTTTTCATTTTTAATTGAAAAGCAGCAGAGCCTTGAATGCTTTCAGAAACTAAAATAACTGTGGCATGAGCTCTGTTTGATCAATGCCCGATAACAGAGAAACTCCTAGCAGTTTGCTATGACACCTTCTGTTCTTCTTATCAAAGCGGTGGGTCGGGGTGAACTTTTGACACTGCTTCAGAGACAAAGGGTGTGGGGTGAGCAGGAGTGGAGGACATTACTGCAACCGAGTGTCATATTATAGGCATGAATAGAATCAACCACATCCATCTATCAATCGATCCATTTCTCTAGTCGTACATACATCCATCCAATGATCCAAACAGCCAACCTATCAGAAAACACCATCATGAAACGTACTTTATGTGCTGTTTGTGCTATCTTAAAAGCGCCACAACAACAATTCCAACCAGCTAAAGTCCCAAGCAAAGAAAAAAAAACATAACATGTACAAGACAGAGGGTGGAACAGATTATTGGCCTACAAATCCCAGAAGCGATTATTTTTCAGTCCATCCATTCCTTTTAAGAGTAGTTAAGTAACGCCCCGTGTTGATTTGGCAGGCAGCTTGCTTCATTCAGGGTGAGCCGCCGTCTTGTTTCTTTCCCCTCGAAAACTTTTGAAGCTGCTTCTTTTGTGGAGTTGGTAAAGGGTAAGAAACTTGACTTCCAGAGCTGGTAATGATGGAAGCTGCTGTTGTGGTAGCGTCGTGGCATTCAGTGGATGCGCACTTTTGCGCAAAGACAGAGACTGTGTGTTGCGTTAAGGCTGGGAGGGAGGCTGCTGTGCTGCTGCGTGCTGCGACATAGCTGCCGGGGAGGACATGGACTGGACCATGGGCTGAGCTGGTGGGGGTAGCGGAGGCTGAGCCTGCTGGGCCCCTGAGTGCGTGTTTGGGGAGGGTGGGGGCGTTGGACGTTTGAATTTGTCAGGGCTGGCGCTTCTTCTTGGGGAGGGCCTCTGTTTGAAAAAGAGAGAGAATAAAAAAAAATTAATAAATATTCCTCAGTTCAAGGCAAACTGAGGTCTTTGGAGAATGATATTCTCAGATGGACTTTTTTTTTTTTAATTTTGTGATTAATTTTCAGGTAAAATAAGCTTAAAGTAAAAAAAAGCCACAGGCAATAGCAGCAGTATTTTTGTACTTGTCTCTGGTGCTACAAACCACTAAAGGAAAGTGTGAGTGTTGAGGTTACTGGTCCCAGTCAAGTTAACCTCAGTGAGCTACTGGTCTTGACCTGACAACCTGACAACGGCAATATCAGTCTGAGTGATTGACAAAGATAAGTAAAAAGGTATTTAGAGAAAAATTAATCTGTCTGAGTTCTTGATCTCCAAGGCGAAGTTATTTCCCCATTTAAAGTCCTGGGTGGGCTGAGAGGTGACGAGACATGGTTTGTACTGGGTCATTCACGACTACTGTATTAGACTGTATTGTATACTGTTAAGTAATCTACTCTATCTAAAATGTAGCAGATTAGTCAATTAGCCTCTAAACTGTATCATCCTACCAGAGAGGGATAAAAAACAGGGGCGGAGATATACAATAGCAGGGAACAGTGAGACCAAAGATCTGTGATTAATTAGTTTCAGTAGTCTGTACATTATGTTCTGAACTTTGGACCATATGGATGATACCACTGCTAGGAAATTGGTCAAAACTAGCTATTGTAATCTAATACAAGGATCCAACACAGTCAGCTGAAACTGGTGTACCTTTAACCAGTTTCAAATAATATGACAAAATGATAACAGTGAGACTGTTGTGAAATACATACATCTCAATATGAAAAAAGTAAACAAATAAAAATTTGAATGTGAAGTACACATATTTATTTAAAAAAAGTATTTTATAGAGAAAAGAACTGGGCGAGGTAAACAGAAAAATCTATGCCAAACTTTTTAAAGCTGGTGTAATGTGACTCTCAGTTTCAGTCAAGACTCAGGTCTCTGTGACCTGGATAGCACCAAACTGGCACAGAACCTGACTCCTACTCCTTTTTAATCAAATCCTCTGACTGCCTGGAAACAAACGCAGCCCTCTGACTAACAGCCCTACAGCCTTCTCCCACAAGTGTCATTTTTTTCCAAAACACAAAGTGCTACAATGTGAAACAACAACAAAACTATCCAATACAACTTGTACACTAACTTTGTACTGCCAACATGTTTGGGCTCATCCTATGATGACAGTTGTGTCCTCAGTTGTCCTCACCATTGTTACAATTTTAGCATTGATTATCACCAACAATAAACTTTATTCCGTCATGCTTTGAGCAAAAGGGCACAAATTACAGGCAAGAATGCAATTTTGAACTATTCAACACCAAACCAATATTCTAATTTACTCTGATCTCCCAAAGACCATTTTATCACCTGAAAACTTCATTCTAATTGAAACTAAACATATTTTCGTTATTTGAAATTCTTTCAGGAAACAGTTTTAGCTGGCAGCAATTAAAAATATAACTAGTAAGATTAGATAGAACATGCCCTTCCGGCCCTGCTAACTGATATGACCCTACTTGACACACTGTTACTACCATAACTGAAACTAAAAACATGTTGATGGGTGAGGTCAAATCCTCCATTGTTCCAAGACAGTGGTACAAAATATGAACACTAAGCTAATACAGAAATATATGTGACGCAATTAAGGGGTTATCTCTGTGTTATTGAAGAGATAAATGAACAGCCAAATGCACCTTGAGACATTTATGGAGCTGTTGTATGTTCTTCCAGTATCAAGAGTGGGTTATTATCTGTGATGTAACAACAATATCTGTGTCAGATCAAAGTCAGGTGTTTCTGTCAGGCAAATGTTCATACTCATACTGATCGATCAGCGTAAGACTCCCAGCCCTTTTTACTGTTTGTCTGTACAGCTAAAAAAGATCACAATTGGACAGTGGAGAGAACTAACATTAACTGAGAGGCATCAGTTAACCTCAGTCATTTTTTTATATACATTTTAACCTGCTTGAGTCCAGAAACTAAACTGTCCAAATTCTTACACACAAAAAAACTGACTTTATATTCAAACTCAGGGCGGGCAGGGCTGGAAATTTAATTGTGTGCCAAGTTTGAGGTAATTTTGCCAAACATAATACAAATAAATATAGAACATCTCCATCTAAATAAATGTAGTGCCAAGATCACTCCTGCAAAGAGCTTCAATTTTCCTTCTTTGTGTGCTAAGACTGAAATCTAACTCTTTATCATCAAATTTTTGCATCTTTTCTATTTACCCCAAAAAAGCAAAAGCATGTTGTTTTATACATGTGGTAAAACTAGAGCAATTTAGAGAGTTTAAACTATAAACTATATCTATATCTTTAAAACAAAACAAGTCCTGGGTCGCAATCTTCAGACACATACAATAAATCCAAGTAAA
Organism: Acanthurus leucopareius; assembly: GCA_029814765.1. Taxonomy (NCBI): domain Eukaryota; kingdom Metazoa; phylum Chordata; class Actinopteri; order Acanthuriformes; family Acanthuridae; genus Acanthurus; species Acanthurus leucopareius. The sequence continues at coordinate 17,168,363 of JAQMCX010000003.1, read as the reverse complement.
AATTGAAAAATAAATCACCCATGAGATCTTGAAAAATGCTCACGATGTGCCAGAAGTCTGTTTTAGAAGGTGTGGGTGGGCGGATGTGACTTACTGCTACGGCGTGAGAGGAGCTTCCGTGGACGTGCAGGGCGGGGGTGTTGTAGTGGGAGATGGCAGCTCTGGACAGTGTCGCTGGAGGGGTGAAGCCAACTGTGTGGCTGCCATATGAGAGGCCTGCAGCAGAGACAGGAAGACAGACTTGAAGAGAAGGCTCTCTTGTTGAGACTCAGAGAACAGCTATTTCCTTTGCTCAGATCAGTTCCATTATCACTCAATTATTGGTGAAAACAATTTGTACCGTACAGAAAGAACAGTGGCACAATAGCAGCTGAGGTCCAACTTATCCTTGTGCAAATATTTAGGTAACATGATATCTTGCTGAATCATACCAAACGTGACTGAACAGACTTGGAACAGCTTTATTTTCTTTAGCATTGCAGAATGGGGTTTTGGATTAATAAAAACACCTTTCAACACATTTTTTTTTGCTTTGCTGTCCCTCATTGTGTTTATTTTTTTCAGTGTTCTTATTCTGTGTCACTCAAAGCTCAGTTACTCAATAATAACCCACTGCTGCTGTCAAACAACTCTTCAGTTAGAGTAATATTAAGAACAAAGATTACAATGGTTCCTTTTAAATGCCTTAACAAGGAATTTAATGAATATATGATTTACGATAAAAAAGTCAAGTTTTTCTTATATGGTTTTGTTTCCACTAATGCAGCAGTTGACTTGGTAATGTATTACTGAATTGCTCTGAACAATCACCGTCTTTAATAAAATTCTGAATAATAAAATGAATTCTTTAAGTGATCATTTCTCATACAAGCCTGACAATTTTCTATTATCCTCCAGACAAACCATGGCCACAGAAACTGTCAGGTTTATTCTGAGAGAGAGCAAGAAGTGAATTTCACTAGAAAAAGAATGAGGGCAAACAACCTTTATTTCACTGCCATCTACACTAGAAATTTAATCATGGTTACAATGACCTTTAACAAACTCGAATGTCGATGAATGTTTGTTCTAAATTTGACCCAAGATACATTAAATTTATGGCAAGCTTTGCTGTAAAGATAAAGCTGTCTTCTGGAAAGGAGCCATGTAAATGATAACAAAAGTGCAACTTGTTGCTATGTTGGCCATTCCCCTCTTATGTAACACACCTTGCTGTCTGCTGCATTACCTCAAATGACACCTTCTCAAATGTACCTACCAGGTGATATGGGTCGGCTGGAGCTTGGGGAGGGGGTGTAGGGGATGGGACTGGACACAGTCCTTGCTCGCAAGCCCTGAGCAGACATCTCGTTGAAGTACCTGAGAAGATGAAAAAACCACTTCATGAAAATTCAGTAGATTTCTCTTCCAAAAAAAGTGTTTCAAAAGTGTTTAGGTCTATCAGGTATATAAAGCAAACAAGAAAACAAGTGACAGTGTCTCACAAAGTCTGTTATTCTCCTGGATTTGTTTTGGAGAAAGATCTATTTGAGCAGGGGTCATCAAAGTAAACTCCTGTGTATGCAGACATGTGTATACACTGTGTTGTTTATTTTCTTAAATTTCGCAGTTTGTCATTGAAGACCTTTTGCACTGGTTTTGCACCCTCTCACTACTGCTGAGGGCAACAACGCGCAGAAAGTTGATCAGAGTCTCAATTGCGTAAAACATGCAGAGCCACAACTGACACCCACATGAGAGCCTATGTTCAGAATGGACTTTGGGATCAACTGGGTGCTGACTGGACACCTTAGCTATTAGGTTAATGGCTTCCAGTAGTAAAAGGGATCATATATTGTTTCAAATATACTATGATAAGCTTTGGCTTAGGCAGCACCAAAGGCTTGGCTCCTTCTCAGTTATGTTAGTATGACACAGATCTGGCAGTACAAAATTACTACTTGGATGTTTAACTGATACTAATACTGGTTTATTAAGCAATTTTGGCAGCTATGGTCTGGATCAAAACTGCATAGCAGTACCGAACATTTTAAACATGTTTTACAGCTGTAAGCTTAATGAACAACATTATACTCCACATTTATTAAGATGATACTCTCTCATTGATCTTGCTTGATTCTTTGACATGTGATTTTACACCTTGTGTTAAGTTATAGCAACCTTTCTGATAATCTGGCCTATCATGTGTCCCATCCTCTACCTCTCATCGTCCATCTCCAGACTGGATTCACTCTCTGACAGTTGTCTGCACAGGGCCTCCCTGCGCTCCATTTCTCTCTGGAGCTTTCTCTGCAGCCGGATGTTCTCCTCCCTCATGTGTCGCTCCTCCTCTATGTACTGGGCACGTTTCTCTGTGTCTGGCAGGGGACACACACACAACAAATGACATTACTTGAGATACAGTCAAGGTTGTGTCCTGCCACTGTAAATCAACAAGATAAACAACAGCATTATTGAGTGCCAAAGCTGCTGCATCCCAAATAAAATCTGTGCAGATAAGCAGCATCATCTTGTCACTCGGCTGTCAGAACATGTTTTAAAGATTGGACTGACAGCTCCCTCTAGTGGCAGAAAAACAAAAAAACAAAGCATGAAGAGAGTGGGTTGACACTCCCAAGAATGTATTTGTTCTAGTCACCATCCATTTATTAAGTTTTCTTAGGCACATCAAGCTGCCACTTCAGACTGTCATCTACAACAAAGGTGTTCTTAGCTCAAACAAAATGAAATTCACCGCTGTGCTTTAGTGTGGTGTGATAATGTGAGAAGCTTTTATTTTGTCTATGCCCTTTGGACTTCACCAGAACCCAAAAAACATGAACACTTTTTTTTAGCATGCCTGCAAACAGAGTTAAAATTCAATGCGGTGCCCGAATCCACCTTCTAGTACTTCATGCTCTCCCAGCTCTTGTCCTATCCTTATGCCTAAATAAGCAGCATTGTGTTTAGAGGAGACCAACTAGATAAGAGATAAGGTAAGAGCTTTTTTTTAAAGCAGACGCATAAATCAGAGATATGTTTGTGAAAACCGATGCTGGAACAAGATAGTTAGATATTATCGCATTTGTGTACAAGTTCACATTGTTACAGGCTTTCAGAGGTCAAATTTAATGTGACACTGAACTACATTTTATGAAGTTCCAAGAATAGGCATTTATCCAAGCAATAAGGCAGACTAATATTTCTCTGTAAAAATTAGCCCAAACTACCTGTTATCTACAAATATCAAAAATGTCAAGGATATTTCATTGTGATGTTGTATAAATGGGGTGAGCATTTGGCTTTGTAATTGGTCAGTTATCAAGTCAACCTATGTGAAAGTTATGGAATAAAGTTTGCTATTAGCAAATTGATAGAGAATCCTATGTTATCAATCAAATTTATCTTCCACATGTAATCATATAAGGTACACTGGCTTGTTCAGGAGCCACAGAAAAAAATAACACAGTGACACTGTGGCCTGGCGTTGTCCGTGGTGCTGAATTGTAGGATGGTAAAACCCCAACAGCAGAGAGGCATCTTAAAATTCATGTTTCTCTTGCAGACATACACAGCTCAGTCCAGTTCTCCATAGTTCATTTTTAAAGTTTTAATTGTTGATTTTGAGAAATTCATCTGTAGCTGTAAAGATGTCACCTATACTGTAGAGAACTTAACCAGTTCTTTCATGTAAAGTGAAGAAGATGTCCACTGTATACAGATATTTTACCACAGCCAACAACCAATCAGATTACTTCATTTTAATTATCCCTTCTTACAATTTCAGGATAACTTCATGACTTCCTTATGGATTGTAATAAGATTGGCTATAAACCACAGAGAACAATATGGTGTCTCTGAAGGTCAAAGTATCATCTCAATCTATTATAAGATATAAGGCAGTTGTGATTGTTTTGAATATATTAGTTACTTTGTCTCATAAAACTAACAGTGTTTTTTTTCTGTTTATTGGCTATATTGTCAAAAACAAACATGACACTCTATGAGTACCATATATGTGAATGTTGTGAAGAAAATATTTTGAATACAGAATTTTTTCATTAACAAGGTAGCTTTTGAGGTCTGTTAGGTTATGTTGGGGCACTGTTTAATGCATTCATAAGATGACGTTTTATAGCAGTCCTAAAAACCTTGAATGCACAATGAACACTTGTAAAGATGGTAAAACTGAAATGACATTGCAGTTACATATATAGTCCCTTAATGTTGCAACAATGGAGTGTGATCCACTTCTTGACATGCCCTTGACTACCCTTAAGTGTAATGTGACCAGTAGTAGGTAACAACTGTGTCAGACAAGGTCAGAAAATATCCTGTTTTTCTAGTCTGTGGAAACAACTCATGCCTTGGTTTAAGGTGAATTTACTCCTCATTCATTTCAAAAGACTGGTTTATTTAATGGTTTCCTTAATTAACACTTAAGTGCATCTGCTTCCCCAAAGCCCACACTCCCTTGGATCATGTGACAAGTTGAGAGGCCACTTACGCTGCAGCTCAGTGGTGCGCAGACTTTTCTTAAGCCTCTCCACCTCATTCTTTAGGAAGCGGATATGCCGCATCATGTTCTCTGGTGAGTCGATCTCCATGGAAACATCTCTTGGGGAGGGAGGAGCTGATACAGGCTGGTCCAACTTCTCCTGAAGGATTCTAGTTCAGAAAACAATCCACACTGTTAGCACAATTCAACAACAGGAAGGATGGGCATGGTGTCAAGCTCAGCAGCTACGCCCTGAACCAGAACTGCATGGCCTACTAACATTTTAACATTATTTTATGATCGTAGGGCATAATTTACACAATGTTTTAACTTGCCAATCACAAACAAAGCTGGTGCAAGACTGGCTATTGGGGGAACAACTGTTCTCTGATGAAGTCTATTTGCTTTGGAAGGACTTGCTTTTCATGGATTTAAATTTCAAACCAAAAAAATGACGCCAAAACCTGTTACCAATGAACCTGTTTACCCATAAAAGATGTATCAAAGAGGTGTACTGCATCCCATTTTTTTGGAATCCAGGATTGTAGACAGTTTACTAAATTCTCTATGATAACAAAAACCTTTTCAACACTTCCTCTTTTGCTGCAACTTTAGATTAAAAATGGCTGTGATTTGAAATGACTGACAATTTACATACACAATCAGGCCTGTCAGGGAGTAATTGTTCAGTACATTGTAATTTACTGCTGTAAAAACATTACCCTGAAAATGTGAAATCTAAATTAGAAAGCCAATGTTAGTTGATCATTGGTAGTTTTACTCTGCATTATAAGTGAGGCTGAGTCACTTGTTTTTGGTGACAGTCGAGCATTTATTGTGTGCCTGTGAATATGTATGCATCTGTCAGAAAAAGCAGCCTAGAAATACAGAGCACATTTACACAAAAGCATTATAATCAAATCAACATAGATTGAAAAATTACAACCATTCTGTCAATTTTACATAAATTTTGCTGAAATGTTCCTATCAAGATACTGCTTCTACCCCAGTGGGTGCACTGAGAACAGGTGAAAGGAACAGACAAAGTATGCGACTATAACATGACAACCTGAACAGTGGAAACTTGCATTATCACAAGCCTGTCAGAGCCTTTGTCCTTTTGATTAATGCTATTGAAAAAAAAATGCTTTTAATTTTGTTTAAGTATGAATATGGGCTTAAACAAGCTTTGAATCATAGCCCACAAGGAGCAGAATCTAAAAATGTCCATCGTCATTATAATGAAATGGTTAACACATAATATGATTATTTCACACCTTTTCTCAGCCTCCAGTTTGTCCATCCTTTTCCACAGTCTGTTGACCAGGGCTTCTTGTTCCTGCTCTAATGTGTTCTCAAGGTCTATCTTCTCCCGCCTCAACTGGACAATAAAAGAGCAGAGAGTGAAGCTAAGAGATATAAAAACCTTGACGTAGAAAGACATAAATGGGACTGCAGACAAATACACTGTTCTGCAAACCCAAGGTCTCTTTCAAGATAAGCTTTTCCTTTTTTAATAGAGCTACAGTCCCTTTGCTGTCTAGTGTGAGAGAGACACAGGAACAGAAAATGACAACGCAAAATATAAATTTCTTTATATCCAACTGATATGAAATTTATCCAAATCAAATCTTGCCATTAGATTACACACATCTACGCAGAATACACAGGGGCATTACTAAAGGACCATGCTGACATATACATTCACAAGTGAACAGCAACAATGAATGCATGCATGCAGATCAACAGAAAAATCTTGTCATTGGAGCATGGAAAAAATACTGAGTGGTTCTCACACACAGGTTTGTTCAAGCCACAGACCAAAATGTTCTTTCCAGCAAACTTTAAGTGGGGAGAATCAAGGATGGTGAAATTTTGGCATGCCACACCACTTCAATAACTGAACAGACAAATTGAGGGATATGTTGTGCTGGTTGTACTGGATTTTGAAATTTTGCTCTGCCATGATAAGCATACCTGTTCCAGGGTTAGTTGCTTTGAGATGGTTTCATTCTCCATCTTCTTGATCTTTTTCATGAGCTTGTTAACCTGGAACTCCTGCTCCTGCTCCAAGTGCTGCTCTAATTCTGCCTTCTCATGCTGAAGCTAAAGTGGAAAAATGGAGAGTAGTACATGGACAGATGAAAAGAAGAAGAGGTGGATGAAACAGGAGAGATGAGGAAAAAAGAGAGAGAAGCAGGAGCACAAAAGGAGACTTATAGTGAGTCACATTAAAAGTATTTGATGACCACAGTGAACAAACACACTGGTGTCAGATCATTTAGCTTAGACACTGAGAGAATAGTTAAACAGGAAGTTAACGTTTAATTTCTACCAAATCCATGGTTAAACTTCCCAGAAGACTAAACAGTGTAAAATAATGATTTGGCAACCAAAGTAACCAACTTTGGCCACTCACCAATAAAAAGAAAGGGTGTGGTTCAACATTGATTCAAAATGGGACAGTTGCGTGATGGATTATATAAGGAGTTACGTATTATGGGAAAAGGGATGCAAATTCATTCATCGGAAAAGACTGGAGAGGGGAAATAACCATTTCCATTATTCTACTAACCTCTAGACAACACAGTTTGTTTTTTTGAACTTACAAAGACCATGTTCACACAGAGACGACTACTGTGTGATGCCCTAGCTGAATAAAAAAAGCCACCATGTTTTGCCACACCTAGTGCAGCTATTTATTTTCTAATTAACACAGTAAAGGGAGGTGCAAACTTAAAAACCATTCCAAAAATTGCAAAGATTTTTACAATTACAGGCTATTGTATAGCAGGCCTCCACCCCACGATACTATGTAGTGATTGTCCACAACTGTGTGAATATCTGGTTTTTTTTTAAGCACACAGACACCTTGCAGAGATTTTATCCCTTTCGGGTTCTTAAGTCCTTCAAGCAGAGGCTGTCTGTAAGCAAAACCAAAGGTGTACAGGTTGGGCATTACAGTTACCCTCTGAAAGTTTTTCCCTTCATTATATCATGCATTAATGATAACAATAAGGCCAAAATAGTTTGAAACACTATCAGCTTCCTCTCTAAAAAGGCAAGCCTATATACTGTACATGAAAAGATAACAGAAAGAGAGATGGAAATTACATTTTGAAGTGATGGTGCATAGGTCATAAAAGTGCTGAAAGGAGGGGCACTGATTTATGCACCTGCTAAAGCACTTGAACCATTTGGCTACTCAGGTTTAGGCAACCTAAGAAAAAAGTCTATCATTCAAAGTAATGCAGAGAAAACCTAGGTCAAACAAAACTGTTTACAGAAGTGCTTCTGCACAGGAGCTCTTACACGCCCAGTTAAATAAATGACCAGATGGGAAAATGATCTCCCTGCGTCGTCACAATAGTATAACACATGCCCATGTATACATGCATACACACACACACACTGAGCAATTTGCCAGCACCAAGTCTACGGGCAGGAGCAGAGAGAGGTCTGTTTTATTTTAACTGAGAACACAGGATAACAAAAGCACAAAACAGTTCATCTGTATGACCTCAAGCAGGGGCCTGCTGAGGCATCTGCATGTGTTCCTTCCAGTTCCCACTTCTTGATAAATCAACAAAGTCTTGCCTACAGCCTACAGCTATCCACTTAATAGTGTCAGAGCGTACATGTGTGTGCCGTGTGCTTTGCATTCGTGAAAATAAGATGTGGAAAACAGACTGAACCAAATAACCAACAGACGGGAGGAGAGTAATTTGAGAGTCATTTGGAGTAGATAGCAGCCGCAAGTCATCTCGAGCCGTTCCAGGCTTCAGGCAAGTACCAATACAGCTGATGATAATGCACTAGCTGCTGAGCACTCATACATTGGGATTGGGGTTGTGTGTGTACAGCACACACCCAGCAAGTTCGAGCTGAACAGGCTTTGACAATACTGCGGGCAAAAACTTTGCATAATCAAGCATTGGGATAAGATCTCTGAACCACAGTGATACTTCTTATCAATATGATAAGTCATCACAAAAGGCAACGGTTCAAACTGGTGTGAGGTTATTCTTCATGTGCCTGAAATACACAACTCCAACCAGTGAGTTAAAAATGGGCATTCCCCTGCTGTGTTCCCATCACTCACTTGCATGAGTTTCCTTGACAGTTCATTGGTGAGAAATTCCTCCTCTTTCTCATAGTTGACCGCCAAGGTCTCCTTCTCCTTCTGGAGGGCCTGGATCTTCTTGAACAAAGTGTTGCTGATAAATTCTTCCTCTTGCTCTGCTCTTGCTTGCTGCATGACAGAAAAAAACAAACAAATGGGAGACAGTGGTAGAGGCAAACATCAGTGAAGTAGACTTGTAGGACTGGCACATCAAACTGTTGGTTGTACACATTTATCCTGATTAAACTGCAACACCCAAAAGTGCATACAGGCAACAACAAACAAACGCACCAATCAACAAAAATCTGCTGCAGTGAAGTCTGGCAGCCAAAGAGGAAGCCGAATTTCCCATAATGACTCAAGAGATATTGCAGTAACGGGTGATTTACAATGAGGGGAAGGGTGAAACATGGGGATAGTAATGAAATATGTTAGGACAGCTTCAGCAGCTAACATTACAGTGTGATGATACATCTGCCCTTGTTAGCGCCAGTCTCAAATTCTCCATCCTCATTCCTCACTGACATCAAAGCTAAACTGTGTTTTGCAAGCTGGTAGAATTTGTCACTTGTTCAAGAACAATGAGAGGGACAATGGAAACAAAACAGTTAGTTAAGCCTCACACATTACAGGGTGCATTATAGCTGACTTGCCAACATATGAGCCTGGCATTTAGCTAACGTTAGCTCGCTAAGTTTGGCCTACATACTTCCCATCTACCCAACAGATCGGTTACACATTTTTATGAAGCTGAGGCTGATGGACCGAGCATGAAGACAGATGACGCATCGGTCCATGCCAGTGCTGCTGCTGAGCTATTAATTTTCACTCAGTTACTGTATCATCATAGGACACAGCGTGGTGACAATATCTAACAGTGAGTAATCAGTTGTCAAAATGACTAACAGCAGTCCGGTAACTTGCATCGTGAGATGCCCACCTTGTTTTTAACGCCCTTTCACTTGACGTTAGCCACTGAGCTAACGTTAGCTTAGGTTAGCAACGCGAAGCAAAACAAAGCAAACTAGCTGGCTACCGCTGCCCAGTCACCTAGCAAACGTTAGCCAACTGGCTAAATGAGCAACATACCCTAAGTAGCTAATTTTAGTAGTTTAAGAAAAACAACACAGTGGTGTGCTTAAATAAAGGTAACATTTTCATGCAGCACATAGAATGTGTTAATACTGACCTATCAGCACTAAACAAGCAGCACTAGACATAGCTATGTTACTGACAAATGCAATATAATAAGTAGCGTGGGTATAGCATCTAGCTAGGTAGTTAGCTTGCTAATGTTACTCACAATGGTGACGCTCGCTTTGCGGAGGTCCCGATTCTCCTCCTGCAGGGCTTTGCACTTGAGTTTGAACGTCTCAAGCTCAATTTTAAGAACTTTATTCTCTTGCTGTAACGAGGCCAGGCGGTTCGTCAGTTCCTCCAAACGAAACTGTGAAATGACTATGCTCGGTTTTCCCGAATTTGAGGCGGAGGACGACATCGGGGTGGCCGAGCTGCTCCCCGCTCCGTCGGTGTCGCTCTCGCTTGCGCTGTCCGCCATGGCTGTGCGACAGTGTGGAGTAGGGAAGACGACGACGGCAGCTGCAGTGTTTGAGGAGCGCAGACAGCAGAATGGTACACCGTGTGACCTTGCTCACGATTATCAGCATAGCGCCACCACCCGGATGTCTCCAGTACCGCATAATGCATCTTCGTCCTATTAAAACTGGAACCTGTGATTCACTTTTATTAACTCTTTCCAAGGCTGGGTTTCCATTTGAGAAAAGTGGGCAAAGTCAGCCCTTAAAGCACATTTAATCTCTTCATTTGTGTTTGGTTTCTAAGAGGGGTCAACAGGGGCCCACAGATCGTGTTTGTCCCAGGCCAAGAACAGGGGTGATCTTGCCATGACTCTTTGACCATTTAAGGTTAATGTGGAAGGAGTTGCAAGGAGGAGAGGCAGGTCATTTTCCACTTTAAGGGAAAATTACCACAATCAGTAGGTTAGTACTGCTATTAAACCTTTTACACACTGTGCAGATGAAAATAAACTTAACTCTCAAGTGCCAGGGCTAATTATAGTTTATTAGTAATTGTTAACACAATAACTTCTCATTTGCCTCATCATCATTTGTACACCACAACCTTTTTGAGTGGACTGTGAAATGTTAATAAATCATACACATAAGAAGTGAGACTTGGTGGGGCTGTTTTGAATTTTTTTTTTCCATTTTATCACTTACCCCTTGTCTAAATGTCAAAATGCTCTTGGGTTAGACAACTCCATATTTCTGAGAGAGTGTGTGTTGATGTAAACTATAAAGCACTTTGCATAAACATGTTATATAAATGCAGTAATTTAATTACTAATTCAATAGATATGAGCAATATTCTCTTGGGAAATTGTTGCCTGGCCCCACAAGTTACCCTGAGCACATTAAACAAGCAGCCCTGCAGAGTGTTGCTAAAGGGCACTTTGGTGGGGAAGAAGCACATAACTTTGGCTGAAGGACACTGTCTCAAATGACAAAATTACCTTACACAACAACTTACATGATAAAAAAAATGTTCAAGGACACAAAGACGAGAACAGAGACAATTATATTGCAAAATCAATGCATTTTTATTTTTTTTTAATTTTCAGGTAGATTTTTTTAAAGACGTCTGAAACATCTGTGGTGGCATCATTGCTGCTATAGCCTCTAAAAGACCTTGAATAACCAAAGTGCTAGAATAGTTACATTTCAATGGCTTCACTCTGTTAGTAAGAATTGTACATCAAAAAATCTGCTCAGGTGAAAACACATATCAAACAAAATTGACAAAATTGATAGTTCAACCATATCAAAGGATCCTCTACCCCCTGATTGACATAGTAGTATAAGTGGATGTGGTACAGCACCCTACCTGACTTCCTTCAACCCACCCCACCCCCCCACCCCAAAAAGTTACATAGTTTTCATGTCCACAGCAGAGACATCAGCATACTGAGCCATCGCACCAGTAGAACACCACACTTGAACTACATGGGCATCTAATGAAAACCAATACAAAGATAATTCCTAATGTCATGTAAAGTAAAATTTTGCCAATGAGCTAGTGAAAAACAATTCTATTCGACACTGCATATACAGACTCTCAAGCCTAAAAAGATCACACAGTTTCAGAGTTAAACACAATTTATTTAATGCTTAAATAATTGTTTTTGACCATCCAGTGTTTTTGTCATACAATATGCTATTTAGAGCTACAATCAAATAATGTCTTTATGTGTCCTTAATGTGAGTAGGTTTTTAAATTAAGGAAATACTTCACCAAAAAATCCAAAATGAAATGCCCCAGTTTTCCTTAAATACCACAGCAGCCGTTAGAAAACCAAATTGACACACTGCTAAAATGATTACAAACAGTCTAACAGTGTACAGAGACTCCTACACCTTATAGCCAATACGCACAATACAGTTATAATTTTACAGCGAGCCAGCCTACTAGCATTTACATTCAGATTATTTCATTCTTGTGGCAGAAGCTGCCCCCCGTTTTCACATAGACAGACGAGACATCACACCCTCAAGAAGCTATAAAACTTTTCTTTCTCCTCACCCCAACATGATAAATGTGTTAATGGTATCTTTTTTTTTTAAGTCAAAATATAAAATTGGTGACAAGTTTCAGGGCTATATGTGTACACAGATAAAGGGTTTAATTTGTCATTTGAATACAGTGTTTGCAAACTTGTAAAAATTGTACTTAAAATAATGTGAACAGCATGCATGAAAATATGAGAACTCTGAAAGGCTGATTTTTGTAGGATTAGATCCATCCCCACTTTGGGAATTACTGAGATTTGATTTTTCGGAAATTTCTTCAGTTAAAATCAATCCAGCTCTTTTTTTTTCATGTACAAACATTATACCTGCTCTAATAATTAATTATACAAGAACCTGTGAAGTTGCACTCAGATCTTTAAAAGTGGAACCGTTTCAATAAATTTTGAAAGTACTTGAAAAGCTTCTTCTCCTCAGTGCATCCTCAACAAGTAACTCAACCCCCTTTTTTAAGATTTTTACACATTGTAATTTTTATATACAGAAAAAAGCTTTTGTGTTAGTCTAAGTTTTAAAAAGGAAGAAAAAATAAAACCCAAAACAATTTACATCCTGACAACAATGGGTTCAAGAAAAAACTATAAGGCGAGTGTTGAAGTTGGATCAGAAGTGTTCCATTAGATTTTTTTGTGTGTTATTGTGTCTACTTCATTCTTTTCCACCCACCATGTGGATTGAGCTCTTGTGCCATCTTTGGTCACAGTTTGCACCTGTGTGGTTGTCACTAAGGGAGTCTCTTTTTTTTTTCGTTTTTCACAACAAACGATGCTCCTCAAAAAGCTCTCACAAACACCAGTGGACCGATGGCACGTATTGTTTCACACAAAACAGGAAGCAGAATCATTGTCCATGGGTCCACCACAGTCAGAAAGTGAGAAAACCTCCCGGCTCTCTGATTGACGGGAGGTGAGTTTTTCATGCTCATGCGTAAGTCAGAAGGGTCGACTCCTCTCACGTGAAAACAATTTTGTTTGAAGCAGATAGTTGCAGACTGGACCCTTGTCTGAAGTCCTCACACAGGAACTATCCAGCCCTCTGAATGTTTATTTCCAGGAAATCTAACTTGCTTCCTGTGCATCTGGAAGACACAAAACAGCACATCACATATTGTTGCGTATCTAAGTTAGCTGTTAAAATAATGTTTAATGTCATACATTTCCTAACATCTAAAAATTGTACATTAAATTTCAAAAAAAATATTTTCTCTCTCTCTCTTACAGGACTGTTTTTCTAGGTGTGAAAACACTTTTTAAAGAGAAAAAAAAAACCTCTCACGATCCTCCACTGCTCTGTATGACTAAATGATAGCAGTTAAAAGACCTGATGGACCGTGGGCTTTCGCGATGACCTCTGTTACCATAGTAACTCTTTGCCAGACTCCACAGCGGAGGCATATTATTTCTAAGTCAGTTTTGTACAGATGGAATGATTCACTGCAAACATAACATAAGGGTGAACAGCAGTAGGGATTAACAGTCTGCCTAGTGGGATAACAAGCTCTTTTTGGATGCTACAATGCTATTGTGTGTTGGGGATTTAGTGGACAAAAACAGGCAATGGAGTTTATCAGTGGGGTAACATAATGCTGAGGTGTGTGCCGTCCACCAGCCCTGTTCCCTATTCAGACACACTCGGTGCAGAAATGCTGCCAGAGGACAACCAGGCTCAGACATCAGTCAGCCTTTTGTTCTTTTGAGTCTGTGAGACAGCGGGAAAGAGAAACTAACCAGAGAGTGGTAAATCAAAGAAACAGGAGGAGGAGTTTGACATTTTGTTAAACACCCTTGTTTGCTCTCTCGAAGAGATTCAGATGAGATGACTGATACCACACTCATGTATGTGCACTGGGTAAAGAGCTAGAGCCAGGAAGTCACTAGCTAAGCTTAAAGACTACCCAGAGTTAAAAAAATACAATAACTAGCACCTCTGAAGCTCACTACTTACATGTTGTTATCTTGTTAGGTTCATAAATACACAAGCACAGACATGAAAATGGCCTTTTTGTGTTACAACTAAATAAAATAGAGTGCAGAAGGGAAAAGCTGTGCTGAAAAAAGTAGCATTGAGAGAAAAAGATGACAGTAATGCATAGATACATACTGTACACTGATACATATACATGGACAACACATACAAGGGAACTAAGCTAATTGTGTTACATTGAAAGACAGTAAGCTACTGTACCTGGTGGAGCCCGACCATTCCTATGAGTGAAGCTTTTTATCCCCTGACCTTCTGTCATCCTTTCGCCTGCGATTCCTTGACCCTTCTCCTTGCTAGAAAACACAAACACACAAGGAAATATAAGTGAGAAAAAGTATTTTTAACTTCAGATAGGAAGAAAGAAGTGGTAACTGACACACAAACCTGAAACAGCAAACTGAGACAAAGGAGAAAGCAAAACTCTGCATGTTAGGAATCAGCAATCTGAAACTAATGTCAGTTGTAGCTTGTTTGTTAGGAATATAATAAAGAGCCCAAACACACAACAACCAGACCCCTGGAAGAAGAAAAAATGATATTACTATGGAGTTAAGAGTTAGAAACAAAAGAGGCAGATTGTATTCTCACAGCAGAGTCACGGCACTCATTAGTCATACCGTTGACTAATCTGTTAAACACTTAAAAAAGGCCAATAAAACCACACAGTCAGGAGCAATAGCCTGTATTCCCTTTTGTTATGCAAACACAATGGTCACTGTGCATTTTTAAAACACAACACACAAGCATGCACTTCAAATGGCTGCACTTATGGGTTTTTGGTAGTTTTGCCCAGAAGACAGGTAACAAGGACAGTTATCTTGAGCCAATTATTCCAGTGTTAATCAAAAATTCCCCTGCACTCAGAATAACGTGATCACATCAAACTGATTCTCCTTTTGACTTAAAGCTGCAGTGATATGTGACTTAAATGTCTTAAATACTTAGACATATACATGTAATAAGTAAACTGCTTTTTTAGAGATTTTCTTTTCATTTCTCTTTAACCCTCATTTCTCTCTTTACAATCCCCTAAATTAACTTTGAGGTTAGATAAAGAAGTTTATTCACATGCATTACAGTGTCACATAGTGTAATTATTCTGTATCTGTTTGTTTAGAACTTAAGTGAAGCTATGAGCAGCTCACATTTTTCGAAACAAGGATGGAATATGGTCTTAACAAGTGGAATAGGCCTCTCATTTAAAATAAATAAAATGTATTCTTTTTGTATTAAGTCTTGCCCAGTGCAGCTTTAAGCCTAACTCTTGCATTAGATGTGAAACTTCCACCAATGTCCTCCAGGAAGACAGTTTAAGGGGGTTGTCATGCCAACCTCTGACCCGTCCTCCAGCAGAATGGGACTGTAATAAAGGTCTCGGTGCCACCTTTCACCTCCTTGGCTTTCTGGTGTGGGAGTAGACACCCGTCGAATAACCTTCCTGATAACCTGCCCGAGGCAGAGGGATTTCGACAAAGGAGGAAAAGATCTGAAAATGTCTGCTTTAAAAGAACAATAAGCTTTTCTCTGTTCCATAGGTTTTATTGCCAGCTAATTGGAAATAAAGTAATACGTTACTTTTCTACTGATGAGGTTACCATCGTGGTCCATATAGTGTTCCTCTGTCATTGACTCGCCTGGGATATTCTTTGCTTGATCCCCCTGTAAGTGTTTGTGGTTAGCACATAATATAAATGCTCGCAAATGGATGATCATAACATGATAAAACAATCTGTCACCATCACCACAAAAAACAAAAACAAGAGAAAGTCCATGTCAGTAAGAGGCTAAGCACTAAGTTAGTCTTCAACCAGTCACCATGGTATGAGATACCACGAACAGTGACAGACTCAATGGTTACATACCCATGAACACGCAAAGAAAGCAGAACTATCTTTATACAAAGCAATACCACTACTATACACACCAGACTGACCCGTCTAAACCAAACCAAACCAAATCAAACCAAACCAAACCAGACCAAGGCCCAGCCCAGCTTCTGCACCAGGCTTTCAGGATACCTTTAAAATGAGACGGCGTTTGAAGATTCTGGTGGTTACGGTCTGTTCTTCCTCTGAACCGGAATCTACACTAACGCGTTGCTGAGGAAGGTATTATGAAGTTATTACACAAAAAAAGGAGGGAATCAGGATGAGAAAGTAACAGACAAGAGATTTAGTTAGTTGAGACCAATTATAGTACAAAAGATGGTCTCCACTTCTTCAACTGGACAAAAATGAAGCCAAAATATGTTGAAAACAGGAGCTACAATCCTGCACTGGTGACACTGTTTGGGGCCAGAGTCTTCGCAGTAATTATTAATGGAAAGAGAAGCTGTATCAAGGTCCCAACCTTATACTCGCCCAATTAAATCAAAAGTTGAAGTTTGTCGTCAATCATATTACACTCCATATTTTATCAACAAATAACTAATTTAAACCAATTTATCACAAAATAAAATTAACATACATATTTGGGAGAAACATATTTGATGTGTACTCTGATTTTGAAGTTTAGCCCATGTTTCTTTTGCTTACATAGAGGGGTGTGATTTATGATCTGTACTCTAGCCAGACACCAGGGGGCGACCAAGATCTTTTGGCTTCATTTTTAAGAAGCTGACATTCACAGTTAATGGCTGAGGAATTTGTTTATGTCCTTTCTGTTCTTCAAATCCATGGTTGACTTAATCAGAAACAATAAACCTGTAAAGAGACACTACATTTCTTAAGCACAAATTTTACAATGGGTTCAGACATTCCCAACAAAAAATATTTACATTATAAAGAGATAATATTCTACACTGATTAAACTTATTGAGGGTCTTATTATTTATTAGGACTGTTGCTGTAAGATTACCTGGACTTTTTTCTCTGACACCAGAGTTCCCTCTTCTTTTCTACCATTCGATGATTCTGATGAGCCGTCCTGAGGTGAGTGCTTTGAGTTGTCGCCGTTCTGGCGGGACCTCCCTGATTCTCCTCTAGACGAGGAAGTGATGGAGTCACTAGAGTTTTCTTGGCTGTTGGGTAAAAAAAACACAGAATTAAGGATTGTGATTGTAGGAAAATGCTGAAGAAATGAAGAATATAAGAATATTTCCAACAAAGCTGCACAGGGAAAGCAGAAGATTTCAAATTTAAGTTGTCAATCTGGGAGACTTCATGTTTTTAAGGGAATCTGTTTAAAACCTTTACATTGTGGTTTGACACTTTTACCTTTCCCGCCTGTCCAGGAGGTCTGAGCTGACACTGCGGCCTGGCGTCGGTGGCTCCACGTTGACGCTGGATGAATCACTGTGCCAACCTGAAAGTGAACACACGTCTTTTTCTGCCTGTTCAACCTGATCAAGACTCTCCTCAACACTGGCCTCCATCGTCTCTTTGTCCTCCTCCTCCTCCTCTGAGCCCTCTTCTTTCTTCACCTCCTCCACCAGAGATCCTAATGCCATTTCTTTGTTTACTTCGTCTCCATCGTCCTCCTCTTCTTCCTCAGTGGATCCAGAATCACTGGGTTGACGTTCTCCAAGTGCCTCAACCCAGGCCTGAGGAGAAAGCCGAGCCACAGCCTGGTCTTCGGCTGCCTCTTCCCCTTCTGATGCCCCACAAATATCTCTTTCACTGCCACACATACCTTCCTCATCTTTAAATTGAAGTTCTCCATCTCTGTCATCCATTTTGTCACCTTTGTCGACCCTTTCCTCACTACCCTCATCAACTTCTTGAGCCTCAGGTGTTTCATCTGCACACTCATTGGTGTGCTGTGCGTCTATTCTACTGTCTTTCTCAACTTCGAGCCCAACTTCTATCAGATATTGTTCGTCTGGCAGATTCTGTGCATCTCTTACCTTCTCCACCTCACAAGCTGCCCCCATATTCCCATCTTGAAAAGGAACAAGTGGCTCATTTGTCACGTCTTTCTCTTCCTCTGCAGATTGCTCCACCTGTTTTGCCAAAATGTTACTTTCTTCTGCCAACTTAGACCTATCTTTTGTTATCATTTCACATTTTCTTTCCACATTTTTTATCAAGTCCTGCTCTACCCATTTTTCCACTAATGCATTTCCCTCTAACTCTGCAGTAACCACCTCAACAACCTTCTCTACTTCTTCTGTCACTTCCCTTTCACTTCCTTTCAAACCTACGTCCTCCTGTACACCATTGGGGGCATCAATCTGTTCTCCTCCATCTCCCATCTGTGCTCTGTCAGGTGATGAAGGAGTTATTGATGATACTGATGAGAGTGAAGGGGAAGATGTGGAGTAGGCCATCTCAATGTCTAACTCACACATCACTGGGACAGAGTGTGACTTGGGCTTGTGGCTCAGCTCCATTTCTTGACAAGGCCTGTCCTCCTCTTCGCTCAAAAGCAGCTGGTCATTCAGAGCGATGTGGGGCTTTCTGACCTTGGATGGAACAGGATCGGGGAGTTCAAAGACTGGGACGGACAGGGCGAGCTCACAGGGTCTAGGGGGGCTCCTAGGGGGGCTGTCTGGCTCTCCCCTACTTGGCTCTATCTCCGGGCTCCAGGGCAGGGGCTGAGGCTGGGAGTCGGCCAGCAAAGGGGTGTCGGGTTCTGGGTAATGGTGGTGTTGGTGATGGGAAAGGGAAGGGTTGGGGGTGACGGGGAGTTCGGGCTCCAGGAAGTGGGGGTCAGAGCGCAGTGTGGCGGGGGACTGCAGCTCCGCTAGAATGCTCTGATAATCTGTAGGTGACAGGATGACAAATGTAGAGACATACACGCACCGAAGCATGCCACAAAAGAATACAACACATCACAAACACGCGCACCCTAACACACACACCGCATGACATGGAAAATGGCACAGAGGCGGAAGTGTAAAGCATGTACTTAGACACCAGGAGCTGAGATGTCGATATGCCAGCATTTACTTTATAATGGCAGAAAGACTAACCAATATAAAACATAAGCAGGGAAATTTAATCAATATACTGTGTATCTTCAAAAATGCCAAATTTAGCAAAAATAAAAAATAATATATGAAATAAAAGAACTCTATTCAGATTAACATTGTGATCTGTCTGTTTCTGATGTTTTTGTTGTTTTTTTGTTTCTTTTCTTTTATCTTTCTATTCATACTTGTAACATGAGATGATGTTCATGTAATAAAATGTAGAAACTTATAAAAATAACATATAAAATGAAATTCACAGAAGCAATATTGTGGTTGTCAGCAGCTGTTTGGTTTTCTGTGGGAGTAATTTCAATAGGTGTGGTGAGGTAAGACGTTAAAAAGAGGTACATATTAGTAAGGTAAGGCCAAATTAATCAATATAAGTGGCGTGGAATATGATAACAGTCAGATATTAATGTTTGCCAGGGTGTTCTGTTACATGCTCACATGAGAAAGTTGACAGATGAGAGATGTGAGAAGAAATAGGGGAGGAGAAGGAACAAGATAAAGTACAGGGCGCGCTAAATTAATATTTCCATTGTGGAAGGGTCAGTGCTGGATTGATTTGGCATTGGTGGAATGGAGGGAGCATAAGTACACTGACAAGCAGGACAGGGAGACAGGGAGCGCAGAGGAGGAGAGGAAGGACTGGGGCTGGGACAACGGGACCCAGAGGGAGAGACGGGAGGGATAGTAGAGAAGGAGAGAGGGGAGACAGGGCGGGAGGAGGTGGCCAGCTGGGCCACTGAAGACTCTCTGCTTGGAGAGGCAGTGACAGAGGGTGAGACCCTGCCTGAGGGTGAGAAGTGGATGGATGAAACAGGTATGGTGATGGATTCAGATTGGTTATGGTCACTGGAGGAGGGTTTGAGGGTGAGGTTGGTGGGTGTGGCTGTCATTTCAGAGGTTGCAGTAGTGTTACAGGACAGGTCAGAGATAGATCCAGACAATGAGAGAGAGGAGGTGTTTGGTTCTGCTTGTGAAGGATTTGGCGTCGGCGTGGTGAGTGTGGGGGAGGTCCGGGCAGAGGGGGGAGGGGACAGGACAGACGTAGCTGATGAAGGAATGGGTGGCGGAGAGTTTGCAGCAGATGGGGGGGGTAAAGGTGATGTGATGAGGGGGATCGGGGAGGACGGATGGGGCGAAAATGGGAAGGTGGGGGACTGGCGAGGATCAGCAGGGGGGCACTGAGGGATGACACACGTGGGAAGAGGAGAGAGGAAGTTAAACTGTGACGTTTCAAATGGAGCTGGAGGTGCCAAGTCTTTTATTGAGATGGAGGACTCGTAACTTGGAGAGCGGCGTGAAGAAAAGGGACGACAGTGAAGTGCTGCAGGGTTTGTTAGGGGAGTGGGTGGAGGTGTCGGGGTCAGCGTTGGAAAGAATGGACTGGGTGTCTGCAGGATGAAGGCAGCTTCAGTGCTTCTGGGAGTTAATGGGATAATTATGCAAACTGTGGGGACGGAGTGAAACAGGGTGTATGCAGGAAAAATATAAAGAAACAAAAAGTGATGAAAATATTTAATGTGAATCATGCTTGCACAAAATAGACAATGAATGAATGAATAACATAAGTGAGGGATGAGTGGAGTAGGAGGTGTGTGAGGGATGGATAAGGAGAGGGCACATGAAGATATCAGCAACATGTGACTCTTAATTTCTTAAGAGCTGTTATGTGCTGTTATCAGCAGTCGGTACTGCTGTGGGGAGGTGATGGGAAGAAGAACAGGAGGAGGAGGAGGAGGCAGTCTGGTTTCACAGAGGAAGAGATTCTCTCATCTATCCAAGGAAGGCTCAGAGGAACTGGAGGAGAACTAGGAGAGCTAAACTAAATCAACAGAGAAAAGCAGACTCTACAAGGTTATTTCATTTCTAGTCAACTCAGAAATAAAAAAAAAACATTTAAAGCAGTATGTAGTATGCAGCATGCACTTAGAGTGAGATTTTAATAGTGGATATTTCTCATTTGTGACAACTGGATACACTAATGTGATCTGTAGAGGAGTATTCACTGGGTTAAAGACTTGATTTAAATACAATGGTGGTTAATTCAGAGGAGGCCAATTCAAATCAGAGCAAGTGTTACAGTGCTATTTTAAATGTTGTAATTTAAATAAAAAACATGACTGAAGTTTAAAGATCTATAATTATTTAAGTGCAAAAAATAAAACAAATAAAGCAAATAAATCACAAATACATTCAAGCAGAAGTAAGAGGTGGAGCCAGTTGTCCAAACAAAATCCAAATCTGACTGTAAATTAACATCTCTGCAGATTTGCACTGGGACTACACTATGGGATCCATGCATTGGCACAACTAAAGGTAGCAGGGAGAGGTAAGAGGTCAGCTAGACAAAGCTAAACTTTACCATCAGCCTGATCCCGGAAAACAGCGTTATCATCGGCAAAACATCTCGTGCCTGAAATGTTACCATAGTCAAATATCGGGCCCTCCAGTAAAGTCACAATATCCATCCGATTGACTTTGGTCAGCACTGCAGTTAAGGCATCCGCTGTGAAAAATGAAAAGATAATGAACAAACAAAAATAAGTTATTTATGTTAGCATGTTTTCACGTAAAAACAAATTTTACAATTGTTCGTTCTGTTCTTCAAATGGGAAATATAAACAAAAGGACTCATCTTAGATTTGAACCCTTTTTCAATTGAGTGCATAATGGTTACTGAACGGATATATGAGTGATGAAAAGAAACTGAAAGTAGTGACGAGGCTAAATAGATAGACTGACAAGAAAGGTACTGCAACTGAGATGGACTAGAGAGAAAAACTTTCTTCATTTTAGTGAGCTAGCATAAAAACTTTCTTTCTCAAGGTGATGAACTTTTTAGCTTTAAATTTAGAGCAGAAGGACTGAAAAGAGTAAGAAAGTAAGAAAGAGAAACTTAAAGAAAGAGAGGAGACAGAGGGACAGAAAAGTACATTTTTCAGATATAAAAAGAGTCTTACTTGTGGCGTTTTTTCCTTCCCGACTGACCCATTTCTTAAGTAGCATGAAGCTCTGTGCCGTCAGAGAGTTAGGGTTCTCTAGTCTGATGTGGTTGATCTCATCCACTGTGAAGTTCATCTCCCGAGCCAACTCTGTGATGTGATCACAATGCAAACACAGACTACTCACACGCTATATTTGTTTATCAATTTTACTTAAATCCTGCAACTAATAAAACAGTATAAAATAAAAATTCATTTGTCTCATCAGTACGTTTAAAACTGCAATGCTTGTCTGAAACAAGGATTATTTTCTTCTGTTCTGTCCTTGTTTTATGATCTTTAGCTCCTCTTTATCAGGGCCACTTTGGGTACATCACAATTCTTCTAAATTCCATTCAAGTTTCCCTCGAGTCTTTTCCTTGTATATTAGTCCCCCTTCAGAGGATGGATGTAGAGACGCAAGGAAACCAAGCAATGTCAATCAATGACAACAGCAGCTGTGAACCACAGTTTCATCAGCTGTCAGTCAGCTTTTACAGCTGTAGTGACTGTTAATGGAGTTTGTACCTGCACATATGTGCACCAAGCTTATACTTACACAGTTATCTTTGCCAGTGCAGAAGAGATTTTTCTCTGTAGCTTGTTACCTGCTTGAAAAACATCCTAACGATCCACATTGTTTATTTACACTGAGCACTAGCGAAGAGGCTCAGAAACCATCTCTACAGGCAGAAAATGTTATTTATTCACTATTTGCATATCGCTTATTTGTATTCTAAGGGAATTCATTCCTGAACAACCCAGAACATGATCTTGGCATCTTTTGAACATCTTTTTCAATTATTCATCAGGCCAAATAATAAGCAAAACTGAAAAGGGGTAACTCTCACTAACACAACACTCAGGAATGAATAACCTCAGGAATGACTCCTCAATCCTCAATGCTTGGAGCAGACAGATTTTTGGACTGCAGACCAGAACGACTTCTGGTTTCAGGATCATGGAGTGTGGCAATATCAAATAAGGGAATTGGGATGTACTATATATAACAGCATTGATTCTTGCAAGATATTTCAGTTAGCCTGAAGGTGGCAGTAGATAACAGGTTTAGGTTAATAAGTCTAAAAGAGATCTAGTTAGGTAGACAAGACATTACGAGAGAATGTTTCTCACCTGTCCAACTGAGTCCGAGGTGATCTGCAACAATAGCCATTCGCAAATCTGTTCTCTCACAGGGACTTTGGGGACCTGGGAAGATATGGGACAATGACCCATCAATAAAGTTTACATTCTTTTTGCCCCATACACGCATGTAAGAGAAAAATGAACAACTACATAATTTTCCTTTTCTGGCCACTTATTCATCTGAAAAATCATTCATTAGGTAGTGTTGAATTATTAATATTATGGTGGCTATCATATTATTGTAAAATAGGTGTAAACTAGGTTTAATTACTTACTGGATGGCAAGAAAAGGATGTTACAAATTAGGAACATTATGGTAAACTTAAAATATGTTCATAGAGTAAGTGGTGCTCTGTGACTGTTTGTGGTATTTATCCTCTAGGCAGGCAGTAACTGTCATGAGAACCACACAAAACAAAGCATGACTCAACAACAGACGCATAGTTCTACAAATCTAGGGTGGAAAGGTCTGTTAGAATCTAAAATGTAAGCATGCGAACACGCTTTTGTGTGTTTTTGCCAACATTAGTTAGACAATTGATAGCACGTAAACTTCTGTAAGAACAAACTACTACAATAACTTTGTAGCCACCCCGCAAAGACAGACAGACAGACCAGGGAGTTGTCAAGAAAAGGACTGGTTGCACCAGTGGACCAGTCACTACTACTAGCATGCTCACTCTACTATACAGAGGTCAAAAAGGGTTGAAAGAGGGGAACAGAGGAAGGAGAATCTTGCAACAAGGACAGTACAGTACACAGTACATCAATGACAAAAAAGACATTTAAATGACAGCTACTGTTCTGAAGAGAATATGTAAACACGCCACAGGCATTCCAGTCAATCCATTAAACGATCACAACGATGTCATGCAACTAAAAGTGAAGTATATAAATATATAGATGTATTTTAAACATAGTGTGAAAGTTTTACAAACTAGGCTTGATCTCCGCGATGGGAGGCGCTCGAGACCCTGTGAGTCCCTGACTGCCCTCCTTCCCACCAGTCCGCCTACTCCTCCTGCTTCTCTCACTGCCGGAGGCCCTGTCCGTCGTCGCCACCTTTGCCCTTACGGACGCGGCCCCGGCCTCAGCCCTCGAACCTCTACCAGACCTGGATGAGCGGGAGGGCTGGGAGGGCTGGGAGGGCTGGGAAGGCTGGGAGGCGTCCGACAGAGAGGTGCTCCGGGAGGTGCTGTCTTCCTCCGACTGCTCTGTCTGCGTCTTTTTCTCCTCGTCTGATAGGCGGTCCACCAACTTTTGCGTCTCCCCGCTAATGCCTTTCAAGTATTCGATGGTGCGCTTACATACCTCATTAGGGTTCTCCTGTCTACACACTCCCTCATTCTCATTGCTGACCTGATGTCTGTCCTTTAGTGGTAACCTTGAGGGCAACTGTATGGCTGCTCTGTCTGAGTCCAATGCCCTTGTTGGCAGTGAGGTAACCCGAACTGAAACAAGTGAGCTAGCCGTGGCAGCAGGGCTGCTCTTTTTAACATCTTTGATTGGTATTCTAGACCTTGGCTCCACTTTGGCTATGGCTGGCTCTCCTCTTTTCCTGACCTCAACCGTCACTGCTTGCTTGGGCTTCTGTTTGCCTATGGCTGTCCCCTGCGTGTGAAATGACCAACCTGATGCTTTAACAGGGAGCCTTGACTTGGGCTGCTTCACTTCACTTTCTTTAACTGTTTCACTTTTCAAATCCTGCACTTGACTGCTGTTGTTAACCTCCACTTTCTCTTCCATATCCCTACAACATAGTGTTTCTATCCTGCTAGCTTTTTGAAGAGTGGGCTCAGACGAGGACTGCAAATTAAACACAACACTACCACACTGAATATAGTTTGCCTGAACATTGGAGGACTCAAGGTTATTGTTGTTGTTGGAGTTTTCAGAAGGGTAATCTCTTCTCCCTAACTTGGGCTCAGAGTGTCTACAAGATGGGCTCTCTGTACACTGACCCTCTATACTGATGTATTCTGGCACCATCTGTCCCTCTGTCATCTCAGATTTACAATCGCTGAGGTCCCCTGAGTCTTTTTTCACAGTTATAGAGGCAGCTATGCCCATCTTAATAGGAGTGCGCAATTTAGGATCAACCTTAGAGGCTGTGATTGTGCATGAGGAGGCGGTCTCAGCTATGGCTTCACAGGTGGGGGCATCAGTACCAGTATAGCCAGTTTCACTGCCAGGCTGTGCAGGACTGCATTTTGCTGTAGATGTTGTTGCTGGTGTTGGTGTAGTGCTGCTGTCTGTGGTAGTATCTATAACTTTCACCATCCCATCTACTGTGGCCCTTTCCCCTGTTTTTGACTGAGAGGAAATTACCCCCAGGATCTTGCCCCCTCTCCCCTTTTCCCCTGTTTTAGGGTCAGAGGAATGCTCACCAATCTGGAAAAACTGAAGCCTCTCTTCAACAAAGTCCCGCTTGCTCATGTCAATAGCACCACTGCGGGTCATCTCAAACATCTTCCCTTCGTGGAAAGGGAAAGGGTTAGGCTCACTTGTCGGTGTGCTCTCATCAGTCGGTGTTCGAGCAGGGGTTGTGTCAGGTGTTGTAGCCTGTGATTTGTCCTCAACAGATAAACCAAAGGGCTTCGGGTCATCCTCTTTTGTTTTGGACTCAAAAACTCCCTCATTATCAACCCCTTTGGTGGACCAGGGATCAAAGTCCAAGCCCTTAGTGGCAACAGTTTTAAAGGTTGAATTCAGCTCCTCCTCAAGTTGGTAGCCAAAGTAATTGTCTCCAAAGCCCTGTCTATCTGGATGTCTTCCTTCGAGGGTATAATCTTTTTCATCTCCACTGCTTTTCAATGAAGATGTGCTGGTTTTAGGCTTTCCATTATCTCCCCCTTCCTCACATTTCTCTTCCTCTATCACCTCAAGCTTTGACTGACTAAATGAGTGGTCAGCTGTTTTTCCATCATTGGACAGACTAGATGTTTTAGGGTCCTCACTCAGTCCATCATCCTCATCCTGAAGGTCATACCCATCTAAAGAGTCTATTTCAGTTGCATCTGTGTCATGGGAGAACTCAGCAGTGGTTGCTATGGAGCAGTCTGTGATTGACTGGTCATTGCCATTTTGTTCAAAGTCAGCATCGTCCCCCTTTAAAACACCATTGATCCCAGATTCCTTATTACTTCCATTTTTCTCAGTTTTTTTTGGTTTTGGGTGCTTCTCTCCTTCCTCTCTAATTTTGAAGGTGTATTTTTTGATAGGGATGGGGTGGAAGACAGACTCATCATCACTAGAGTCGCTATTGTCAGCTCCAGGGGGAACAGGGGATGGAGGCTGGACCCTGATGATTGGCTCAGCTAAGAGGTGCCTATCATGCTCTTCTTGGAGGTTAACCTCCATCATCTCTGTTTCTGCCTCAGAAGAAGCACACGACCCCCTTTTTTCAGGGTGCGACTGCTCTGCCTCTAAAGGAGGAGGAGGTGGAAATTCTATATAAGCCACTCTTTTCTCCCTTGGCTTCTGTTTCTCTGCATCCTGTTTTTTACTGCGATTCTCTGATGAAGCTGGCTTTGGTTTTTCCTTTGAGGGCTGCTTATAGATTGTGGTCTTCCCTTCTTCCTCCTCAGACTCCTCTGGGATAGGGCTTGGCATGCCCGGCATGAAGCCTATCACAGAGTCTGGTGTTCTTGAGGTCAGGCTCATTTCCTCAGAAGTGGGGGTCTCAGGGGTAACGGGACTTTTCCCAGAGCTGTCCATGAAAGTAACTTGTTCTAGGGTGTCATCTTCTGGACTTCCTTGAGGAGATGGTGACTGCTTTTGCTTGACAGTGTAAAATGCACCTCTCGTCTCATGCACTGTCCTGCTCTCATGACTTACTATCTTTTTGTATGTTCCAAGCTGTCCTGAGGCTGTTTCTTTCTCATACTGCTTTCCTACTTGGATGCTAACATACACAGGTAAAGGTTTAATATCTTTGAAACCCTCTGTGACAACTACTGGAGTTACCTCATCCAAATACTCTACTTGGTCACTATCAACACCATTACACACTACATTTGACTGGCTACTGTCTGATGAGTCCGTGGATTTTCCTATTGATGATCCACGAGTAGACTTGTTGGATTCAGAGCTACTGTGCAACCGATTTCTAGCTAGTGTAGGTATATGAGACCCAGCCCTCTCATATGGTTCAACAGAGGCATCTAATTTTAAGGTAGTAGATTTGTGATTTTCCGAGAAATTAGATGGCTTTCTTACAGGAATTTGCGATTCCGAGTTTTTTTTTAGACTATCATTGCTATTTGGACTTTCTCGGACAACGAATTCTGTGTAGATTATTTTTTTGGTTGTTTCTTGTCTTTGGGAATCACTATTATTGCCATCTTTCATAGAATCATGGATTAAAGAATGAGAAAGTTTGGGGGACTGGGGCTTGTAGCTTCCATACTCTTGGCCCTCCCATTTTCTGAATATTTTTTTCTCTTCCTGACCTTTGCCACTGGTGTCATGCTTTGGTGAGAAGTTACTTGAATCGCTATTTAGAGACTTTCTCTGGTTTCCTGGACTATCCGGTGTTTTTGGAATGTTTGAACCAGCAAACACCTGGTACACAGGTAGCTTACTTTCCTGGAGTTTCCTAATTGGGGAATTTGAATTTTGGCTACTCTGAGGACTTCTTTCTTGCCTTTGCGCTTCTTGCTCAAACTTTAGCCTCGCTGCACTGACTTTGGAAGAAGAAATTTGAAAAGGTTTTGAACTTTCACCTGTGCTTCCCTTGGATTTACTATCCCCTTGTTTTCTTGGGTCTGACTCACTGAACTGTAGCAATACTCTCCTCTCTGGACTGCTAGGCAAACTGGCACATTTCCTGTCACTGGAGCTGAACCTGTCTCTGAGCCTCTCTCTGCTCCATTCTTCCCCACTACCACCATTCCTATAAGGGGATCTCTCTGGACTGCTGTGTGTAGAACTTGGCCCTGATCGTGATTCTCGAAAGTCAGGTCTACGAGATTTCTTCTCTGGAGAGGAGAGCTCATCGTTAAGCTGCTCTGTTTTGTCACGAAAGAACTGAGATACCTCACTGAGTTTTTCCTCTGCCTCTTTCACAGTCCTGTCCACTCTGTCCTCATACATAAGCTGTTCTCTTTCCTTATTATGTGCCTCATCTGATACACGCATCCAAACAGACTGCTTTGGACTACCAGGCTCAGAAGAATATTGCAAAAGTGTCAGTTTGTCAAAGTTATCATCAACATTGGCCATTCGTCCAGATTTGTCAAACACATTTCTCGACGACCTAAAGACATACTCTGTCCTCGGTCTACCTTCACTATGACTGCTTCTGTCTGGTGAGTGGAATCGAGACCTATCTCTCAGATATTCCTCTGTGTCAGAATGAGATTGGTCAAATTTTTCAGAGAGCAACATTTTTTCTGCAAAATTATAAGATTCTCCCCTAAGTTCTGACGAATCATCATCATTGTATTCCACAGATTGCTGACTGAGTAGCTTTAGTGTTTTATAAGAGTCATCTGCTATGAGCTGAGCTGAACTAGGGCGACTGTCCTCCTCTTGTGACATGGGTGTGCTAACTCTGTGGGAATCAAGGTACATAGGGAGTGATTCCTCAGGCTCTTCTTCTTCCAGTCTATTCCCCGGGTAGTAGTACATTTCCTTCTCTGCATGGTTTTTTGTCTCTCTGATGATGACCTCTGTTGGTTCTGTTTTATTGCCTTTTTCAATATGGACCTCGATTATTCTTTCAACCTTAGGTTTGGTGTTGATGTCCTCAAGGACTCTTTGTGATGTTTCCTCATTGCCAGACTTGTGCTCAAACAGTCCAACAAGTTCCCTAGAAGGGTCCTTGCCTGACTGAAAAGCTTTCATTATGTCATGCACAGACATAGTTTCCTCACACCTCTCTGATGCTGCTTCTTTGCCAGGTGGTTTGTGGTACACCATCCTGGTGGTTGTTGTGATGTGAGTCTCCTCCTTAACCCTCATCCCTTTTCCCATTGGATCCTCATCAGGACTGACTTTTATTGAATAGCATTTATTCTGTTCTGGAGATGATGTAGCTTGATTAAGATGTCCTTTAGAATCTGAATCAGTATATCTGACTGGATGTGTATCCTCCATTGCAGGTTGTTTGTTGTCCTCTGGAGGCTCATAGCTCCTGATGACATGGACAACCTCAGTGCGAGTCTCAGTGATTACTGGGGGAACCGGGATATCCTGAAAAAGGGCCTTGGGGCCCATGCCTTCTGCACTCTGAGGGGCAGAGGGTGTCCTTTCACTCCTGGTCTCAAAACCACTGTCTGAGAGGGGACTTTTATCCTGTTCATGTGAGATATCATCAGGTGACTCAAGCACAGTATCCGCTCCAAAAAGTGCATCTGCTACTTTACTGATCTCTTTGTCTGAAGCTGAAGAGCGCATGGTTGTTGGAGGCATTTTGAGCTTATGCTCCTGAACAGCTATGGTTGGTTTTAGGACACGTTTTTGCTTCTCTTTTCCCTCTCCTTCTCTCTTGCTCTCGTCTGCTTTATGTTTTGTGTCATGCATTTTGGAGAAAGAGCTGCTACCAACATCATTGACCAGATAGTCAACCACTTTGGAGAGATTAAAATCTCTATCTGGTATGTCTTTTGATTTTGCTTGAGGAACCACAGTCTCATATCTTGGTGGATAGCTCCAATTGCTTGGGGGTTGTTCAACTTGTACTTTTGAGAAGTGTATGTCGTCCAAAGAACCCCTTCCCAGGGAAACTCTACCATCCTTTCCGGCATCTTTAGTAAGGATTTCGCTCACTTTCACCAAATCTTGCTTTACTTTCTCTACAATTCTATATGGCTCCTCATCCTCAATCTTTGCCTCTTTGGGAGAATCAGACTGAAATCCTTTATTGGCTGTGGAATTTGGGTCTGTCTGCAAAATGGCTGACATTCGTATCAAGTCCTCTTTCATTTCAGCTACATCCTTCAGAATCTCTTGGCTGGATGAAAGTGGTGATGTGTTTGATTTCAGGCCAGCAGAAAAAAGAGGGGCTTTGATAGGGGAAAGAGTTCTGGCAAAGGAAGACTGCAACTGAGAATTCACCTCAGGGGACATTGTCTTCCGCGGGGACAGAAGCGCAGCAGCTGACCTGGACACCTCAGGTAACTTTTTAAACTGGGGCTCTGGCAGCACATTAATAACAGAGTACACTGGAACAGTCATTGTGCTGGATGTTACAGCAGTGGTGGCATTTGGAGGAGATCTAAGAGAGGCATAGAGGGAATTAGAAGCTGATGATCTAATGGACTGATATGAGGAGGATGCAGAAGAGGACAAGGACTTCAAGGTGCCATAGCCTGCAGAACAAGAATTGAATGTTTTTTCAACCTCATCAAAGGCTGCATTGACACTTGTAGTTGCAGCATTGGTGGTTGCTTGTATTCGCTCTTGCAAACTGCTTGTGAGAAGAGATGTAGGGGATGAAGAGCGGTACTGTGTTGGCGACACAGTTCCATTGATTAGAGCTGCAGCACTTGGAGAAGTATTTGATTTATGTGGTGATGAAAGAGAAGAGAACAGGTTCCTTGCAGGGCCAAGGGCATCTGAGGCAAAGGAACGCACAGAGGAAAGACCAGGAACTGTTTTAATAGGTGAAGAGGAAGATCCTGTGCCAGTAGAGCCTGCCATAACAGTCTTGTATGGCAGAGGTGAACTGAACATATTCAGGGAAGTTTTAGGAGAGGTTGGTGGCGTCATGCCTATAGATGCTCTCTCAAGAAGAGGACTTCCTCCTCCAGAGGCAGTTATAGGGGAGGTTCTAGCAGACAATGCTGCCAGTCCTTTCACAGACAGAGGATCTGGAGCACTTTTACCTGGTGAGGCCAGGGGACTGGGAGTGAGCTGGGCTGGATATTGGGATTGCTGGACTACAGTTTTTATTGGAGAAGAGATGGTTCTGTAAGATCGGATGGGAGAGGCCATGTCACTAACTGACTTAACAGAAGAGGCCGGTGATCCAGGGATGTTGCTTTTGATTGGGGAGGCAGAGTTGACGGACCAGACAGACTTTAATGGAGAGGCAGAGGGCGTGTTGGATGACGAACTGGAGAGGGAGCCAAACCCAGACTTGGCTTGGCCAGGGACGGCGACAGGAACAGGCGACCACGCTTGATAAGATCTCGTTGAAAAGACAGGTTTGTGAGGGTAGCTAGAAGGCTGTGTTCTCGGCGAGCTTCGATCAGTTGTTTCTTTAGCAATAATTTGAACCAAAGTAATAAGGATGTAAACATAAAAATTAACATAAAATAAATTGAAATAAAACATAAAAACCAGAAAGAGAAATTTGAATCAGTCAGAAACAGGATTATTTACAGCAGAAAGACAAAATTCTGTACTTGAAATATATGAAAGGCCCTTATTTAAAATACTGGGATGATATGACAAAGGATGGTCTAAAATCACTGACTAAAAAATACACCCAATAAAGAACAGAGCATGTATAAGAAAAAAAATGCTTGACATGGTAGAGTTGACAAAAAAATGACATGAAAACCAAAAATTCCATTGACTTTTGATGTGCTTAATCTATTTGCCCTCTTGCAACAGTGCCTTTTACTGTACATGTTTGGTTGAGATATGTTTATCCTTCATTTGGTTAGAATTCAATGCCAGAGCTGACCCCACAAGTGTATACATTACTAAGAAAATATCACTTTACTTGTTTGGTCATGACTTAAAACAAAATATGAGGTTGCACTTTACAAAAATAACAGTATATCAGCAACTCAAGTCTGTTTATATTGCATGCAATTCAATTGATATCTACTTTGTCTCTGCTTTGAGTTTAATCAATGTCTCTCAAGTTGTATCAGGATAAATATCCTTTAATCTTATCAAATCAGTGGGCATAAGACTCAGATGGACCAGACTTGGAATGAAAAAAATAAGTTTTCAAAATTTGCAAACTTTTGCTTTTATATTGTAATGGGTACATGGAAATGTAAGCATGTCAATATTTGGTAAATGGAAAAATATATTATTGTAAAAATAGTATCACTGCAGGGGAAATCAAGTTATGTAAAGTGCAACCTGTTGCTACTAAATATACACAGCCGCACACAATCATAAAGCCAATAAGAGTGAAATGGCCACCAAAAGAATGAAAACAATTTAAAAGAATTTTTTTATTTGACATGAATTAAAACATTTTTTGTTCAAATGATAAATGAGCAGACAGACATTGATTTCCAGAGTTTCCACAGATGTAAAACAACATAACAGTTGAAACAAGGAGACTGTTTGTCAACACAGGGTGGGTAAGCAAAGCGTAACACACAGTAAACCATGCAAATGTTTGATGAATGACAGATGATCAAATAGTGTGTGTCGGGTGAGCAAATGATTGATGAACATGTTTTGTCAGTTAGACCTCTTTCTATACTATGAGTATATGAAACATGTTTACACTGTATAAAGGGACACTAAAGCTGATTGAAATCACATTGATATCTGAAATCACTTGAAAATTTCAGGCAAGTAAAAATGTCAAACTCACTCGCTGCTGGGTCGGTCAAATAGCTGTAGCGCTTACGCAAAGCTAAGGAGGCAAAGGTATGACGTCGTTCTGGCTTTTCAGTCTGAAACAAACAAAAAAGAACAAAAGGCGCTTTAATATTAAAAATATGGTGAGATTCTATTTTTATCTCACAGAACTAGGTCTAAATAATAATGTTAGTTTGTGCAGTCTGCCCTGCTTGAATATTGTCCTGTGTTTAGTGAATCCGTACATGCTGTTAATATTGGCACAGGGAGGTATTGCAGGTGTGCTATAGGGTCTACTCTCAGGAGAAATTGACTGTTTTCCTGCATCTATTTACTCACTGCAATCAATAATTATAGACAATTTGTGTTTTGTCCATAGGCCTACTCCAGTGTGAAGTAAGTGTGGCCAAATTCAACTTCCAGCTAGATTTGGAATGTAAAACGAATGTCCTCTTATCGGAAGGATCCATTCCTTAGATCACCATCAAATGTAGTGACATGGTACATCTTCTTCAAGTTATATTAATAGTGGTAATTTTGTCAGTTTTAATATAAGAATAGTGATATATATATGCAGGCTAATCTCTATGAATTATGTTCATAACGGACAATTCTGCATTATACTCTTTGCAGTACGAGCCAACACTCAGTGCCAATGCAAAACATAGTGTGTCCTTTATGTAACAAAGTGCAAAGTAAGGGAGTGGAGGCTGAAGTGATAAATGTGAGCTTATTGTGTCTTTCTTAAATACCGGTGGCCTGGGTTTCTCCCTCAGACAATTTGATATTTGTTTTTGAAACAATGAGCACAACCATTCACAAGCTTTGATCAACATGTTTGCCTAACCCTAACCATGCCGTAGTAAAACCGTAGTTGTAATGTGTGGTTATTGTTGGGATACTTTTTGAAGATTTTTATAAAAATATATGTTGGCACTGAATGTTCAAGAGGGCTGTCACTGAACACTATCTGTTGCTGAGTTGTCCAATATCAACATTCAGTCTTGTAAGTGGGTTGATATATTTATGTAGTGAAAAAATAACACACAGTCACTACACGTAATGTAAATTCTCAAGCATAAAAACAGACTTATCTCCCTTTGATTAAATTTTGTATTTGCATGCAACTGTGAGAGTTAGTATTCTCCGTCAAACACAAGCCAAGAAAAAGAGGGGAAACCCCAAGTACAATAAAACAACCAAATAATAGGA
Source organism: Acanthurus leucopareius (assembly GCA_029814765.1). NCBI lineage: Eukaryota > Metazoa > Chordata > Actinopteri > Acanthuriformes > Acanthuridae > Acanthurus > Acanthurus leucopareius. The sequence continues at coordinate 17,134,420 of JAQMCX010000003.1, read as the reverse complement.
GTTAGGGTTTCAGCTTTAGCTGACAAAAGATACCATAGTCCTGAATGAAAATTCGTATGAGTCAATAGTTAGGATGAAGACATGGTGAAAACCTGTTGAACATGTATGGGAAGGAAGGTAAAGATGAAAAAAAAACCAAACAAAACAAAACTGAGGTATGGCACAGCATTCGGCTCCAGTGGTCTTGAGATGAAGACAACAATAAATTAATCCTTGCTGATTACAAGAACTGCCATTTCCACTCATGCACCACAAGGGGTCACTTCAGCAATGACATAGCTGTGTAAAAAAACGTGCAGTCACAAGAGTCTTTCACACCAAGCTACCATACAGGGACAAAAAAAAGGTTTGCAGTACTCATTTTTACTACAACATTTGCAGTAAAGCCAACAGAAAGCACGACAAAGAAGAAGCAGTTCCATGTGATGATGAAGAATCTGTTTTACCTCATCATCAGGATCAGACTCCATATCCTGTGGTATTCCAAGATGCATTGCAGGAGAGGAGAGAGATGACACAATGGAGAGCAGGGACGTTACAGTGAGCGGGGAGGTGAAAATAAAAATTCAGGGGATGAAAATGGAGCAGCAAAAACAACAAAAGGCATCAGAAAAAATCTTTCGGATTATTTAAAAATAAACAGCAAATTAACGAAAGCAAAAGCAAAATAATTTCAGTTTCTTGTGATCAATCAACACCACAACAAACAAACAAATGAGAAGTGTCTTTTTTTGTTTTTTGTATTTTTTTGTTGCATAATTCGTATGTACCCACAGTGAGCCAGGCAATAGAACAAAGCACAGTGTGCATGTGTGGCTGCATGTGTACGTTGTGGGGTCTTATGACTGGCACAGGCTTTAACACTAATAAAAGACACAAGCAGCAGGCAGTCACTTCTAGACCAAATGAACGTCAATGGCTCCTCTCGATGTCGGGACACTCTCTGTATTTCAGTTTCATTTACATGTTGATGACATGATATGGCCTAAAAGGATGAACTGTTCATACATGGTGATCCTACCTTCTTGTGGGTTGGCAGTGTGATATTCAAATTGCATATGGCAGTCTGAGGAAGTCCCTTAGTGGTTTTCGGCTCTCTCAGGAAGGAGAGGCGGCCACATGGCTCCTGGCCCATATCTCTGATCTGAAAAAGATGGCAAAAAGACTGTATCACAATTTGAAATAATAACAAAAACAAGAAAACATTCAAGATAAACTCTATGAAATGAAATACTGTAGGAGAAAAGTTCCACCTCAATCTATTTCATGCTTCTAAAACTGGAAGTAGTCATATAACATAATGATGGTTTTCATTTCTGAGTCCCTTTAAAACAATTGAGTGTCTGTATAACACACACATGCAATATCATAGATAAGAGTCAATGCTAGAGGGTGGCAGGTGCAGTACATTTTATACCTTCACATTGAAAGGAAGTCTGTTTTCTTTGAAGGAGTAGAAGTTAAAAACCAACTGCTGCCCACTTTTGGTGAGAGGAGACAAGTTGCCATAGCAATCCACATGGATAGGCTTGCCTTCAAGAACCTGAAGAAATTCATTGACAGAAAATATATTGATAAAACAAACAAGGTTTATTGCTTTTCTCTCTTTTATTGCTGTTTGGTGTTTGTGTCCACATGGACACACAGCCCCACCTCAATGTCTTTGCTGCGGGCCACTTCCTCAAAGTTCTCCTGCTGCTCCAGGGTCTTGTCCACCTTGTCGTCGGTCATGCAGAAGCAGCGCAGCCGAGCCTCGATGGCGTCGTTCATCTTGGCGAACACCACAAACTTGGCCAGGTACGGCACGCAGATCAGCTCCCGGTATAACTGAGACGCTAGACTCACCGTCTCAGGAATCTGGTGACAGTCTGCGAGCCAGAACCTGCAGGGGAGAGATCGAATGAAAGAGGAGAACAGAGGAGGGTTAGGGAGGCAAATGCAGAAGTCAGCTAAGTAAACAGTTGCCTAATATGAGGATGATATACAACAGCCAAAATCTGCACCACACGTTGCATGGAACAAGTGAGTGTCTTAAGTAATAAACCCAGCTGGGTTGTTTCTCTAGAACTCATGACAGTTGTCTAGTATATCAAATTACAGTGCACCAAAAGGTGCTCAGTTAACATCAGGCTGCACACCCGCCACATGACTCCAATCTAGTTACAAGTAGAATTCATGACTGTATACAGGGACAGAGCAAGAAAAGTTTGTTTAAAAGAAAGAGTTGAGAGGAAAAAAATAATCTTTGGTGTCAATTCATTCAACTAATAGGTTTAAGTCATCCAATAACATGCAGAACTAGATGGGAAAGGAAGAGAGAGATCAGAAAAAATAGTAGAAGTTGAAGTCAGGAACAGATGTGCAGAGTGAAATTCTGTGGATTCGAGTGTCAACTGACAATAATTTGAGTTTTTCATTTGGGATTCACAGCAAACTTCTTATTGCTTCATTGTCCTGCACTGTCAACATTTTTTAGCCCCTCTGAGACGTCCTGGCAGAGATTTTACATTCCTTGGATTTACTTGTTTTTCCACTCTTTTCAGAGTGAGACAAGGGCTGCAACTGACTATTTATATTACTATTGATTATTTTTTTAATCAATTCTTTTCTCAATTAGTTATTTGGTCCACAAAAATTGCCTTCAGATAAGTATTTACTACGAAGATTTAGACAAACATGGTTGTAATCATTGTTATAGTATTCCAACAAATGGCCAAAATAACGTCATTATAAATTAATCCATCTATTTTCCTTATTAATCCTTGATTAATTGATTTCTTGTTTAGCTTTAAGAAAACTGCCATAACAGTTTCCTAGAGATCAATGAGACATCTTCAAATATCTTGACTTGTACGCTAACAGACCGAAATAGAAACATATTCAATTAACAGTCACATAAAAAAGAGAAAAGCATCAAACTCTGACATTTTAGAAGCTAGTACCCACATATAATAGATAGATAATATATAGTAAAGATATATAAATCTTTCCTTAAAAAAATGGCTAAAACATTAACAGCACACAATTCATACATCAAGGAAAGGCATTATGCAACTAATTCACCATACGGCATTAAAAATTTTCTTCTTTTCTTGTTGTGCATTATCTTCAGCTGAGCTCTGTTATATGTAAAGTGAGTTCATGTGCATGTGTGTGTGTTCGTCTCACCTGGCCGACACATTTGTGGTGAAGGAGACACAATCAGTTACAAAGGACAGGGGTGTGGTCCCGGTGATGTCCTCCCACTGAGCAGGGGATGTTCCTCCTGTGTGACACAGGCCAAAAGATGAGCTCAACCCCTCCAGCCTAACCAGTGTTTCAGCTTTTGTAATCCTCATCCTTTTATCTTCTCACTTCTTCATCTTCGCTCTATCGACCAGCAGCTTCTGACATCAAAGCAGCCTTGATGTGCCTACAGCTATTTAATTCATGGTGAGTTGCTAACTCTGCTTCTTTAAATTTAATGGATGAACAACTACTTCTGATGTCACAAATAGCAATGGCAGTGACTGTCACACTATAAATGAGCTGAAAGTCAAAGTTACTCTTGCAGTAGTAATCTGGACTGAGGTCTATCTGATTGTTGTCATGTTCCAGTTTACTCGCCTGTGATGCTGCAGAGCAGACGCAGGCAAGGTGCAGAGTCGCCTCGGTGGCCACTGGGATGGCCTTCTGCCGATCTGGGTGGGACTGGGATCGTCATAGTGATCGGCTTGTGGAACTTCCTCCTCCTGGGCTCCACGGTGACGATGGGGCTGAAGGTGGCCCGGTTTCCAAGAACCGCTCTCGCCATGTCGTCTGGCACAGGCTGGGCCTAAACACAAACACAGGAAGGGAAAGAAAAGAGACGCCATGTTGGTTTGTTAGTTAAACTTTCAGAAATGTTCAGTCGAACTTTCTACTACATCAAAGGGTGGAAGCAGAATCAAATATTCAAGTAAAATAGGTCAGGTCTGTATAAATAATAAATCAGTGTGATCTAAGGAGTCCTGCTGTACCTGCAGGCCGACACGGATCCTCTTGGTGAGCGCCCCCTGTGGGAACGAGGCCTGGACCATGGGCACAGTGCTGCTGGACAGCACACCTCCGTCAGGACCCATGTGGTTTGACTCCTGCTTGATCCGTGACACCACAGCAAAATACTGAGGAAAATCTCGGGTGACAATGCGGCAAATGCGCTTCTTCTCCAACTCAGCAGGACTGTCCAGCTCTGTGACAGAAATCTCACTTTCATAAACCTGATTTAAAGTAACATTCATAGTTGTTGCCTCCAAAATTAACAAAACAATTCCTGACTTTATAAATGCAAGTGTTAGGAAACATTCAAGTATGACAGTTTGGTCAGTGTCACTACAAGAGAGGACACAAAATAGGCTAAACAGAGTGAGTAAAAAGGAAAACACATTCTTCTGAACTGAAAATCTGATTTTCTAGGTCACCATCTGACATCTAGCCCTGGGAAATGTAGCACAGGTGATGTCTTTGTTCACCGTCACACACTACCTCACACCGTAGACAAAATACTGTCTCTGAACTAAATGTTGGATGGCACTGAATACCCTTTCCTTTACCTTCATCCATTCCAGCGAGCAGCTCAGTGAGGTCTTCTGGTCTGGCATCAGGCTGGTGCTCCTTCCACGTGTCACCATTGTCGCTCCTCAACACAATCAGCTCCCTCTCTTTCCCCCGCATGGAGCCAAAATGAGGAATCTCAACAATCACAGGGCTGAAAAAAGAGAAAATACAACATGATAAAAAAAAAAACATCTGGCGAAATAGGTAAAACCATCTGGGAAAATGGGTAAACTATAAATTTTAGGGGGCTGAGATGGTCTCCTTGGTTTTAATGATAATTACAGGTGAACCGGCTGCACTAGTGATCTACAAACTCTGTCTGAGTCATGATAGTTTCAGCAGAAAATAAAAATTATCCTCAGTGATTCATCCCCTGCTCTTCTGAAAACTGCTAAGTATCAACACATGAAAGAGTCCCAGGTGTCCTACCCGAGGAACTGAGCTCCTGCTGGTCCGACCTCCACCAGCCGGCTGACAAGCCCCTCCCCCTCCACCATGGGTGGAGGGTAGGCCAGCTTGTGCCTCTTGGCCAGACGGCAGGTGATTCGTGTGGGCGCTGTGCACTTCCTGGGAGGGATGATGATGCGCATGCCATTGTGACGGCTGCCTCTCATCGAACCACCGCGTGCGTCCACCATGAAGCTGACCAAGAACCTGCAAGACCCAAAGAATGATGTTAGAGGAGAAAATGACACAGACAAAGATAGACAGAAGCCATACCACGGACACAGGTGAGTAGGACGGTTCCCATGCTGTGATCACCGTACACCCAAACAAAGTAAAGGGAGAAAATAACAAAAAAAGAGGGCAAGACAGAACGACAGAAAGAAGAAAAAAAAGATGCTCTGAGTTCTGAAATTTGGCAGCTCTCACCTTCACATGCCTCAATTTAGAATGAATAACACCGTCTGAAACTAAACAGAGTGCTAACGAAGCTGCAGAAAGTTTAGTTTCCACTTCTGAGGCTAAAGGTGAGACTGTAGCCAAGGTTTCAGTGTCTCCAGAGCAGCATTCAGTGAGCAAATATTAAACACCTGCACAGATGTTTTACCAAGATTGGGTTAATGTGATTAATATGTGTTGTGTCCCATTCTTCAAATTACAAACACTCTTTGGCATCCCGTTAATATCGGTAGGAACAAAGGTAAAGAGTGAGGATGGAGCAGTGTGTAGGCAAGAAAAACTCTGTTTATGCACTTTTATGAGCAGTTCTTTGCCTAAAGTCAAATGTGGCTCTTCTTTTAAATACGAGTGTTGTGTTAATGTGCTGCATAGTTGCTTTTTTCTATACTTTGTGCTGCAAATAGCAGAATGCCTGTAAGGTTTAGAGGAAGATTTTATGTGCACTGTGAGTGAGAGAGAGAGAGAGAGAGATGGCACATCAGTGAAGGCTCTCAACACGTCGACTACACACTTCTAATATCTAGGCAGTGCAAATGAAACACCAGACCACACGGATGAGATGAGCACAGACTGGAGAGGAAGAAGGAGGCTAAGAAGAGGAGAGTGTGATGGGATGAGTGGGGGAGGGAGACAGAGGTGGAGGAGTGAGTGACATCACTGCGGCATCATGGGTGAAAGCAGCGAACTCAATCATCACCTGGAGTCATACTGAGGGAGCGGGGAGGAGAAGCTGCAAAATAAACACATGGAGGCAATGCAGGAGGCAAACCCCCAGAACCTAGTTTTAGTATCAAGGTTTCACAATCACTGCTGGGATCTGAAATAACTACTGAGGATGAAGGAAAAGTTAAAAACAACAGAGGTGTAAGATCAAATCAAGGGAAACAGAAAATATGAGACACACTGATGACAAAATGACAAGAATCAAATTAATATATATAAATAGACAGACGAAGAAACACACGAGGTGCAATAATGAGACAAAAATAGGAATAAAGAACCGCAACTGCGCGACAGATCCTGTTGTTTCATTTCGCAGCACAGCGCCAAAGAAAGGACGCATTTAGCTCCGTGCACAGACAGAACTGTTTATCTTAACATTTTACAGCATCACATATTCAAAGTATGAGCAGGACATGAGAGCATCTTATCAGTTTAGCCAAATGAAACACATGAGCCATGAGTCTGTACTTGTTTCTGTGATGATAGGAACAGAGCATGTCAGTGAACATGGGGGGGTGTGAATTCTTGAACATGTCTCTAAACATATGGCATGACATGGCAGCTTTAGGATAAACGGTGCTTGTTATTTGTTGCTGTAACGTCATGTGTACAGTAGCAGCACTGCAGAAATCCCAAAGCCCTGCACCTCGTCTGCATCAGTGCTGCAGGGTTTGCTGAATATTGACTCTTTGGGGGAAGAACCAAAGACAACACGAGAGCTGTGTGGGGTAAGCATATAAAATGTGTTTTCTGCAACATTTCTGTGGATGTGAAAAAGCAGTTACACGTCTGAACACGAGCAGTGAGCTTGTGGATGTAGTGACAGATCAGATGAGGCGGTACAGCTGTTCTTACCCGGAGTGAATGGGGCTGGACACAGTGTTGTGGCTGTGGTCCATGGTGTCCGGAGTCCAGCTGTAGCGACGCATACACTCCGAGCTGTAGTCTCTGGTTACAGCCAGGTGCTGGGAGGAGGAAGGAGGAGGTTTGAGAGCAGGAAGAAAAGGCGGATAAAGAATAAGGAGAAAAATGAGGAGAGTGATGAGGAGAGACACGAACAATGAAGACAGAAAGGAAAAAAGATAGGATGAATGATGAGATTGACAGCAGATAAATAACTGAGCCAAAAAGAATAAAGGACAGGAATAATGTCTCTGTCAAACACCTGACAGACATGACCTCTATCTTTTTATCCTCAACCTTCAAGTCATGTATGGTATGGAGCAATGAGCTGATAACATGTACAGCTTTCTACCTATATTTCAACAAAGTCTCGCACCATTATCGTAGTCACAACGAAATCAGGACAAAAAGATAACAAATAGTACAGCGAATGTGCTCGTAAAACTTAGCAACACATAGAAACGTGCAACAATGAAAAACTCAATATCATCCTTAAATAATCGTTAATAGGAACGTGAACACTGAATCATGGGAACTGAAAGGACTGACCATTCACTAAACCCAGTAGCAATACATGAGATGACAATGGCACAGACCCAAAACAAATAAAATATCCAAAAACTCAAAGAGAAATGGAGACTGAACCACTGTGGCTGAAAAAAAAAACAAAACAAAACTGACAAATGAGTCAGACATCCATGAAAACTTTATACCTTATTGAGTGGGTCAACCAAGTAGGAAATGTCTTTACAGACACTCTGAAGCTTAGGGAAGAAGAGAGACAGTTCAGAAGTCACACTGAGGTCACTGTGCGATCCAGACAGTGAATTTATGGTGCTCTGTTTCACCGAGAGTTTCAATTTCCACCAAAGAAAACCTGATCTTATCTCTGTGAGGATGAGACAGCCCTTCAACTGCGGCATCTAGATTCATGTGATTCCACTACAGACTGCAGCAAGATGGAATCGCAATAAAACATCACATATTATAAGTAGCAGATTGCATTTCAATGAAACTGAAATGGATCACCGAAGACAAATATTGATTCACTCTAATGTTTATTTTCAGTTAGATATCATTTTAATGGGAAGCTTTATGGAAGTCCAACACGTTTGCTTATATTGTAAAAGGACAGAGATGAGGTAAGTGCATATTTTGGCCATGTATAGTTTGCCATCTTAGGTCATATTACTGATATTGTTTATAATGTAAGGGGTCACAGTTCTGTTTTCCCTCCAGACCCGCAAAACAAGGGTTGGACAGGCAAGAGGAGCTCTGCACAGCTTTTTTTCCATGACAAAGCAGAAGCAGGGGCTCCCAAAGCTCTTAAGTATGAATAAACTCTTCGTCAAGGTGCTATACACTCACCCTCAGCACTTTGGCAGAGGCAAAGCATGGCATCAGCACTGCTTCTGTTTTGACCTCTGTTCAAGGCGAGTAAAGCTACCCTGCTCCCTGCTTTAATTCTACTCAGCTTCTGTTTGCATCAGGTCACTGACAGAAAGATGGCTACAGCTTGTAAAACAGACAACTAAGGACACCAAGGAAGGAAAGGTTGTGTAGAAACTGAGAGATATAGAAAAATGTTGAGAGTAAACAGTGAAAAGAGGCAAGAAAATGCAGAGAGAAGACACAAAAGGTTGAAAAATGGACCTTACCGTGTCTTTTGTGGGGGCCAGAATCTCTTCAATCATCATACTGTCCCGTGCAAAGGAGCTCCGGTTAAGTGTGTTGGACCTATCCGAACTGAAGGAGCGGAGGCTACATGTTACCACGCAACCCAGTGCCGCGGGCAACAACAAGTGACGGGCAGGGGAACACAGCATAAAACAAAAAGCAAGGAATCCATTACTACATGCAACTTCCAGGGAACCAGCATTTGTTTTAACTGACTGGACACAGAGAGAGTCCAAAAGTGGGGAAAAAAGAGAGAGGCAGGGAGAGCCCGCAGTTAGAAAAAGGATCAGATACTGCGGGAAGTTATTCAGAGATGGAAATGAGAGTGAGGTCAGTTTTGTTTGCATTAAGAGATAGAGGGCAAAAGGACGAGACTGCAAGAAAACACACATGACTGTTGAGATAATCTCTACATGAGTTTGTGCATAATGACCACAGATAAAACTATGTGTGTTTAAGTGATGAAATAGGACAGGTTAGAGGCTAATGCACCTAATCACTAGAGATACTTGTGTGGATCTTTTATTTACAGTAACTGAGATAAGGTTTATTTAAAAAGTGTTTCTGCTACTGCCAATTAACCGCCTCAAGCTTGAAAACTGACATTGTTTTATTCCAAGATTAGCAGCTGACCTACACCCGTTTTCAGAGGCGAAAGACAAAAGGCAAGCTGGTCTTTTCTACCCGTCTCGCTGCAGTCTGCTTTATGACTGTGTGTGGTGACGTGTGCCTATTTTTACAGCCACTCAGACTCAATGCAGTGCTGTAGATTCCTTTCTGGATATTTTTCTCCTTGTGCTGTTTTTTTTTTTTTTTTTGCCTAAGGGATTTGATCAGCACAGAAGAGCCAAAAATGTTATTTTTTTGTGGATGCACAGTCACTTAAAACACATACACTTGTGAATGTAGGCATGTAAATAACGTACATGATGAGCATGTTTTTGTATGCGTTTGAGCATTATATGAGGCTTGCAAAAAAAGATACAATCCCCGCGACAAGCCTGACAACTTTTTGTCTTATTTTGTCAGAGTGTATTAACGCATGTGTGTGCTGATGTGTCCTGTGTGTGTGTGTGTGTGTGTGTGTGTGTGTGAAGGGGGCAGAACGGGTGAGAGCGAGGGGGAGAAAATGCAGAGCTCAGCGTGTTTGAGTGGGCACACTATTCAGCACAGAGAGAAGCCCTTTATTCAGCACAGCCTGCCTACCCCACCATCGAAGTTACCAAGCAACTCTGTACGGCCTGAATGGACTCGCTGGCATGGCAGCGTCGCGATACGACACCCCCCCCCACCCCATCCCCCCCAACGCACACTCTTTTTGCCGGACATTTGTTTGCTCTTCACAGCTTCGTCCTCTTTCTCATTCTACCCATCTTCCTGTCCTCCCTGAACATTCAAGCGCCCCCGAATTTACTTCATCCATTTCTGTACGACATCCTTTAAAATGTCGCTTAACTGTCTCTATTTCAGTTATTTCACTGTGTTTTAACTTAATTTCACTCAGTTGAAGACTTTATCCACTTTTTCTCCATCTTGCTGCCTCCCTCTCACCCCTATCCTTCTCTGTCACCTTCCTTCCTCTTTCCACACCACTCCATTCATTTTACCATTGATCAGTCTAGTCTGCCCTGCTGTAAACAACACCTCCCATTATCCAAACAATTTGTTTTTTTCCCCCTCACATCCCCATGAACTGTATACTGTACCAATGGCTCTATGTTTTTATTGAGGCATCTGCGTGGCCTCAAAGAGACAACTGTTTAAATCTTTGTGCATCCGTGTGAGCGCTTGTGTGTGAATGAATCTGTGCGTGTGTGTGTGTGTGTGTCCTTGATGCATGTGAGGGATTTTTAAATTACAGAGTTAAGTTTCCATCTCTGCAAACCATGATTTAACATCCAGAATTAACCTGAATAATGCTGAGACATCTCCAATTACTAACATGTAAATAGGGCAGTTAAAAAGGGATAATTATGAATAATCGGATGAGTTTGATCCCTGGAAGTTACACTCAGTGGCACTATAAAAAGAAACGCAGATAACAGTGCAACTCGGTGAGAAGCCACATCAAAAAAGTTGGGCGATTAGTCCACATAACTGCAAAAAAAACACATTCGAGGCTTTTATTTTGTCATTTCCAGCACTCATTTGCACACCTGCATCAAAAAATTCGAAACATTTTCATTTGCTGATATGATGATTTTTCTTGGATGGATGAGACATTAAGGTGAATGGTGATCAGCTAAAATGGATGTCAAAATACAACACGTGACAGCAAGAAAATGATAAATCTGACAGATAAAGAGAGTGACAGCAACACTGGATGACACCAATGTACAGTGACTGAATGGATGACTGATGGTTTGGGTTAGCTGTTAGCTTAATGGTTGTAGTGTTGGGGTTAAACAGTTTCAGGGTCACAAGGGACGGACACCATTCACAGCTAATGTCGCCCACTACTACTACAACTACTACTCTTTTCTTACCTGATTCTAGGGCTAGAATGATGGACAGGGTGCAGGAAAACAAGGAAAAGAACAAAATAGAAGAAGTGAAAAGCAAAGCATTTTGAAGACATTCAAGCATGATGTGGCTTTCTTATTTTCCCCCCCGTATGACATTGATGCTGTGCTTTTGCATGGTTGTACGCTGCGACTTGGCGCCAGAGTTTTTAGGCTTTCAACAGTATGCGCATGTGTGTGTGTGCTTGCGCGTGTGCAGCCTGGTCAGAAAGCAAACCATGCAATGTCGATGTCATAAACAGAAAGGTAAGGAAAAGGAAAGAACTTGCTCAGCATCATACATTCATTGATCAACAGAATACAGTATTTCACAGCGTTACATCGCACCCTGCAAAGAGACATCTTCAGATCTGCTCTTGTATTTTTTAAGCAATAACAGAGAAGCAGCAGTAGTACAGGAGCAGATTTACTATTTTTTTTAGCAGATGGTTATATTCTTTTTCACAAAAACAACAGTAATGATCTTAAGCATTCTTTTTGTTCTAAACATGCAAATACACTATTAACAATAGTTAAAAAAACAAAGTTTAGGCAAATAACCGTAGATTTGAACCCTTTAAATGTGGTTACCATCCTTTTGTGGTTTTTTTTTTCAATTTAATATCCTAAACTTCCAACTATGATTCACATGATCCAATTCATCACCTCTTTCAAAAGTCTTTCCATGACCAACCCATGAGGCTCATCGAACAAGCTTGTTTACATTGAATCTTTCCATTTATTTCGGTGTATCCCTTGTTTGCTGTGGCCCGCTGATGTAAGCAGCTTCCTGTCACAGTTAGTATAGTTGTTTTTATCAGTGAAACCATCGCAGTGCATCTGCCATCTGTTATTGTGGCCACAATACACTCTGACGCTGCGCAGCACTTGTCCTGTGTGCCGCTGATGTGTTTTCACTGGAGCCTGCCAGTTTTCCACAACACACTTTGTCCACTATTTGAAACTGTGGCTGGGGCCTGCGCCGAATCCTGATGTGCAGCTGTTCACTGAGAAGATATCAAAGCTCAAAGATAGAGTCTAGATCGCCTGTGTAACAACTGTGGGCCGTTTGTAATCTCTCACTGTGTTTGAATGAGGCCACACAAAACGCTGAATCATTATGTCAGGTTGAATCATTAGATGGCAACTTTCCAGCTGCTTTCTCTGGCGATTTCCATTATTCTGTTTGTGTGTGTGTGTGCGTGTATGTATGTGTGTGTGTGTGTGTGTGTCTGTGTCTGTGTGTGTCTGTCTGCGTGTGTGTGTGTGTGTGTGTGTGTGCATATTTGAGGGCCTGTACATTATATAACCTGTTCCAGTCCAAAATACACTATACATCTAAAGAAAACTATATTCCATATCAGTTATGGCGTCATAAATCGGTGTGCATAGGTTGAACAACCACATCATTAATAACAATTATGTCAAAAACTTTCATTGATGTATTTTGATAAACATTCATTAGGCCACACTTTTTTGAGGACAAGTTGGAGCAAGTAGTTAAAAGCACTGCACCAGAGAGGTCTACGTTAATTGTTTTCCTATGTATTTAATAGAAATAACAGGTGCTTACCTGGCTGAGCGGGCTCCTATGCTGAAACCCATGTACCCTTCCTGGGGGAGAGAGTCATCCCCCAGCTCCTTGAGGTCCTGGGGCCGCAGGTATTTGTCTGTGTCCCCAGTCATAGCATCCTCACCTGGTGGGGGTGGGGGTGGGGGTGTGAAATCATTAAAATCCTGTTAACTTCAAAAGGCAATCCAGGTAAAACAGATGCGATGATGCGGCACACCTCAGGAAGAAAAACAAGCCCCCGCTGCCGACATCAGACTCACTTATCTGCCTGTGGTACTTAAAGGAGACTTTAGACAGAGGCTAACATACATATAGGCCAATTCACTGCACCTGCATAGCTCCCTGCAACTTTTCTTTTTGTCTATTTATCTGACTGTGGGAGGACAATAACACGGAGCTGCACCGCAAAGCCGCGCAGAAGCTTGGCCGTTTCAGAGGACAGACAGTAAGAATATTTGAGAAGATGCCATCAGAGGCAGCAGCAAAGCCACTTTGCGGTATATCTGGAGCTCTCCTGTAAAACCAAACGCAGCTCCTTTCACAAATCACACCACTCAAAAACAGAGCTGTAGCAGAGGGTTTAACAGCCACCAAAGCCTCGGCATAACGAGCACAGAGTAAGCAGAAAGTATAGAACCGCATCGCACCTCGATCGGCGGACCGGTGGACAATGACACGCCGGTCAACGAAGCCGGAGGACCGGCTAACGTGCTTCCCCTTCTCCCTCATGTCCGGCTCTGTCCTGCCTGCAACACTCTGCTCCTTCACCGCAGCCCCTCCCCCTACCTTCAATACTGCCGCACTCCGATCAGACACCAGCACCACTGTCAAGCTACATGGCTTGGAAAGCAGGTATTTCCGGTGTCAATTTTCAAAATAAAAGCAACCGGAAAAAGGTTTTGGTTGTTCTGCTGTATCTTTGAAAAAAATGAACAACCTACTGTTTGATGCTCATGAAACTTTTTCCCCCGAGTCAACTCCCCTAAACAATATTGCTTACCAAAAAATTACATTAAAGGGAAATATTATGATTATATTAGGTTTTATTACTGTATAAAAAACCAATCTGTGTTGTGGCTTTTAATATTGCTGAAATAAATCAAGGCTTTAATGTTACTTAAGCATTGAAAGCACGAGTGAAATAATTAAATAAGTGTAAGTTAATTAATTGGTCCCAAACTGACTCTCAACCATTGACTGTATAAAACTCTCAACCAACAGGAGGAGAATGCTGTGAACATTTAGTTTGTATCAGTACAAGCTTAGAGGGTGATGCCATACAGAAGTTTTTAAGTTAGGAGTTAACATTGTTGCACACGATATTAGTTCAGAGTGTCAAATCTGGAGCTTTCCATGCACCTTTGTTTTAAATACTAACACATAATAATACTGTATGTTTTCTAACTTTCGCCATCATTTGCCAAAACCGTAAGTCTGCACCCAAGATGAAAAAAAACCCACATAGTATCACCTATTTAAAATTCAATCTGCGAAACTATAATTTGATTTCCTTAAACATGTTACGCTTTTATTGTGATGGTAAAAATATCTGATAAACTTCCTGTGTTTTTCTAGCGGCGTCTGTCTGACTTGACAAAACAGGAGAACAATCGGCTCCCCGCTGCTGTAATAATGTATCACCGTCCCCATTCAAGCTCAGATGACCACACACACACACACACCACAGACGCAAGCTCCCACACACACGCACGCACTCACACACATCTTTAACATGTCAAACCTGAGGCATTTTGTGAGGCTACAAAGTAACTACATACAATTCTCTTTAACCTCCCAATAAATAAACAAATCAATAAACGTCAATCGAAACCAAAGTGCTAAGTCGCCATCTGCCCCTCCCATTCATTGGTAAAAACTTACAGTGTGAAAACATTAAAACAAAAACTACAGCAACAAAACATTAATGGCAGACAAAAAACTCATTGGTTCTTACATCACGACACTGCTTTTACATCCAAGCCTTTAAAACTCCAAACACAGGCCATAAAAACTTCCCCTGATGCTCTCGCTGCTTACCTTTGTTCAGTGCAGCCATGTTGAGCACAGCTCTTCAGTAATTTTTCGAAATATTTCTTTTTTTATTATAAAGCTCTACAAAACGTTCCAAGGCTGAAAAGCAAATCCAGTGGGGGTGAGGACTATCAAGTGGTCCATTCAGAGCTTCTGGTGCTGATGGAAAATGCTGCCCTCTCTTCACCCCACGCACTTAACTCCACTCTAACTTGCGTGTTTTTTAGCTGGTGCGCACATCTCTGCCGCCTTCTCTCCGCAAACGAACGACACGCAAACTGGAAGTTTTTGAGTTTCCTCGCTTTAAAACAGCAACACGCATCGCTGTGCAGAAACAGCACAAGTCCAAGCCATCTAATACTAGCGGCCACACCGGGGTTAATTCTCCTGCAAGCGGCTAAAAAAAAACAAAGCTCATCTCATTGGATTTAAAGAGAGAAAGTCTCGGTGCGTCCCGAGGCTCAACAGCATCCAACAGTAAACTCCAGCTGAAGAGAGTCAACAAGGGGCTGCCCTGGAAGTGTTTACCGCTCCGTGGAGAGCGCACTCAGCTGACAGGCTGTCTGAGCAAATGCTTGGAAACCTCAGTGGAGGAGACAGTGACGGAGAGGAGAAAAAAAAAACTCTCACTGAACGCTCCTCCTGCCTTTTTTTCTCCTATATGGTTCAAGTCACCGAGGGAGTCTGGCTGCCTGTCAAACTGGGAGTGGGGCTAAAAAAATTATGATGAAATAACCGCAGCAAGCATTATTTTGAAAAAAAAAATTTTTTTTGGAATTCTTGAGCAACATTTCTGTGCCTCGTTCTTCCTTCTACGTGTTGCACACTGTGACTAAAACTTGCACAAGAGTAAGTGAATTTAGAGCAATTATGCAAGAGGTGTTTGACAGTTAAAGACCTTCAGCATACATAACACTGACTGTAGTAATAATAGTGCTAAAGGGCTCATCGAAGAATTAAAGGGATGGTTCACACAAAAATTTAAAACAGGTATTCTTCTTGCATCCATATAAGTTGTTCTGGTATGTGTAGCTTAGTTTTGGAGATATCAGCCATTAAGATGTCTGCCCTCTATCTATTCTTAAAAAGTAAAAAAATGACTCCAAAACTTGGCAACTTACACCAAAACCATCAGTAACTAAGACTTTAGGCAAGAGGAAGAATATGCATTTTTGTTTTTTTTTTAAAGTGAACTGTCCCTTTAAATTGTTCTCTAAAGATGATAAAATTAGTAGTTCATAGAAAGCATGTCATGAGCTTGTAATTGCAAAGGCCCACACACACGTACACACACATATGCATGCACACAACAGCCAGAGACCAGGAGTTACCTGTCAAACTCACTCCAACCTACAGCTTAACGGGATTGGCTTCCCTTGCGTAGGATTAAAGAGATGTGGAAACTCTTTACTTCCTCTAACTCCTTCGTTCACACTCACACACACTCACACATACAAACACAGCTAATTGAATCCAGCCTGGTTCTGCTGGGTATCGGTCAGGTGAATATCAAGGCCACCCTGTACAAGAACAATGCCGATGAATTATGCACATAGTATAAACTGTTTATGTGGAGTTTATGAGGCCATGGATACTCTTTATTCATATTTCCTGCTCGGTAGCGAAAGCACACTGAATCATAGATATGCTGATGAGGATCTCCATCAAACAGCTCATACATTATTGTCCATCATCATCTGATATGTGTGTGTGTGTGTGTGTGTGTGTGTGTGTGTGTGTGTGTGTGTGTGTGACTTGTTGAGCTGTATCAC